>QKWP01000615.1:101970-127526 GCA_003550325.1 Gigaspora rosea
AAAAAAAAAAAAACTTACCAAGGCACGAAAAGCGAAATGACGATTACACGATTTCAAGATGAATCTAACCTAGAAAAAAGAAATACGAGCTGAAGACAAGAAAGACAAGAAAAAAGTAAGTAAAAAAAAACTTACAAAAAAAAAGTGGCATCGAAACGGCGAGGCATGACTCCAAAACAACTCCTGGCTTAGAAAAAGAAAAAAAAAACAATGATTATCAAACAATGATCATTGTTTATATATGATCGCTAATCTCAAAAATGATTGGTCGATCATATAAGGGTCGCTATGGCGAAGGGTCGCTATGGCGACGGGTTGCTATTTCCTTTTTGCCATAATAATAAATAAAAAAATATATTAAATTGCGAAACCGTGCGAAATATTGCAAAAACCTGTAAAAAAGCATGATTATATGAATATATATATCGTTTATTTATTTTTTAAAAAATTTTGGAAATTTGTGAAAATTTGCAAATATTGCGAAACAATGTGAAAATATCAAAATATTATCTCTTGTATGCATTAGTTTATTGATCTGTATGAGTACGCGATCCCTGTAGAGGAGATAATTTGCATTTTTTTATTTGGTCTATTTCGCAATATTTCGCATATATTTTGAAATATTTTGAAATAATAACTGTAATATTACTATAATATATCATGATATATTACGTAATATACCGCATAGATCATAAGATTTTTATAATATTATGGGCCGTAATATCTTATGTAAGATTACGTATATATAATTCGCTAATATTATCCAAATCGAACTAGTAAATCAGAAGTTATTCAATTTTAAAAATATATATACTATTATATGATATATAGTATATATATATTATGCATATTTTTAATATAATTCAGCCAATTAGCATTAAGATTACACCATGGATTGATAGGGTAAACTATTAGTAAAGAAATATTATGTAATAAATAGCATACCCTGACAAAATCTGGTTAATCTCCTATTTTGTTTATTTGGTTTAATCTATATATTTGTTGTTGTCAACAATTAGGGTTCAGAATAAACTGGGTTAGGGAGCTTCCAGAAATCAGCTGATTTTTGTTTACTATGAGCCTACCCCCACCCACCTACATCTAATACCCCAATTAGCCAATCAGATTTTACGATTATTAAAAAGTTAAATATAACATTAAATAGTAAATAACTTTTAATCTACTGAACCAAATTTGATAATTCAACTACCAAAATGATTCTCTTAATAAGAGGATTCTAGTGAGCCAAAATTGTTAAAATCCAATCACAGGGTCCTGTGATCAGAATAGATTTGTATTACTATAAAAGTTCTATAATTTATTAAATAATTATAACCTATTTATAGTAACACAAATTTATTCCGATCATAGGATCCTGTGATTGGATTTTAACAATTTTGGTCTCGCTAGAATCCTCTCATTGAGAGGATCATTTTGGTAGTAAATCATCAAATTTGGTTCAGTAGATCAAAAGCTATTAATTATTAAATATTATTAATTGAGAATCCGTTTCCGAATAATGATCAATTTACTAATAAAATGTTACGCATGTTACTATACAAAGCAAAACCATATGATTTTTTGTACTCAAAGATAACGTGATTATTTTACTAACTATATAAAGGTAATTTCACTTGATTTTAACACTTTAAAACCTAAATAACACTGTAGAGAAAATCTTAGTTCGCAACGATCTTTCGTCGGCAAGTTTTATAAGACGTGAAGTGGCATTTGGAACACCAAGTATAAGGCTTGATTTCATATAAATTGCAGTTTCGGAAAGATCATTTCGTCCGGTATTCATTTTTTCAGTACTCGTTATTGTACGTACGCTTTTAAAACTTATATTTATTTAATTTTTGTACAGCGAAAGTATAAAGACCAAGAGCTATGGACAGGAAGGCAAATATGAAAATGCTAGATTGAATCAGTAAGTAAAAAAAAAAAAAATTCATATTATCCATCTATTTTGTTCTACTTCGATGTACTATCCGTTGGAATGTTTTCACCCAAATTAGAGTCTAGTGCAGTTTTTGTCGCCTGTGCCAAAAATATTTTATGATACCGCGATATCCATCTTTGAATTGTTGAGACTTTCGGCACTTCGTTCTGATCTAATTCACCACTAACTACAAATTCTATCAATCTATCATGCATTTCTTTAGCTGTCATCTGATCTTTCGCATGAATATTCCCCAGTAAGAACATTTGCTCAAGCATGTTTTTTACAGTATCTGTCATTCATTTTCCTCCATCTCGATTACCATATTTTGCATTCTCACGTAATGCCCATCCTTTATTCCAAGGAAAGTCAACTGATTCCACAATCATATAAGTATTTTGTTCTATATTTCAAATATTTATGCTTAATAAAAAGGTGATAAATAATTTTATCAATTATTGTACTTACCTTTTTCTATATTATTTTCTTTTACTATATCTATAAGATCTAGTTTATATTTATATATGTAATCTTAGATTTAGATAATAAAGTTATAATAAAATATGCTTCTATTACCTATCATCTCGATATCTTCCATATCCTGCTTTTTGTTTTCTATAACAAAATTTCATATGAGTGTTATTGATGTAATTTGTATATAATGCTTCCTTATCTTGTGGTTTTGGTAAAGTCATTGTCCATTTCGATTGAGGTTCAGTGTGTGTAGATATTTTTGGTTCGAGACGAGAAATCTCTTCATTACACAAATTAGCAATTATGGAAGGGGAGAAATGAGCTGAAGTTCCAAAGTGTGGCAATGGACATGCTATAATGTACCCTGCTAATAAGCCCGTAATTGGCCATTGCCAGAAATTATATTTAGATATTCTAGCAATAGTTTCTACACGTGGTTTTTTTTTCCTTTTTCTGCTGCCAAATTTTCGCCTGCATTTGTTTTTTGGTATCGATTTGGTTCAATGTTTGCTAAATATGTTTCTGCAAGATCTTTTGTAGCAGTCACGATATCAGATCCTTCTACTACATCACATCCAATACGAACATATCAGTTGATGACATGTGCTATCTAAAAAAAATAAGAATAAAAATGGTTTGTGCTTTGGTTTATTATTTATTTATTTATTTTTATTTTTTTTTTATAAATAAATATACTTACTGCAGCGTGATGCGAATCAATTATAGTTTTTGCTTCACCTGGCTCTAGAAATAGCCATTCACGAACCTCTACATCGTACCAATCAAACCAATGGGCCACAATCGTCATGAGTTCACTATTATGATAGTGCGGTCCATTGTCTGAAATAATTTTTATCCACTTAGGTTTTTTCTCAACATTGTTAAACACAGCTTCAAAACAAGATGCTGTAAACCAGGTATCTTGTTTCGTATCTGTAGACCAATGATCATAAGCACTAATATTCAAACAATCTTCGCTATTATCCTCCTTAGTTATTACCAAAATCGTATGTAATGTCCAGCCCCTTTTCTCGAAAAATTCTTGTTTTGTTTCTCGTGCTGTTTTTGGAAGAATTCGCATTTTGTAATCTGCAATTATAATTGCACCATCTGACTTAAGACTAAGCAATGATATTTTATATTGTTCATTTAGATAATATTTTCGAGCATGATGTGCGAGAAAATATTTCAATTTTTCTTGCATTTCTAATAGTTGCGAATCATACTTATTATTAGCTTATTTTTTTATGAAGTCAAAAAAATTAGACAGTTCTGAACACTCTTTGGCAACGCAAATCGTGTAGGCTTGAGCATTCTCCAAATGCGAATAGCAAACAATGGTTGATGCAATTATCGTGTAGTGAAGTTCCATCCAATTCAACTCTCAAATGGCGATCGAAATTTCTTTTAAGATGGCGACGTAAGGTTTCAATTTGTGATAATATGGGATCCATTTTATTTATAATTTATTCGATTATATCGTATGAAATTTATGTTTAGAGCAAAATACGTCGATTCTAGATATAGCGAACCTTCCTATAACAAACTCTGGATATAACAAGCACAAAATTTTGAAATTTTATAATAGTTCAGTATAAAAAGTACTATGAAATATAGTAATTTTTTATAGTAAACTTTTTTGTTAGAATCTTTAGTTCGTTATAGGAAAAGTCGACTATATATACAATTATGCAACCTATTGTAGATAATTATTTGTTCTAAATAGAACAAATTCTATAATAATTATCATCTAAATATAGAGAACCTTTCTATAAAGAACTTCAGATATAACAAAACAAAATTTTGTACTTTTATAATGATCTGGTATAAAAAATGCCATGGATTCTTAAGGAAACATACCGTAAACTGCCGTATAAACGACCCCCACATATCAGACCCCCTATATATTAGACCCGGGTCTATAGTATGGGATAAAATTTTGGTAAAATGTAAAAGACCTGGGTCTTCTAATATTTTATTCCTATTTGTATACCCGGGTATATAAATAGGGATAATATTAAAAAATATATAAAGTTATATAATCTGCAAAAATCTTCGTAGTTTTTTTTTTTATTATATAAAAATATAAAGAAATTATCGGTTACATGGATCAATATATAAGTATACAGATGTTTTTTTTATTTCTGTATTTATTTATTTTTTTTTTTTTTACCTATTACTAGTTTTTTTTTTTGTAGCATCGCCTTTCGCTGTCATTGGTGCCATCCTTGTTGGTGCCTCCTTTCATCATACTTTTGGTTCGTCACTTATTGGTGCTTCTTGTCATCTCTTGTTGGTGCTCCTTTTCGTTCTTTGTTGGCGTTTTCAGTTCGTTATTTCCTGGTGCATCTTTTGTCTTTTTTGATAGTATTTTCGGTTCTCATTTACTTATGCTACTTTTGGTCGTTTGCTAGTGCTTTTGGTCCATTGTTTCCTGCTTTTCGTCTTGTCGTTTACTGGTGCCTCTTGTTGTCGTCAGTTTGTGTCGTACTGTATTTCGCTGTGCCATGCCGTGTTGAATTTTGCTGTTGTTGAATCGAACATGATATGTTTGGGTTAGGGTTAGTGGATTCACGGGTTTAAAGGTTAGGGGAGTGACAAAAATCAGGTGATTTTTTAGGGGGGGAGGGGGGTAAAAAAAGTTAAAATTATATATAAGAACCTGACTATTTATATATTAAGGAAGAGGGAGGGGGGTAGGCCTCTGATAAAAAACAATCAGGTGATTAATGACACTGCCCTTAGGAATTAGAATAGAGGTTAGAGTTAGGGCGTTACTTACTGGTATATTCAGCATTTACTGATGCTTCTTTTTGGTTTACTGATGTCGTTTACTGATACCTTTTTATCGTCGTTTTTGGTGCTCGTTTGTAGGTACAATTCATCATTAATGGTGCTTCTTTTCGTCGTTTCTGGCGCTTTTTGCTTGTCGTTTACTGGTACAGTTTCATGTCGTTCCGCATTTCGTTGGTGCCATGTCGTTTTGCATTTGCTGTGGCTGAATCGTAGTGCTAGTTAGAAAACGTGTTAGGGTTAGTGGATGCGTGAGTTTAAATGTTAGGAATTAGAATAGAGATTGAAGGGTTAGTAGTTACACAGGTTTAAAGTTGGGATTAGAATAAAATTAGAGTGAGTGGGTACGTGGGTTTAAAAGATTAGAATTAGTGGAATGCGGGTTTAACGGTTAGGGATTTGTGATAAAAATACTTGATTAGTGGTATAAAATAAATAAAATTATATATATATTCGATTTTGTATAAATGGGTATTTTAAATAGTTTAAATTATATTAAGTAAATAATACATAATAATTAATTACAGATAATCTACCCGAGCTTTCGAAAAAGTATTGTATGACATATAAAAAAATTTTAAATCAAAAATTGAATCGATTTACAAACTGGGACGGAAGTTATACAGTATACAAATCAGGAGAGGCTTCGAAACTTATTAAATTAATCCCACCCAATTATCAGACCCGCCCCCATACAAGAGACCCACGGGTCTAATAATAGGTTTTAAATTTGGTAAAATGAATTAGACCCGGGTATACTTGCTGGCAAAACCCGGACAAATTCTAAATAGTAAAAAAACAATTGCTATTTATAAAAAATTAAATCAAATAAATAATCTTAATATTTTGTAAATATATTATTTATAACTATAAGAATATATACAATTTGTTTAAATAAAGATTATTAATAAAGTTTTTAAGACATTAGCTTTGCAAGAGTTTGGGATTTGGGATTTGGGATGACAGACAAATCCCAAACTATAGTAAGTCGGGATTTTGCCAACATGTATAGACCCGGGTTGTTTATACGGCAGTTTACAGTAGTAAGTTTTTATAACAAACTTTTTTTTTATTTTATGAACTTTTAGTCCGTTATAAAAAGAATTGACTATATATGATTTATTTAAGTGCTTATAACTCACTAGGATCTCCTTTTCTGTAAATATTTGCCGTGCAAAAGCTAATAGATCCTCAAATACTTCAAAGCCATACTCATTGCAAATAATGCATAATCCACTCAAATTTTCTCGATATCAAATATGGCTATTATTGGCTAGTCGGGTCATAAAGGAGGTTCGTCGCATTCCATTCGGATATGTTTCATTAAATTTTGTCCATAGAGCTTCTTTTTGGTCTTGTATATATAAAATGGGAACATCAGTTTTGGCATCAACTCGGTAAGAACTTTGTACAACATTATTTTTGTCTTGAAAAAACGATAAAAATTGTATTTCTTTAATTTCATCCATTCTTTGAACATATTTTTTTGGACATTTAACTTGTAGAGCACCAGGTCCGTACAATCGAGAATATTTACGTGCTAGTTCTATTGCATTTGGACTAATCTAATCATAGTATTTGTAGTATTAAGATTTAAAAAGTAAATTTTAAGTGAGTGATCAATTTTATTTTCAAATAAGTTCAAATAATACTTTTTATTATCAAACAAAAGGTTTGAACTTTATGAAATTATATATTTAGTTCTGAAATATAATAACTGCGAAAGTTATTATTATAATAAGAAACTAAGAAACAAATATGGTAAATTTAGATATGTATCAAATATCTACAAATTGTTATTTTTATTTCAATTCGAAACTACTAGTTATTTGCTAACTACTTTGGGATTTTAATAGCTAATGGCTATTCGGTGACTAAAAGTGCAGGCAAATTACTCCAATGCTAGTTATGGCCTAAGCTATAACGTTATTGAAATAATTTGCCTATCATGTTATTCTTATTTTTTTCATTTATTATTATTAATTTATTTTTATTATCTATTTATTTTGATTTTTTTTTCTTCGTTATTTGATTTTTTTAACAAGTAAATAAAATAGGTCAGAAAATAATATTTTTGTCTGGACCTTTACATGGTAAGTAATTTTGTTAGCAATCTTATTTTAACCTGAAGTTTTTTCGAAGTTGTTTATAGGTAAATTGATCGGCTATAATCGATAAAATTCGAGTTTTTCCATCTTGACCATGTTTATTGACGATTAGAGCATTTCGAAAACTATTCCAGAATGTGCTTTCTTCTAAATCTTCTGAATTTTCTGTATTTTCTAAGCTTTCGGAATTTCTGGGTTCCAATTGTAAGTATTTAAATTCATATAACATTTTTAAATTAGCTTTGTCAATAGTTGGATCTTTTGACCAACTCCAAAATTCTTCTTTATATTCAGATTTGGGATATGGTGTTATATCAGTGCATCCACACGAAGATAACATTCTTCTCCAAGCCTGAAATTCATTCTCATTTAATTCATAAGTAGACAGATATATTGTAGAAAGTGCATAATTGAACTCAATTATTGTATTTTCTTGACTTATCCAAGTATTAACCAAATTTTGCCAGTTTTCTAATGGATTAGTTGCTATTTTTCGACGTTTTATTTGTTGTTCAAATATATTTTCCATCGTATAAGAATTATTCCAGTTTTTTGAAGTACATGTTATATAGGAATTGGCTAAATTTGGTTGAAATATATGTTGTACACTAGGGTGATTAAAACCATAAAGCGATTCACCATCAAGATTCATTGCAATTTCAGCTTGAGCCCATACACTATTAGCCGAGCAATTCTCATAATGCCATAATATTTGTTCACCCTTATAGAAATCTAAAGTAAAAACATTGTGGATTCTATTTTGTAAAGCAAGAGTTTTTTGACTCTTTTTTGTTAATACTGATGATGTAAATTTTTGATCTTCGATATTTGATACTACTATAAGGAGTAACAAAAAACAGGTAATTTTTTAGGGGGGGAGGAGGTAAAAAAAAGTTGAAATTATATATAAGAACCTAACTATATATATATTAAGGAAGAGGGAGGGGAGGTAGGCCTCTGATAAAAAATAATCAGGTGATTAATGACACTGCCCTAACATGTTTCCCTATATTTAAAAAAATAGGCATAAATACTACTCCGGCTAATAATTTCTTGACTATTTTTTCATCATTAAACCCGAGAATTGCAGGTCCCGAATATGATGTTTTCTTTCCAAAAATAATATGATACAAATTATTAATAGCCTGGGAAGGTGTTAAACAAAGCGTACTTGTTTCGTTACCACTAGCACAAATAAAGCCAAATTGAAATTTATTTTCTTCACCTTAAACAACTTTTATAAAAAATTGTTGTTGGTTAAGTACAATACTAATGTGCATATGAAGTCAATATGGAACAGAAATAGAGACATTGTCATTAGATGGTCTGGGTGACCACCAATCGCGAGCGTAGGGGCCATAATGTAGTTCTGAACATATTTTGCCTTCCGCAAGTAAACTAACACTTTTATAAGTCATGTTACTCATAGTTTATTACACATGTATGAATCAGTTTTGGCATTTACAACTGTGAATTTTACTTTAATTAAATGCGCGTAGCGATTTCTTATATGATGTCAATCATTTTACCTCATTGGGTTACGAATTAGCAATTAATAAATTTATAATTTTGGTCAAAAATAATTTTGCAACTTTGGCCGGAATTATGAAATTTTGGCCGAAATTACACCTGATACTTCAGCTAACCCATCCAGAAATCAGCTGATTTCTGGAAGCTCCTTTAGACCGGGTTTTCATAAGCCCAGTAAAATTATCTCCAAGTCTGACCAGTATCAAAACCCAGTTATACCTAGATAGACCAGGCCCAGATCAGGCTAATCTAGAGTTGTGTTAACTTATCTGACAATGTAACTTACATCGTAAATTATGTGCTACAATATAGCAAATTAAGCATATATTTTTAGAATAAGTTAATTCAAACCTTTTTTACAATAAAATGCATTTATTTATATAAAAGCTTTTTATTAAGATCAATAGAGAGCTATAATCTTTATTTAATCTATGCTTAATAAACTAGAAATTAGACTTGTTAAGGGTAGAGGATATGTAGATCATTTCTATTAATAAACTAGTTACTAAAATTTTATATTTAATAACAAAGAAAATTTGTATTAGGTAACTATATTAAATTTTTAAATAAAATTGTAGAGAGGGTTTTTCTGATTCTAATGGTAGCTGAATCATTAAAATTGGCCCAATAGAACAGAAGATATAGTTGTTTTTATCTTTGTGACACTATTTTACTTATTGTTTACATGCGATATAATTGGCCAATTTGTGATCACTCTCGCAGAATAGACCCCGGCTCCGCAAAAGTTAATACAATAAAAACTTTATTAAATTTCATTCAAAATTAATAAAATTTTTATAATATGTGTAATTTTTTATTATGAACAATTTATACTTAGTAAGAGTGTGACGACTTAGAGAAGTTGGTACGTTGTCACCCCCAAGTAGCAGATCTAGGGTTCAAATCCCACTGACGACGCTTTGAAAAATAGATCTGTGTTCCAGTAACTGTTTCCTGTTGATCGGTTGGATACATTATCTGTAGTCCTTGGTTGCCATTTCGAATCGGAGCTTTCGGGCGAAGTTGTATTGCATGATACAGACAAATTCAAGAAACCGGGAAAACAGAAACCTATTTGGCAAGACCCAAGTAAGGAGGTAGCAAAGATCTTTGACGGTGCTACCAAAACCGGAATACTGGACCAGAGCCGAAATACCAAACGTCGACCTTAGGGACAAGGTCTACCAACCTGGCCGCTGGATCAGGTACCAGAGGAAAAGGACCTATGCTATAGAAGTAGATACCAGGGGGGGAAAAACTATAGTGGCACTTAATGCCGGGTAAATCAACCCTTCCGGACCAACTGGATTGGAAGTCTAGGAAAACCGGGGAAGAACCGGTAGAAAAGTGAGGTTGGGTACCGGGGTTGGAGCAAACCTTATAAGAGCAGAAGTAGGTAATAGTAGCGATTGGGTATCTCCAGACTGCAAGTTGTTCGCCTCTGTGAATGCGTAAGTTACCGAAGTGTAGGTATTATCTGGGTGGGACAGGACTGCTCTACCAAGTTTTCTGCCAAGGATACAGAATTAAAATAGGTCCTAAGGACGATGGATAAGCATCCGGAACTGGCTGACTGACTGCTTATATAACAGGCCTGTTCCGGTAATACAGGATGGGTTGGCAGGAAGAGCAGGGATCAGAGAGTTTAAATAGGCAATCCCCTAGTTGGTTTGCAGGTATGGCAGCTAGTGTGGAACCCGCGGGATAACCTTCGGGCGGACTACTTAAATTAGACGACCATAAGTTGTATGTGTGGCTAGTTGTATCCTCGTCAATGTAACAAATGCAGGTGGCCCTTAGTGGGACACTAACCCAAATATCCTGAATAAAAAATTCCTCAGTCCCAAGGCGGATACTTTAAAAAAAAAAAAAAAAAACAATTTATACTTAGTACATAAATACATACAACTTATGTAGTAAAAATTTAACTTTTATATGTAGCAACTTTTAATTCGTAGCAAAAATATTTTTTGTTACTCATTTATTAATAAAAATGATCTACATACTCTATATTCTTAATAAGAGCTATTTTGAAATATTGCACTAGAATTTCACATTTTGGCTGATTTTGTAAGGAGCTTCCAGAAATTACGTAATATTTTTTACTAATAAATTTCAAAATTTTACCCCACCTACCCACACCTAATACTCTATTAGCCAATCAAATTTTATATTTTTTAAAATTTATTCATATGTTTCAATTTATAAAATTAATAATAACTATTGCTCTACTGGACCAATTTAGATGATTTAACTACCAAAATGTTTGTCTCACTGAGATAATTCTAACAAGCCCAAAATTGTTAAAATATAATCACAGGATCCCAAGATCATTCAACTTTAGTGTAATTTTAATAGTAATTTTTTAGAATTACTAAGTAAATTTCTTTAATATTACATAACTTTTGATCCACCAGCCTGTTTTGGATGATTTAACTACTAAAATGTTCGTCTCAGTAAGACGATTCTAACAAGCTCAAAATCGTTAAAATCCAATTACAGGGTCCCAAGATCATTCAACTTTTGTGTAATCTTAATAGTAATTTTTTAGAGTCACTAAGTAAATTTCTTTAATATTGAATAACTTTTGATATACTGGCCCGTTTTGGATGATTTAACTGCCACAATGTTCGTCTCAGTGAGACGATTCTAACAAGCCCAAAATCGCTAAATTTTAATCACAGGATTCCAAGATCAATAAAGATTTTTTTTGTTTGTTTAATAGCGATTTTGGGCTTGTTAGAATTGTCTCACTAAGGTGAACATTTTGGTAGTTAAATCATCCAAAAAGGGCCAGTAGATCAAAAGTTATTCAATATTAAAGAAATTTACTTAGTGATTCTAAAAATCACTATTAAAATTACACAAAAGTTGAACGATCTTGGGACCCTGTGATTAGATTTTAACGATTTTGAGCTTGTTGGAATCATCTCAGTGAGACGAACATTTTGGTAGTTGAATCATCTAAATTGGTTCAGTAGAACAATAGTTATTAATAATTTTATAATTTTTTACTTTTGATCAGAATTATAAAAATTTGACCAGAATTATAAGTATAACCTGATATTTTCGGGACCCCACCCACCCACTAAAAAATTACATAATTTCTAGAAGCCCCCTAATGAATGAATGCCACATATTTGTCCTTTTTAATACCAATTCCACTTTGATAACAATATTCAACTTGAGTAACCCCATTAACATTTCCATCTAGATAATTTGTTTAAATATTAGCTAACTAAATAATTAACCGAATAGAAGAATTAAAATTTTAATTAAAATACATATATAAAGATTTACCTCATATTACCTCAATGTTTACATTTACTTTATATTCCAAAATTATGTGTTCCTTTAGTGTTTCTAACTTTGCAAAGTTTTAATAATAATGTGCCTTACAAATTATTTAGCAGATTTTGATAATGCATAAATGCTTTAAAATTTGACTCCAATTACATTTCCATAATAACATATGTTCAATTAACTTTTCCTATTTTGGAGATCTTTGATAATAATCAAATTCCTTATAGTAGTATTTTTAACTCTAATTTCATAATAACAATTAATAAGTTTAAGTACAAATATTCATCAGAATCATCTGTTTATGCAAATTGCAATCATATATGAATATCTTATCTTGCTCTTATCCAACATATATTCCATTAGTGCTGTTCTATTTGCTCATCATTGCTTATATCATTTATACTATTCATATCATCCATATTATTCATATTGTTTATATCACCAGTACTATCTAAATAATTTACATTTTCGTTTATATCCATATCATCAATTTCGTCGGTATAATCCATACTATTTATATATAATAGACTATCAGATAAAGTATCGTCTATATTATTTTTCTTAACTGAATTTGTTTCATTTAATTCTGAATTAACAACGTTGTCTTCAATTAAATAGCCCCTATTTCTTAATTTTTTAACTGAAAGTAACCACTTTAATGTATATAAAATTCGAAGATTCCAGTAAATAAATACTATTTTTTCTATATGTGGATATGTAAGCGATTACATAATTTTGAGTAAACAAAATTAAATGACGACCAGTTTCGTTCAAAGAAAGCTGATGTTGCTAGTATTGAAAGCAATTTTAATGCTATACTACTTAATATTGGGTATCGAGCTTTAACCAAATTTCACCAATTATATGGTTTTTCTTGTATTGAACTCCATAAGTAATTAGCCGAAAATCCACCAGTTTTTTCTACATATTCTAAAAGTTCTTTTAAAACCTGGTTCTCATTCTCTGGTCCAGCAAAACATATAAGCTCTCTTTCAATTGGCGTATTCCATTTGTTTGAATCTAAAATTTCTTTGCAATATCGTGGATCTAATTTATATACTGCCATTGTTGCTGGATTGTATAAAAAATCATTCCAACATTGCTCTACTAATCTTATACTTTTTGTGATTACTGTAGTTGGAACATAATCATTGTTATGTATTGTTGTGTCTAGTTGACATAATTTAAGAAAAGCTGCAGATAAAAGTGGCACATCTCCTTCTAATTCATGAATAAATTTGACAAAAGATTCTAAAAAGTTACAAAGATGCTTAAGAACTTGCCAAAAAAGATCATTCATTAAATGAATTTTGATATTAGAACTAATTCCTATACTTTCTTCTATTAATAATGAATGAATTGCATTTTTTGTTTGTAACAAATAATCCATGCAATAAATGCAGATCCCCAACGTGTATCACTATTTGTACTAAAAAAATTATATTTCCATATTTTTCTATTTGAAGATAACAAAATGCAGCTAGTGGTATAGTATGATTTCTAAAATAATTAATAATTTCTTTGCTAGTTTCTAATATGTTTTTTGTCAATCTAATTTTAGAATGTCTTTGATCCAAAGATTAATTCCATGTGCCCAATATCCTAAAAATACCGTATATGTCCAAAAATAAGCTACTACCTAAAATAAGCTACCCCTGATTTTTTTTAAAAATCTTAAAAAATTCGTTAACAGTTGCTACATATAAAACTTTTTTCTACTAAGTAAACTTCAAAAAGTCGATTAAGTAAAGTGTTCAGCGCATCAAAATACACTTATAGTAAAAATTTGGTATTATTTGGATAACTTTTTATTAGTACGTTTTTTAAGCCACTGAAATTGATTTTTAAAAAAGGCCTATTTCATCTTCATTAGAAAAAATTAAAATTTTTTATAAGGAAGAACAAATAAAATTTATATAGATATGTTCCTTATAATTTCATCTATTCAAAAAAAGTATCAAATAATTTCATCTTTCAAGTAAAATAGGTCAAAAACAATTTCGTCTTCAAATTTTAATTTCAGGTTTTGGAACCTGAAATGCTTTCGTCCTCATGTATAGTATAGACTTGTAAAAAAGTGGTTTAGGGGAGTAACAAAAATCAGGTGATTTTTTAGGGGGGGAGGGGGTAAAAAAAGTTGAAATTATATATAAGAACCTGACTATTTATATATTGAGGAAGAGGGAGGAGGGTAGGCCTCTGATAAAAAATAATCAGGTGATTAATGACGCTGCCCTTAGGGGTTGTGATCATAAAATTAATTATAGAATCTTTATGAATATTTGACTACCTATCCGTTACAAGACACAAAAATTGGTTTTATTAAGTAATTAATAACAGTGTTTAAACCAGAATACTCTTTAGTAAGAAGAGAGTTTGAAAGAAAATAACGTGTAGACAATTTAAAGTATGATAATGCTCTTGAAAAAAAAGCTTTGATATCATCATTTTCTAAAATATTAAATGATATACTAGCAAAATAAAACCCACATGCTAACAAACTTTTTAGTTTTTTTGATCCACATTTGTAAACTTGTATAAAAAATTTTTCATTTTGTTTGTTGTTTATGATTAATAGCTCTTGTATTATCGTTATCGTAATATACAAAACTTGATATAGAACTTGATGTATTACTATTGCCAGAATTTTTTTTTTTCCAAGTCAAAGTGCTCACTTTGGGAGAGAGCTTTTTTATTCAATATAATTAGATCCCGGACACCCTACATGGAGGGACATTCGACATTTGTACATTGACAAGAATACAACTAGCCTCACCTGCAACTTTTGGTTGCCTATTTAAGTAGCTACCCGAAGGTTCTACACTAGCTATCATACCTGCAACCCACATACTAGCATTGCCTATTTAAACCCTCTGATCCTTGCCTCCTATCAGCCCGTCTTGTATCACCGGAACACTGTTCCGGATGCTAACCAGTCCCCCTTAGGACTAGTTTATCCTAGTGGGAAACTTGGTAGAGTGGTCCCTGTCCACACAGGTATCACCTACACTTAGGCATTTGCCAAAACCAACACTTGCAGTTAGGAGTGGTACCTAACCGCTATCACTACCTACTTCTGCCCTTGTAGAGTTCACCTTACCCCAGTACTGTCCTATTCTTCTTTCGGTTTCTTTCTCCCGAAAGCTTTCTTTCTCCCGGTTGTCTTCCTACTTCCAATCCGAGGACCCGGAAGGGTTGGTCTGCCCTGGCGAACCCAGGAGCTCCCTCCCTCTGGTACATGATTCTGAAACACATGTCCTTTTCCTCTAGTGCGACCCCCAGCGGTCCAGTTGGTAGAGCCCGCCATAAGCCCTTTTGTCGTAAGTCCGCTTCCGGTCAGTCCACTACTAGTCAGTCCCTGTCCGATTCCTATTAGGTACCGTCGAAAGTCCGGTTACCTCTCTACTTGGGACTTGCCAAGTATGGTTTCCCTTTGTCCTACGGTTCTGTGCATAACACAGCACCTGTGCTCTCCAGGATCTACACGCCCCAGTTCTGTGCATAATATAGTGCCAAAGCTCCCAATACGAGTTGGTATAACCTAGGAAACAGATTTGTAAATCCGAGCTAAGAATCTGGGTTACTGTTACACGAATAAATTCTTCAAAATCGTCTTCAGTGGGATTCGAACTCTGTACCTTTGCCACAACTACTTGGGGGTGACAACTATCCAACTACACTATATCGCCACATCCCACTAGAATTTTTTAAATTGCAATAGTGGTAATGTTCTTGCATGTTTTATTTTTAACTCATGTTTTATTACAAGCTTTACATTTCATCCATTCTTGTCTTTTTTTATTTATTATTTTTTCAAATCCGTCCCAAAAATTTTCTTTATTACGAGGCATATTAAATTGATAAATGATACAATTTTTTTCGCGATTTTTTTATCTTACATTATATAACTTACCTTACATGGTAACTTATACAACATAAAATGTAACTTATATTTTAAAAATAACTTACAGTAAGTTATACAACCCTAGGCTAACCAAACTTTATCTAGGCCCAACCCAGTCCATTGGCCCGTATATATATATTGTAAAATATAAATTAGTTATTATAAATATATTATAAGACACAATATGTATCTTTAAACTATGAATATGTAAAATTTGCAAAAATTTATTTGGATATTGGCAAATATTTGAATAAATTGGATAAAATTTTTTTTTAATATTCAAAATTTAAAAAAAGATTTATATATCAAAACTTATTATTTGTGCTTACAAATAAATAATTTTGTATCAGATATGGCGATTTAGGGAAGTTGGTAAGTTGTCACCCCAAGTGGCAGGTCTAGAGTTCAAATCCCACTGACGACACTTTGAAAAAATAAACCTGTGTTCTGGTAACTGTTTCCTGTCAATCGGTTGAGTACATTACCTATAGTTCTTGGTTACTATCTCAAATGGGAGCTTCTGGGCGAAATTGTGTCTCGTGATATAGACAAATCCAAGGAACTAGAGAAACAGAAATCCATTTGGCAAGACCCGAGTAAGGAGATAGCAAAGATCTTTGATGGTGTTACCAAAACTGGAATATTGGACCAGAGCCGAAGAACCAGACGTCGACCTAAGGGACAAGGTCTACCAATCTGGCTGCCGGATCGGGTACCGGAGGAAAAGGACCTATGTTATAGAAGTAGGTACCAGGGGAGAAAAACCATAATAGCACCTAGTGCCGGGTAGATTAACTCTTCCGGGCCAACTAGATTGGAAGTCTGGGAAAACGGTGAAGGACAGTAGGAAAGTGATGGTGGGTACTAAGGTTGGAGCGAACCTTATAAGGGCAGAAGTAGGCAATAGTAGCGGTTGCAGGGTATTCCCTGACTGCAAGTTGTTCATCTCGGTAAATGTGTAAGTTACCGAAGAGTAGGTGAATACCTGGTGGAACAAGTATCGCTCTACTAAGTTTCCTGTTAAGAATAAGCCGGATTGTACCTTCGGGTATAAGAAAGAGTCCTAAGGATCTTACGAAAAGAGACCTGGGTGGCTGGACTAACCGCATAGATAACGCAAACATCTGGTAAATCAGTTGAAAGTCTATATGACAACCTGAAGATCAGAGAGTTTAAATAAGCAATTCCTGTAGTTGGGTTCAGTGATGGCACATTGTCATTTAAAAATAAATGACACCTTGTCATATGACAAGTCATTTTTGACATAAAAAAATTATTTATCTTTTTATAACTATACTTGTCATTTATAGTTTATGTAATAATTATTCATAATCACATTGATATTTGCATTGATACAAAGAATTTTAAAAATATATATTTAAAATCTCATTATAGTGATATCTATCAATTAAATATCGCCGTTTGTTGATAACAAACTATAATATTTGATTAAATGTCTTACGAATCATGAACCATATCTCAACCATCCTAATCCAAATACCAAATGCTTATCCGAAAGAGATTGTTAAAATGGCAACAATAAAGAGCCGTTAGAATGATTATTTAACATAACCATAAGGAGTTTTATTTATTGCTAATATAAAGAGCTGCTAGAATGATTATTTAACATTAATCATAAAAAACTATTATAATGATTATTTAACACTAATCATCAAAAGTTGTTAAAATGCTAACTATAATAAGCTATTAGAATGATTATTTAACACTAATCATAAAGAGCTGTTAGAATGATTATTTAACACTAATCATAATAAGCTATTAGAATGATTATTTAACACGAATCATAAAGAGCTATTAGAATGATTATTTAACACTAATCATAAAGAGCTGTTAGAATGGTTGCTTGATTCGACTATTTTGATTCTTATGTACACTCACATGACTATCACCTTCATTCGATACTATTGACATTAGAGATCTGAATTTCCAGATTAGTTTACCCCCAAATTTGTATATATATCTTCTTTTTTTTATTTGAAACTTATATCTATTTTTGTATAATTCATTAAATGTTAGTCAATCTGTGTAAACTTGATTAACATAAATAGCACCTTTTTGTAAAATCTTCATAACATGTTAACGTGTTAGCACATTTGTGTGTTAAGGGTCACAGATTATAAACATTCTTGATAGCACATCAACATGTTAAGCTTAGTAGTAGAGTTAAACAGTATGTTAATATGTCAAATAACTTGTATATTAAATTCAAATGTATATAAACGAATGAATTTGACTTCAATAAAGAGAGAGACAAATAAAGAGGGTTCCCTTCGATTTTACTTAAGGAAAATAAAGGAAGTAAGCTAGTGTAGAACTAAAGAGACTTTTATTTGAGTAAATTAGAAACTTATCTCCTAGTAACTATTAAAGTTAAACCGGTTAAATGTATATGCTCTCCTTCCTTTAATATTTTCACTATTTTATATCTCACTTATTATATAATAGAAATTTGAAAAAGACGTAGATTGTTCACTTATATTTCGCAGAATATTATAACCACAATATAGAAGTTGGATTTGTTATCACTTGTATACTAAAGTTAATAATAAAATTTATCAAATATCCATTAAATTGAATATGAAAACAGATAATAGATCCAAGCTCTACTATAATAGATTATATACTGTAAAATTGATTAAAAAATGGTTAAATCTAATCTATGATTTAATGGTAGATCTAATATTTAGTAGTGATTTAAAAAAAAGGTTGATTCAAATATAGATATAAAACAAAAAAGACAATTTAAGTATAATTGAAAAAATTGAACCATGTGACACTAAAAAAACTACTTAAATTATTATATCATTAATAAAGATGAACTATGTTTATTATTATTAATCTATTACATCAAGAATTATCTGAATCATTTTTCAATAAGTGAAAATTGAAAAATCACAACTGTAAAATACTGACTCTATGATTGGTACCTGGAGCAATTCATATTATATACGAAAAATAATGCTTTTATGCTTTGGAGAATAACCTGTTGGTGTAAAACACACTAAAAACTGACAAAGTTGAAATAACAAAAATGCACACTAGATACATCTCAAACCAAAAAGTATTATTAGTTACCATCCATGGTTGTGATTTCTGTTATATCCATCAGCAAATTTTATATATAAATATTGATCGATATATAGCACTTAATCGTTTTATATCGATTATAAAATATCGTTATATTGATTAATTGGATAAAAATCAGCATGGCGAACATTTGTTTTAATTGGTCAAAAAATGTAAATAAATAAACAATATGCATGATGTAGATCATTTTATTACCCGTGATTGCCTATAATAATTAATCAATCAAATTATATAATTTTTAATATTAAAAAATAAAATTTCACTTAAAGAAGCTTACAAACCAATAATTACATACAACAAATTTATTATATAAGGTTAGAAAACAGATAGAGTTAATACGTGAATAAGTTATTAGCAAACCTATCTTTGGTTTTATTTATTATCTTTTGAAAAAATAAAGTAATTCGATTTTATTTCATTATTATAACCTTCCATTAGCCCATAATTAATAAAACAATAATACTTTATTATAATAGCATTTAAACGGTATAACAAGGTTCTTTAAAGGTAGGGTGAACGTAGATCATTTTTAATAGTGATCACGTTGTGATCATATGAAATCAGGTGATCGACCAATTACGATAGTAAACAACATAGATTTAGCCAATCCGAATTAACCATTTTTGTATAACTAAGAAAAATTTGAGCTGACTTAGAAAAACTTTACAACATATAGAAGTATAATTTTTTTAAATACTATATTTATTAACAATATGTATATATCACACCAGTGGTGTTCAGCACTAGTAAATACAAATTATAATTGCAAAAAATTTTTTGTCATTAGGGTTAGGGTTAGAGTTCGTGTTAGGGTTAGGGTTAGTATATACCAAAATTTTGCAAGGGATTTTTTTTTTTAAAACGTGAAGATAGGTTTCTTAGACAGAATTTTTTGATATAGACAATTTTTGAAGAAAACACATTTTTTCGAAAAATTCAGGTTACACCTGATCTTTACATTACACAAATTTCATGAATTTTGATTGACCAAAACATATATGGTGTTGAACATCAGTGGTGTGCTTTATCAACGTCCTTTATTAAAATTTTACTATTATAAAAAGAGTATTTTGTACTACATATTATAAAATTTTTGGCTAAATTAATAACAACTGTAAAAAGTTTTATTTGTAGCACATTTTTATTTTCAATATAAATCTCATTGTACCACTAAAATCATATGATAAATGATCTACGTTCACTCTACCCTTAAGTTTAGATCTTAACGTGTAATGTTTCAATCTTCTTTTTTTTTTTGTTGGCTGTTAAAACTTATATACAGTTAATATGACTAATACTATAATAAATAGTAAAAATATTGCTTCTAAGTGAAGTTCATTTGAACAGAATAAGATTGAGCCAAATTTAAATAAACAGAATAAATAAATCAAGAATAATTTTTCACCAATTTTACACATTCCTTCTAAGTAACCCATTCAGCAGATTTTAGATACCATTCTTCTCATCTTTTTTGATTCCGATTCTGTCACCTTCTCTAAATTCCAAATTGATAACAGCATTCTATATTGTGCATATTAACAGCATAATTGATGATGACAAAATATTATAAGTTAAAATAAATAAATACCTTTAATCGCCTTTGAAATTAATTTCGTGCTAATAATTTTGCTAGTACATTTCATCAGAATGCTTTGGTATTGTAATGATTTATTAACTTTATCATCATCTAAGAATTGCTTTTTAATTCGAATTAGCTATCTTCATAAGCCTTATTGCACCATAAATATCCCCAGCGCTAGGTCATTTTTGCAGATCAGAATTCATACATTCTTCAGCCAATTCAATATAGCTTTTAGGAGTTCCAGCTGTAAACTCTGGTCACGATCTTTTGCAAATTTCTACTGCATGTTTTAAATTAAATTCACGTCCATCAAAAGGTCTTTGCCCAGTTGACATTTTTGCCATAATTATACCAAACCCATAAATATCTGCTGCTTGTGTAAACTGCTGCTCGCCTAATCAAACTTCAGGAGCAACATAGGATATAACTCCATAAACTTCGCTAGTTAAAACTTTCTCATCTATTTTTCTAGACAATTCCAGATCTGCGATATAGAGTTGTGTATTTTCATTAGTGCGTCAATCCTGCAAAATTTTACTACTATGAAAATCTGCATGGATGTACCCTATATTTTTATGAATCATTCGCAGTATCTTTAAGTATTTGTAATTTAGTCTGCCATATAAGACTAATAAAATTTATTCTTAAATATTTATGAAGAATTCCATTATCAGCATACTGAAAGTCCATCAAGTAATTTTTTGTTTCTGTGTTTTGGTCAGTAGTAAAACGCACTACTTCTGCTCGTCAGTTTAACTGGATAGATGTAGAGGGATTTCTGACCCTACGGCACCGGGCCTTGTCTCAGTCTTTTTTTAGAAACTGAAACTAACTAACTTTGTCTAACCTTTCTTGAGCTATTTTAAAAAACTTTTTTCTTTCTCAACTCCAATGAAATTTCGTCCTAATTTTTTAGCCACTAGACTAGTAGTGCTTGTGCCACTAAGCCTTTGTTAAATGACAAAATTAAGCCAGAAAAAGTAATTGGAAAAGCGTTTGATTTAATTTGTAATGGTGAAGAATTATTAAGCGGAAGTTTGCGTATTTATCAACGAAGTCAAAAAGAGTTTAGAACTACAAAACACTCTCGAAAGGGTTATTCTTGTCTTCACAAAAAGCATAAATAAGAGATTGAAAAAAAGGATTTGGTGGCTAAAAGGCTGTCATGTCAACGACGACGGATGCTTCAAGAACCCTTTGTAAGATTTGTTAAATTTAATTTTGTCTTTTACATTCATACTCTACCAATTCAATAACCCCACTAGTTGCTGCCCCCTAATTGTCCCTGACTATAATGTAATTACATTCAATAAGGGGAGTAACAAAAATCAGGTGATTTTTTAGGGAGGGAGGGGGTAAAAAAAGTTGAAATTATATATAAGAACCTGACTATTTATATATTGAGGAAGAGGGAGGGGAGGTAGACCTCTGATAAAAAATAATCAGGTAATTAATGACATTGCCCTAAGACTTTTATTAAACAATGAATTAATTTAATAAACTATTAGAAAAATTATCAAAGCAATAAATTAACTTACTTCTTATTGTTTTTCTTCGACGTCTTGAGTGCAACGGTGCTGATGGTTCATGCGCTCTTTGGTAAATTTTTCAAATTTTCATATGCTATCCAACCAGGTTGCTGAATATACAGAACCAAATCCGCCTTTACCGATTTCTTTAACATCAGATAATTTATTAAATGGTCCATTCAATCGCATCTTTATATTTCCAGCCCAAGTTGGAATGCTTTTATGCAATCATCAATATTTTTTTAAAATAAGCTATAAATATAAATAAAAATCAACATACCATTCATAAGATTTATCTTGACGCCAAATCCATAATAACGAATTGCAGTTTTTCGAATCCCTATAGTAAGTGCTTTATGCTTATCGATTTCAACTCCAATTCCTAAATAATAACAATAACCAACTTGATAAATTTCGTTAGGATTATGCATGTTTGCTGATTTTTGGTAATATATAAATATCTTGTTTTCATTCTATTCCATATTCATAATAATAGCCAAGACAATTGATTCCATGTTAGCAGATTTTTTGAACTGGGCGAATGCTTTATATTTATCCTTTTCAAGGTTAATTCCATGAAGATAAAACTATCCTAATTCATATGTATGTGCTTTGTAGTTGTGAGCTAGTAATTTAATGGTTATAACTATTTAGGATAAATACTTAAATAAAAAACATATTTTTAAGGATGTATTGACTATATCTTATATTTATTCATCAGATCCAAAAGTAATTGAGGAGCTTCGCATCTAATTTTGGGTCTATAACCAAGACAAATACGTGTTGCTAGATATCCGTTGTGTTGAATACCATGATATGGAGGATATCCAGTAAAAACTTCTGGCATAATTATTCTGAAAGACTAAATATCTGATTTTTGAGTGTATTCTTTTCCGTTTGTATATAGTACTTCTGGAGCAATATACGGAAGTACATCAAAAAGCCCTTTTGAATTTGAGTCTTGTGATATAAACCAAAATTAGTAATGTAAGAACCAAAAGAACTAACCATATTTTGATTAACTATATTGCCAGAATGAAAATCTTTATAGGCTTCGTGATTTGTATTAAGCCCATCAGCTATGTAATATAAGTTTGCTACCTAAGAAGCCCAATCTAATTTACCATATTTACTATCTAACAATTTTCTAACTTCTCTGCTTTGCGTACTCCATAACTATCTTGTAGTTATCATCTTTCGGGTTCATGTTATTCTATATATCGCAATTGCAGAATCATCGCTATATTTATGTTGATTTTTAATCTAAAATTTTAATTAGAATAAATAAGATTATTAATAATAATTTATTTTAAACAAGCACCTATTTGTGCATTCGTTCATACATTCTTTTGTTCACTATGCAATTCACTTGGACGTTCTGTTGTATTGATCACTAAATGAGCTTACCGGTAAAATTTTTTTTTATAATGCATCAAACAAAAAAGCGTGAACAGTTTGAATATGGATTAGGTGAAGTATTACCATGTTGCTAGTCGCTTGGTTCAGTTGAAAAGGCATTGAGTTTGGAGTAAAAAAAAGTTTTAACACTAATTAACTTATTCATATTACCGTATTACTTGCCTAAATTTGCCTCCTAAGTAAAGTTTTTAGGGATACTGATCTATACTGATCTTTTTTCCCAAAAGACATACAAAGAGTTAAAGAATACTATAATATGCTTTAAAAAAAAATTTATTATACAAAACTATGAATTGCCAATTGACAATATGGTTTTTCATAGTAAGGGTTATTTTAAAAAAATTTTTTGTATTGTGTAACCGAATGATCTTCAAGCCAATCAAATCAAATGTCCACCATGCTATAAAAATCAATATATACCTATAATTGATATATATTGTTTTTTATATTAAATCGTTATTTATCTATAAATCGATTATAATCATAATTATTTGAAACGATATATGACGATTAGCAGATCTTTAACGATTACATAGTGTTTTGACTGTGTCACAAAAATTTTATTCCTGATTACCAGGTAAAAAACAAAAAAAAAAAACAAAAAAAAAATTTTAAAAAATTTCCTATAGCCATCTAATCCGTAATGTATCCTAGATTATAAAAATATATACTACAAAATAAAAAAATAAAAAAAAAACCCGTTTCGACCTATTTTTACACTCTCTCCCTTTTACCCCTCTTTCCTTTTACCCCTCTCTTCCTTTTACTTCTCTCTCTCTTTTATCCCTCTTTTCCTTTTATTCTTCTCTCACTTTTTCTTTTTTATTTTTAATATTTCGAATACATTCGAAATATTTTAGAACGAACTGTAACCTGGATCATATCAGGATGCGTTTAACTAATATTTTTAAAATGTTTTGATGGTTTTTGATGATTGTACTACAAGATCAGATTAGATCTTTGTTTATTTTTTTTTGTTTTAATTTAGATCTTTTATCAATTTTACATTGTTTTTCATTTTCTTTTTGTTTTTTTTGGTTTCGTTTCATTTTTTTTAGTTTCGTTGTTTTTTTTATATATTTTTTTTATTTTTTAATTATTTTTATTTTATTTTTACACTTTACTACTAGTACTTTGCAAGAAATCCAATAACTTTTCGGCACTTATCGCAAGCCTACTCAGCTTTTTGACATTTTGCAAGAACATACAACTACTTTCTTTAGCAATTTCGAAAGTTCAAGAATGCAAGTTTTTACAAGTTTTCGCAAGTTTTCACTAGTTATCGCAAGTTTTTGCAAGGTTTCGTTTTATTTTTTTTGTTTCATGTTTTTTGTTTTTGTTTTTTTTTATTTTTATTAATTTATTTTATTTCGGCACTTTGCGAAAACCTCTGACGATTTCTAAATTACAAAACACGAACTTGAAATAGTTTGTTTATTTTTTATTTAGTTTGCTTACATTTTTGTTTTTTGCAAAAAAACGATTTGACTTTTCTGGCACTTTTAAGAACACCAATTCTAACATCTCTGGCACTTTGCAAGAAGTCATGAATATGAACAAATATAATCGAATATAAGTGAATATGAGCAAAATATAATAGTTTATTTTTTTGATTTTGTTTTTTTTGTTATTTTTTTGGTTTTGTTTTTTGTTTTTTGTTTGTTTTTTTTACTTATTTTTTTAATTTTATTTTATTTTATTTATCCCTTTCGGAATTATGCAAGAAAACGACTTGACTTTTCTAGTACTTTACAAGAACACTAATTCTAACATCTCTGGCACATTGCAAGAAGTCATGAATATGAACGAATATAATCGAATATAAGCGAATATAGGCGAATATAAGCAAATATAATAGTTTATT
>QKWP01000615.1:131887-168786 GCA_003550325.1 Gigaspora rosea
CCAATTTAGAAATATTGAATAACTCCGATATAGATAGTATCTAATTCAGCTGATTTGATGAATTTTATGATCATCAATAATTATTTTTTGGTAATGTTTTTGATAATAGTAATACTGTCATTTATTTGTCATTTTAATGTCATTTATAAAAATATTTTTTATAACTTGTCATTTTGCCATGGTTTTGTATAAAATTTTTTTATAATAAATGACATTGTCATTTTAAAATGACATATCATTTATAGTCATTTTCATAAAAATTTTTATAACTTGTCATTTGCCATCACTGGTTGGGTTGCAGGTATGGCATCTAGTGTGGAACCTTTAGGCAGACCACTTAAATTAGACACCAAAAGTGTACATGTGGCTAGTTGTACTCTCATCCATGTAGAATCCAGATGCATAAACCGAATAAAGTATATGCCCCAAAACAGGCACTTTGAAATCGAAAAAAAATAAATAATTTTGTTGCCAGTTGCTATATTGGTAGGACAATACTGTATAATATATTAATAAAAAAGCAATATAAAAAGATTTTATGGACCTGCGGGTCAATAGCATAGCGGTTATGCTTCCAGGTTGCAAATTGAAGGTTGCCAGTTCAAATCCCTCTAGAGGCGAAAACAAAAAGACTAGCCGGTTAGGGAACTGAACCACCGTGGGAAGACAGGGACCCAGGATGTCTACGGATGGACTTAATTGGGCAGTTGCCGTTATCAAATCTGTGAAGATGAAATGAAACGTGTTAGAACCTGATTTGGAATAACCGAAGTCATGAGATGTAATACGAGGCCCAAGTCTGATAAAAATACTACATGAACTCGTAGCGACACAATCCAAGATGTGATCTGTACCAACAGGTGTCCCAATGGAACGATTGCCGGAGGGTTCTTGCTATGAGGGTAAATGGTCGGTGCCTACCGGGCATTTGGGCGGTCTAAAATAGGACTAGCCGGATGATGCTACTATATATAGCTAACATATGTAATTAGTTGTCCATTGATAATTAATAAAAGTTAAGCACTAGTAAGCAACCGGTGCAGAGTTTAAAAAAAAAAAAATTTTATGATTATCACCACTTAAAAAATTTGGCTACCAGCATTAGAAGTAGATTTTAGGTTACAACTGATCTTGGATTTTTTATTTTTTAGGGTGATGATACTAGGATGATTCACAAACACAATCTTATTGGTCAATCACATCATAGAGACCTATTTTTATTGGTCATGCCCTTAAAAATCGAGAATTTGGAAAATTTGTAGTAAATGCAAAAGTTTGGAAATCTTTGGATTAGATGTAAAAATTTGGAAAAATTTAGACCAAAATTTTATACATAGACTAATCTTTTGAAAGTTTCGTGAGTAATAAAATTACGACAGGGTGAAACCCACGCAGCTAGCTAGTAAAACCTGCTATGCAGATCACATGAGGGTGAAATCCGCGTTAATATATAAAACACACTATGCTAACGCAAATTTCACCCAAACTCTATGATCAAAGCGGGTTTCACTAGCTAGCTGCGCGAGTTTCACCCTGACATATAAAATTTACCCAGGTATAGCCAATTATACTTGCTGGCAAAACACGGACAAATCCCCAAATTCAAAAAAAACAATTGCTATTTGTAAAAAATTAAATCAAAAAAGTAGACCTAAAATCTTGCAAATATGTTATCTATAACAATAAGAATATCTACTATTTGTTTAAACAAAGATTATTAATAAAGTTTTTGAGAAATTAATTTGGGATGTATTTGGGGTTTGGGCGTGAACAAATCCCAAACTATAGTAATTTGGGATTTGTATATAGCCAATACTTTATCCGGAGAATGATCTACATTTTTCCAGGGTATTTTAACAACCAATCAAAATAAACTTCCGCTATGTGCGAGGACTCTTACGTCAATGTCCGGCGGAAAGAACCAATAGAATTGATCAATGATGGGCTCCGTGATGATCAGCAATCAGTGTAACTCACTCTACTTCGGACTTATATCAGATTCTGATTTCCTAGTATATGAACTTTTCCGGGTCTCTGGTCCCCATACGCGTAATACGATAAAGTTGCGTAAAAGATGCAATTTATGATTCTTACTTTAGTCTAACACTAAGATGTTACAGAATATAATTAAAGTGGAATACAGAAAAATTGATAGACTTCTTGAGAGATCAAGAATTACGCGTTGAAGATTTTTCGTGTTTGAGAAGTCAAGGGTCCGAACTTTCTTCTATTGGGACCTACTGTAACACTTTTAACTTTAATCACCGAAATTAATATTGGTACTGTATGTACAGTATATGGATTTGATCTATTAGCTAGTTTATTATATAACTTATTTAATTTCTTTTTTTATAGGGAAATTTTCAAGTAAAAGACTTATTCCTGTTCTTAATGACATAAAAAATTCGAAGTGGCTATACTCCAGACAGATATTTCTATACTTTTCCTTTCAATAACTTGAGTCTTGAACATTATAAAACTGGATTTTGAGTAATTACCCAACATCAAAAGAAAGGGCTTACAATCGGTGTTTTTTTTAAAATAATTCGAAAAATAAAGGAAGATTCTTGCTAGTTGACTATAAAGTCAACTAATCGAAAAATGCGCGATGATATATGTAACAATCCTATCGATGGTGTATATGCTGGATATAATGCAAGTTAAAGGGAGACACATCAATATTTATTGATATGAATTTGGATTACCATAACTCGAAATCCCTTAGAGAGTTTAGGTGGTATAACAAAGGATCATTTCAGACTGCGGTCCTCCTTCTCAAAAAAAGTTGGCACTCTGAAGTACGTCTGGTCGCCTTAATTTTGCCGACGTTTTTGTCAACGGATTCAATAAACACGGTATAACTAGAGGTCTTATCCGGTCAAAAAATTTGTATTCGGATATTCATTTGTTCAATCTACATAACATTACATATATATAGCATAATTATGATTGGATGATCTACCACGGCAACCAAAAAAAAATCGAAAGAGCACCTTCCAATCTATAAACTGTCAAAGTAATTTGCTAATTCGGTAATCCGCGAAGTAATTCGGAAGTTATACGAGAGGTATGTTTGAACGTTTAAATTTAGCCTATAGGTCAATAAATCAGTTTATTATGAAAGCTTATTCTTCGCAAACCCAACTAACAAAAAAAAGACTATAATGTAGGCTAATCCGCGAAAATATGAAGTTGAGAATCATATGGTTTGAGTCGTAAGAGGGGTTAAAGCGAAGTAGTGACACTGTAACTGTATAACGATTTTTAAAATATTAGAGCGAGCATTAAAAGTTGTTTCCGATTATTAAATATTTATTGTATTTTTTTGATTGTCTTTTTTTGATTCGTAAAGTAGTATGATAGGTAAAATTTTTTGTTTTTTATGACCCAAAATTTAGTCATGAAACTGAATTCTGCGCGGTAGCGTCAGGTATTTCTTCGATTGATGGGGCTTCAAATTTGTTTATTATATTTATTAATTTACTATTTGATGCATTTATATGTACGTGTAATTTGGATAAGATAATTTTGCTTAGATTATTTTGCAATAAGATTATGGTAATTGCTTCTGCTAGCATTAATTTAGTCACAGATATAATTATCTTTATACAGTTATACACTTAGTTTTTTTTATTCGTTTTCTTTATTCGTTTTCAGGTTAATTTTCGATTATTTTCGATCAACCAATAAAATTTTTACAATATCACGGGATGATCTACAATCACTCGTGGCTTAGCTTTTACATTTTCGATCAACCAATAAAATTTTTACAATATATATAAATTCGAATATTCACTGAATATTCAGTGAATATTTTTTGTAGCTTAGCTTTTATCAGAACGAAAAATAACTCTTCGTTCATATTGTTATAATGAGATCTCTTAGAATACTAACACCAAAAAAAAGCATAGAAGTTTGTTTCTTTTAGCTCTCTTTATAAAACGTATTTAAATACTATCCTTTTATTTATGGTTAGATCGCACTCCTCTATCATTACAGTTTTGTGTACTTATGTACTGTATATATAGATCTGAATACATATTTAGAGGCTTAACTCAGTTAGAGGAGTCAAAAATACTCAAGATAAGTTAAGGGTAGAGGGTATGTAGATCATTTCTATTAATAAACTAGTTACTAAAAATTTTATATTTAATAATAAAGAAAATTTTTATTAAGTAACCATATTAAATTTTTAAATAAAATTGTAGAGGAGGTTTTTCTGATTCTAAAGGTGGTTGAATCATTAAAATTGGCCCAGTAGAACCTAATATATAGTTGTTTTTATCTTCACAACCTATTTTACTTATTGTTTATACGTGATTTGATTGGCCAATTTGTGATCGCCCCTGCAGAATAGACCCCGCCCCCACAAAAGTTGATACTATAAAAAATTAATAAAATTTTTATGATATGTGTAATTTTTTATTATGAACAATTTTTACTTAGTACACAAATACAATTTATATAGTAAAAAATTAACTTTTATATGTAGCAACTTTTAAATTTGCAATAAAAATATTTTGGTCACTCATTTATTAATTGATAGTCTGCCAGTTAAGGGTAGGGTGAATGTAGATCATTTTCATATAGGATCGTCGTGCAAAAAAATTTTTACCTATGTTTCACAAATACGCCACTGATAAAACTTTTTTAAATAGCGATCAATTTTAGCTAAAAATTTGTGGCGTGTAGGTCAGATCCTTCTATTTATGGTGGCAAACTTTAAGCCATTGTACCATTTTAAAAAAACCTATATGTATATATTGTAAAATTTGCCTAAGTTAACTGAAATTTGCCTAAGTAGTACAAAGATTTTTTTATTCGATCGACGTTCTAGAATAAATGATCATTCAATCAAAATTGATTACACTACAGTACTAGACTCATTATACATATACAGATATAGCGATAGAAAACAAGCAGAAAAAAGAAATACGTCACTTATTTAATTATAAAACCACTTTTTTTAATAAATATCTACCGGTAAGCAATTATGTAAATAAGCATATAATAGATCACATATTTTGAGTAAACACGTCACTTATTTTATCACCCTATTTTTTATACAATATTTTATTTCATAACTTATTTATCATTATTTCATATAGTATTATTTCGTACATTATTTATTTCAATGAAATCTGTGCTATCTAAGAAATTTTAAGAAAACGAAAAAAGTCTCGAGACTGTAGCAAAGCTAAATTAACAACGTTATAAGTTTGGATCCTTGTTTTTCCTATTTGATAATATGTTGTATTTTACAAATAGTAATACAAAATCTTTATAAATAATACCTTGAGTAACTCGAGTAATAGCATATTAAAAATTTTTTTAAGTAGGTTTAGATCATCAAAACACTTGCCACGTATACTCTTTTATGGCAAGATCTACTTGAGAAAAAGTTCTCGCGTTTTTGAAATAATTGTACTGGTAAATAGTATTTGTATTTGTATTTGTATTTGTATTTGTATTTGTATAATATTAACAGTTACCAGTAACAGTACTTACGTATTTTTTTTTTTTTTACAAAACATCATTAAGATACATTAGACCATTGAAAAATTTTACCTTTTGAGTACTTCGTTCTATATTTATTAACCACTATTCGTGATTTTTTACATTTTTTTATTTTTTGCTGCTGGATTGTTTACTGGCCAGATGAATTGATAATCACGAAAATTAAAGACCACAACGAAGAATTTGTCGATCCTTTCTAAATAAATCCTGTTTTTTTACACGTTAAAATCCGTGATTATAACCTAGTATTTGCATTTGACCATGGACAAACAAATATGTACATGGGTTAATCCAAATTGTGCCCATATTGATTTATGCCATTCTCACGCAAGGTAAATAATTCATTATTGTTTGCTGCTTGTGATCTATAGTGATAATGCGCTATTTTTAGATTTCTCCAATACCGTGGAATAGCTACGTCTTTCTTAAATTTTCTTTGCATCTTATGCAGCTAGTAATGTGATCCAGATTATACGGATTGGGTAGTGATGCAAAATCGATATCCATATCTATAAGGATTTGATTTGTAATTTCACAGTTAGAAAATAGTTAACTATTAAAGCTATACAGATTATAGTTAACTATGCATAGTTAACTATAATCTGTATAGCTTTAATAGTTAACTAATTATAATTATATGGTGTTTTCTTATTTGTATTTACAAACTGTTATCAAATTTTATGATTTTTATGCATGTGAATTACACATGTTATCCGAAAAATCTGTTCCAGATTTAAAATATATCCCGTAACTCACGTGCATAAAAATTTAAAATCGATCAACAGTTGGTATGCAAACCAACAAATATAAATGCCCGTATAATCCAGTTATTCAAGCACGAAGTACTCATAACTACGGTACAATAGTATTCTAATGCTAGTAAAGTGCTATTGCACTTTACTAGCATTAGAACACTATTGTACCTTACCGTTATTTGCCATATGATTTGACTGGCGAATTTTAAGCGCCTAATCAACCAATCAAAAAAAGCATACAGCAAATAACTTAGTTATTCGGCGAATAACTATTAATTATTTGTAGTTGTAGTTAACCACAATTAACTATAGTTTGAATAATTGTAGTTAACTATTTAAACTAACTACAATTAACTATAGTTTGCATAATTAACTACAATTAACTATAGTTTGATAGTTAACTACGAATAACTATAGTATGAGTAGTTTAACCGAAACCGATGAAAATAAGAAAAAGTCCACTACTATTAGCTGTAGTTCAGATAGTTGATCGGTAATATACGTATGGATGATACGGATTACACAAAAATACAGATTTCAAATGATATGTTTAAAAATTGTATGATCATGAGTCAGAGTAATCTTAATGCCGGCTAAATTAAACGGCTAACGATTAAATGAGTAAAACCGTGTCCAAAATTATCCATAAGTATAAAGAATTAAGTTTATATATTTACTATATTTGCATCTGTCCCGTGGATACTAGAAAAAAAATAATAGCTAGTTTTATAAAAGAAGTATGATAAGAATCTGGGAATAAATCTGATTTGCTCTGTAATCACATATATTATCGATCAAATTTTTCATGATTAAACAATAAGAAAGTTCCATTTTCTCTTGACAACTATCAAATGATACTATACTTATTACCTAACACCAACCTAACCCTAATCTCCAACTAGACCCATATAGGTATCTAAATATAACCCCACCCTTATACTCTATCTAACCCTAACCTGCTCTACATTTCGAAATGCCAAATTATCAACAGTATGACGACACCGTGCATGACACAATATAGTTCGCAAAACCAGCACAACGCGAGTTAATAATGCAACACGACAGAGCACTAGCAAACTGCAACATGACGACACGACACCACACTAACGAATGCAACATGGAAGCGACAAAGTAACAACACCAGTAAAGTGCCAAAAAAGGTACCAGCGAACAACGACAGCAAAGTAAAGTAACAAAAAAGGTACCAGCGAACAACGACAGCGATACTATATATATAAAAAAAAAGAAAAAAAATCTTATTCGTAAGAAAAGAAAGTACTGTACAAGCAAAAAGAAAGTACAGTACAAGCAAAAAAAAAAGAAATTCTTGTCCGAATTTCTGACCCAAATTACAAAGTAGGGAGTTATAGAGTATACTTATTCGTGACTGGTGATTTCCCCTGGTCAACTGTAGTTATTTTTGAAAAAATACAAGAAAACCTAATTATTGTACCAGTTACATAACTTCCAAGTTACTTAGATCATAGCGCAAAAGTAAGTTAGTTGTCTCTAGCTAGGATCGTATGTACATACGTACGTTTGGTATATCATGGAAGATTCTATTTCCATTTGTGTGATGGTATGTTACATGAAAAATTTTTGCACCTGATTTTATATGAAAATGATCTACATTCACCCTACCCTTAATCAGAGATCGATCATAGTGTAACATGACGCAAATCACATATGAAAATCACTATAGTGTGAATGTGGCGTGCATATATATAAAAGTTTTTTCTTACTAAGTTAACGATACATGTCCACTAATTGAAAGTTGTAGAGCTCGTCGAGGCGCATCTAATGTGATTAGATCATCCAATCGTTTTCAACGATATCTCGCCATCCACTGGGGCGATTTGGATGATCTAACCACCGTTAGATGCACCTCGACAAGCTCTACAACTTTCAATTAGTGGACATGTCATTAACTTAGTAAGAAAAAACTTTTATTATATGCACGCCACATTCACACTATTTTGATTTTTATATGTGATTTGCATCACGTTATACTATGATCGATCTCTAATTAACTGGCGGACTATCAATTAATAGAAATGATCTATATACCCTCTCGCTTTAACAAAAACAATTATCTTCTTTCGCGTAATTATTTTATTACTTGGTGAATATTAATATTATCTTATTAAATCACATCAAAAATAGGTTTTGTCAACGATACTGGTACAAAATTCTTTTTAAAACAAATATGCATTTGTGGCCAACTCAACTTTAATCATTTAATTTTAAGTATAATTTATTTATTTAATATAGAATTTTTAATATATAATTTTATTTAATATATAATTTAACAAATATAATTCTAACTTGTAAATATAATTCTATTCAAAAAATGTTCATTGGCTTATAGAAACTTGATGTACAAAAAAAAAAAAATCTACTTAATAATAAAGTTGTAGAGACATGTAATTATATAATTAATAATTATTTACCTTTTTACTGTAAGATATTTGTTTGAGTATAAATTTTCTCAAGTTCATCATTATTCCAGTTTAAAAACAACATGCGTTCAAATATCTTGGGCTTTAACATTGTTCTTCTAATAGTCATCAAATTACTTGCATTACTAAAAAATCGCTCACTTGGAGTTGAAGTTGCGGGTGTCACAAGATATTGCTTTGCAAGCTTGTTAAGAACAGGAAAAGAGGTTCTTTAGAAATTCTACCATTCAAAAGGACCTAACTTATAATGGATTTCGGGTAAAGAAAAGTAATAGCCAAGCTCATCATTTAACTCTTCAGAAGCAACTTGCATAAAAATTAATTTAAAAAATAACTTTTGATAAATCTGATACTGCCTTCTTGGTTGTCTTGATCCTCACGAGTCGAGTGTTAGAAGATTTATCAGATGGTGCTAAACATTGATAAAAGATTTAATATCATTATACTTATTGCAAAGAGTAGTCTCTTAGCCTGGCATTTCTGAGATAGTGCTGCAAATTTTAACTTTTTACATCTCGGGTCAAGAAGGCAAGCAAGAAGTGCATTACCATCAAATAAGTCCCAATAGTGTAAAAGTGCATTGTATAATGTATTTTTAATTTTATATTTCATATTTTTAGTATCAGTAGGTGTATTCATTCTGATCTTTCTTTTTTTAGGGCCTTCTTCTTCCTCTTCTTTAGCATCAATGAATCCAATGTTATTATCAAATGCTAGGTTGTCTGTTTCAAATTCTACTTCTTTACTTAGTTTTTTGTCAAAATATCTTATGGAATCACTTAGATTTCTTATTAAAGCCAAAATAGACAGAACTATATAAGAAATTGTAATATATTTGGAACACTTTTGGAACTACCAAGCTCCTTTGTAGTTTCAAAGAAAGGTTCTAAAATATCAACAAGATCTTTTATTAAATCACTTTTTGTCTTCAGTTAATTAAATTTCTTTTAATCTTTTTGTATCTTTTCAGTCTTTTGGAACATTAGAGATAGTTAATGTTGTTATGACGATATCAATTGCATCTTTAATTAGCAAAAGATATTCCCAAGCCAAGAAAGATGAATTCCAACAGGTGGGTACATCCATTTTTATATGAAGATAAGAGGAAGTTTTTTTAACTATCTATTACAGTATTATAAAAAGATAATTTAATTATTTTACAAAAAATTGATTAAAAAAACTACATTACATTTTTATCTAAAATCTTTAAAGTTTTCTAAACTTTCTTAAGCTGTTTATTTTGCTTCAGTGCTATAAAAAATTTAATCAACTGTTTAGCCCTTGCTACAAGTACTTCAGCTGGCATTAGGCCTTTCCTGATAACGAGTTGCAAAGTGTGAGCTGCAAACAGAATTCTTACAATATCAGTCATTCTGTTAATTGCTGCTTTCATATCACTTCTATTGTCACTTGTGATTGAGTATACTTTTCCAGTAAGACCCCATTCAGCAATTGTATTTTCCAAAGTTTTTCGAATAATATTAGCAGTATATAGATATTTGATATAAGTTAAAAAAAGTAATATTTCATAAATTTTGAATTCAGGATCAATTCATGAACAGGTAATACCAAGATACCCTTGCTTGTTGCGATCTGTTTACAAATCTGTAGTAAGTGAACAAGCTATGACAGTATTTTGTAATTGTTTAAACATATTTTGGGCATACTGATTATACAATTTATGAATTATTTGTTTTATACTTTTTTTATTAGATATACTAAACATTGGATCTAATGCCTTTACAAACTCACAAAAAAATTGGCTTGACACAAGACTAATTGGTTGGCACTGCAGACAATAAATTTAATAAAACTCATAACAAGTTTATCATTTTTTAATTTGCTATAGGGGTATATATTTTTTACAAAGAAGTCTATTTTGGTTTGTAAGGTAAGTATGCCTAATTTGACGCAGTTAATTGTGCTCCAATAGTAAGTTTTGTAAAATTGGTTAAAATATATAAATTTTTACTAAATTCGATACATTCCGGTCTAGAATAAATATTTATTCAAAAAAAATTTTTTTTTAAAGTAAAAATAGCAGAGTTTTATTCAAATATGTAAACTCTTTTGAAAATTGAGATTATCGGGTGATCGACCTAAATTGACGCATTTCAAATAAATGCGATTTTTTTTACATTTTTCCTTTTTAAAACCGTTTCATATCTTTAATACGTTGCTTTTCTGCCTTTGCACGCTCCATATTTTTCTTTTTTTTCCTGCGCTCTTCTTGTTTCTGCGCCTTTTCTGCTTCATGTGATAATCTTTTTTCGATAGCCGCTTCTTTTTTTCGTTTTTTTTCGTCGGCTATTCGTTCTGCCTCCTCCTCTGCTTCCCTCAACTGTTGCAATGATCTTTCGTTTGTGAGTAGTTGGGAAAAGGGCATAGTTTTCCTTTTTTTTCGTTATGGCGTCTGGGTTCCCATTTGTTCTTTATCAGTTTCCGCTCCTTCAGTCGGTTGCGAATTACGATAAAGAGGGTACTTAAAGACTAGTCGCAAGAGGGCTGTACCGGGATTTTTAAAGGTTTCAAGCTTTTCTTCCAAGTGATCAACCCTTTGATTTAGCAACATGATCTCTGATATTAATTCTTTTTTTGTAGGGTTTGCTTTGGTGATGCGTGTACGACTTGGAACCAACTTCGAAGAAGGTGAAGACGAAGAAGCTGAAGACGAAAAAGCTGAAGACGAAGAAGCTAAAGACGAAGAAACTGAAGACGAAGAAACTGAAAACGAAGAAGCTGGTTGCTCAAGAACCATTGTAATGTCAGTTCGTTCCGTTGCCAACGAAGGATCTAGACGATTAGGGCTAATAGCGCTTGGATTGAAGGGCCAAATTCCCGTAGTTTTGAAGGCGTTGCATATCGTAGCAGGTGTGTAGATTGTGATATAAGATAGCTCTAGAACTTCAGCGAATGTGTATTTCGTCACAAGCATCCCATTATTTTTAGTCCTAAACTTATTACACTCTTTACTATATGCTTTTTTTAATGTAGCAAACGGTAATTCGGCTGGCTGTAAAACATGAGTAGTATGAGGGGGGAGGGTATAAAGAAGAACATTATTTCTATGACAAAAGTTGACGCTAGTGTAGTTGACATGGCTCTTGTGACCATCCAGAATTAGCAGAACAGGGCGAGCAGAAGGAATAGAACTAATAAAGTGCTCAATATATTTTTGAAACAGGCTTTCTCGCATGTATCCCGTTTCAGTAAATCCCATGACAGAGCCAGCGGGAGCACCATTTAGAAGACCCAGGATCGTTCGTTTTCCTTTATAGATAATCAATGGTGGGATGTAAGTCTCAGCAGCTGAGATGGTTGGACACATGGAAATATGTTCATGAGAGTTGCCGTGTGAAACACTGTGGACTTGGCACACACCCTTTTTTGCTACGACTTTTTGTAGCTTAGGTTCGATGACAAAACCTGTCTCATCCTGAAAAAAAAAATCATTAAAAAACAAATAAAAAATAAATAAAAAAATAAAAATAAAAATAAAGATAAAAAGAAAAAAAAAAGGATATAAAATTTTGCTCAAATAAAAAAAAAATCAACATATTCCAGATTCTGTCGGGGGTAAGTGAATACTCTTGAAGGATTTTTTGAAGTTTGTCAAAATGATCTTTGATAATAATAGGGTTTGCTTTTTGTACGCAGGCTTCATTTAGGACCTGTGGTATACGGATTGACAGTTCTGGGTGGTCCTCCATAAAGCGTTGCCACCATTTTTGCCCTGGACCATTCTCGTTAAAAGGATAAGGTTGCCCGTCCCGTTTAACAATTTCCATCACGCACTGGTTTACACCAGATTTAGTCAACCCGAAACCAAGCCTCTGCATGTTTAAGCAGTAACCAACAAGCTGCTCTTCTTCGTGGTCTGTCAGAACTTTGGCGCGGCCTTGACGAGCGGGGGGACCATCATTTTTGATGGCACATCTAAGAGTGGCTTCCAAAAGGCTATAATCTTGCGCAACACGTCTGATGCTTTGGGTTAAATTATACGAAGGGCTTTTAATTGCCTCAAGGGCATTACTAATAGAGGTATGTCTGGTCGTATAATCACTGTATTTTGGCATTTTTTTTTTTATAATAAAATTTGGGTTTTGAATTTTGTTACTTTCTCTTGCGCAACTTTACTGGTGTTAGAACGAATAATATTTAATCACGCAATTTTTTTTCACGCGACTTATGCTTTTATATATGTTGATAAAATTTGGGTTACAAAATTTAATTACAAGGGGGAATTGCAGTGGTAACGATAAGTAGCATTTCGGAACGGTTACCCGAAGCAAATGTATCAATACGCAACTTTAATAAATTAGGCCACAGTTTTAATAAATTAAAGATGTCAATCTGATTAATAAAAGGCCATCAAAATTGTGTCAAAATTGACAAATATGTATGCTCTAGTGACATAAATAACTTTTCAGTGCGCAAAAACCGATTTATTGAGTGCAAAAATCGGTTTTTTAATTGTTGTATTATTTCTTGCCAGGGCCCCAGGCGAAACAAACTGAGTTAAATAACGATATTTTGTGATCCAGTGATTGTAATCACATGATTTAGGTACTATTCGACTCGTCTCTCCGAGACAGTTCGAATGGTGCCAAAATCACATGATTACGATCAGTGGATCGTAAGATATCGGCAGTGCGTCAAATTAGGCAGTGCGTCAAATTAGGCATACTTACCTTATATACTATATAAATAATAAAAATAAAAAATAAATATTAAAATTTTTTATATAAAATTAATTATTAATTTAAATATTTATTACTTTGTCATTGTCATCATCTTGTCCAGATAATCCAGGTCCACTTGATGTAATACCATATGTACTTAAAAGATGGTATATTAAGTTTGTTGTTAAGCTATTTGAAACTTTTAATCAAGAATTACAACTTCTACCCGAATTATTTAATATATTACAAATACCATATGTAACTTCAATACTAATTTTTTGATTATCAAAGTTTTGGAAAGTTTCTAATATTTTTTTTTAGTAAAATACTTCTATACCCAACTTTGTTTTTTTGAGCCACTCTTTTTATTTAATTTAGTTTTTTTAATAGTAGGCACATAGTATTACTTTTTGTACTCATACTTTTAGTTTTAATGCTGGGCTATTTGATCTTGTATAAGCAATTGACCCGTCAAATTGATGAGCTGAAAAAGAGGATTGCAAATTATTGTCTTCTTCCATCGTATATTACTAATAGTTATTTTTGGTTTAATCAAGGGGCTTTATAAGATATCAAAATAAAATGTGATATAGATTATATTTAAAGTTAAGAGTTAAAAACTGAATTTCGTTAGTGATTTCAAATTTTTTGGTTTTTTATACATATATTTTTAATCTCAATAAGGGCGCTGACATTTATTACCTAATATCCATTTATTATAGGGGATTACCTCCCATCCCCAGGTAAGGTCTATAAATAGAATTTTAGCCAATCAAATTTAACTAAGGTAAGATTTTTCTTGACCCCCACCCCCTAAAATATTACCTAATAAATGTCAGCGCTCTAATGGCTAATTAATTCCAATAATTTATGCATATATATATGTTCACGGATTAAAATCAGTATATACATGAATAAAAAATAAATATAGATATCATATTGCTTATATGCATAATTAATATGAATATTTTTCCTTAAGCTTTTGTATTAAATTTATACAGATAAGTTTTATTTTTTTATATATAGTATTCTTAATTTGTACTCTATACTACTTTTTGATTTTTTATTTTACTACTATCAAGAATCTTTTTTTTATAGCACCCTAAAGAATTCAATGATAACAATATATACTAGAGCTTATAACTCTGAATTATGTAACTCCCTAACATTGCTATAAAAAGGTTACTTGGAAAATTTTAATGCCATTGATTATTTACACAATCAACATCATGAGAACAGCTAATTGCTTTTTACCATTGCCGTGGAATTTGTTAAATAATAAAAGATTTGTATTTATAATTCAATTCTAATTTTTGCTATCTATTTAAATGAAACTGATTGTAGTTTTTAGTTAAATAAGAACTTCAATTTGAAACAATTACAAAATTAGTCTTTACTTCTACAGATATAAATAATCCAGATAATACATTTTGGTGTGTTTTATCAAAAAAAAGTGAAAAAATTAGATAATTTTTATCAAAAATCTGCAAATAAGAATAATTTTAAAATTTTGTTATTGTTTTATAATGCATTTATTATCAGAAATTTGCTAAAGCTAACAGAAAATTTGTAAAATCGGTATATGTAGAATTGATGCAATAGTAATTTAACAATTCAAAGATTAACTTCAAGAGGCATTAATCTATATTGTCTATAGTCAGGGAGTTATAACAAAAAAAATTCATGATCGGTAATTTCTAATTGTTATAAACTTTATAATAACATATCTTTAAACAATTAATTCAAGTTTATATATACGGTACCGGACAGTAAAAGACATTCACTCGTTATTAGTAAATCTTTAAATTGTTATAACTTTTTTAAAAAAAATTAAATCAAAAAACTCTCTAACAAATTGATAGATTTTTAGATAAACTACATTTCTGTCAGAGGAATTTTTTTTTATTTTTAATTTTAAAGAAGTTATAAGGCATTAAAGTTTATATGAGTTTCAAAAATTGGCATTTAATATAAAAAAAAAGAAAACATATATAGGTTTTTAGCCAATCAAAATCAATTGTACAAAAATTAGCCAATCAGAATTGATTACATAAGCACCCAAAATTGGCGCCTATATGTATAGATTGGATGTCTTTTACTGTTCTGTACTATATAATTTTTTTTAAAAAAAAAGTGAACTTTGAACAATTTTATAATTGTTATGTTATCAACTTGATATTAGTGTTAAAAAAGACAATAAAAAGTGCTTTGATTTATTTCTATAACAAGCATATGTATTATCAAATCAGTTGATCACTTATAATATTCAAATAATTTTTAAAATTTATTTTTACAGATTTTATAAAAAAACATAGCCGATATCTTGTACTATAACCAGATCTGGGTCAGATAATAGTGACCTAACAGGTTAGATATTTAACACAGTCATGCCCAGATCAGATAATAGTAATTTGATAGGTTAGATAATAGTGATCTGGCAGATTAGATATTCAATCAGGGTTATGATTTGGGTTAAATAATAGTAATTTAACAGGTTAGATATTTAACTTAAACTATAACCCAGGTCAGATAATAGTGACCCAGTAGATAAAAAAAGCAAAAAAGACAAAAATTGCGAAAAAAGCAAAAATTGGATAAAAATTAATCAAACCAGTTTTTTTTTTTTTTTTTTTAAGTTTTTATTTTGTAGTATATATTTTTATGATTTATAATACATTATAAATCAGAAGAGTATAGGAAATTTCTTAAAAATTTTTTTTGTTTTTTTTTTTATATTAGTAACTTTCTTGGGAAAACCTGTTCAGATAAAAGAGTGGCAACTGTATTAAATTTAATATATATATATATTAAATATTTATTGAATATTCAATGAATTATTTAAGAATAGGATGAATGTAGATCATTTTCATATAGGATTGTCATACAAAAAAATTTTACCTGTGTTTCACAAATACGCCACTAATAAAACTTTTTTAAATAACGATTAATTTTAGCCAAAATTTTGTGGTATATAGATCAAATCCTTCTATTTATAGTAGTAAACTTTAAGCCCTTATACCATTTTAAAAAAACCTATATGTATATATTATAAAATTTGCCTAAATTCATTGAAATTTGTCTAAGTAGTACAAATTTTTTTTTATTTGATCGACTTTCTAGAATAAATGATTATCCAATCAAAATTAAGGATGGCAAACGTGATCGTAGTAATACAATAATACAGTACGTAGTATATAGCTTTAATAAATTAAAGTGATTTTAATTGCTTTAATTAGTAAAAAAATATTTAAAAATATTTTTTAATTTATTTTTTTAGGGTTCTTCTAGGCATCTCTAGCTAGAGATATATAACTATATATCTCTGGCCTTTTAGCCAATTAAAATGCAAAAAATTCACGTGATCTCTATTTTTGATGATCGTGATAACGCCAGACAGGTCGACTACTTTTGTATAACCTAGAAGCAGTGTTGTCATTTGGACGTGTCCATACTATGTTTTTTGTCCAACGTCCAAGATTGTTCAAAATCGTCCAAGCCTATGTCCCATGTTTAACTAATCAATAAAGTAATTTAAAAAAATATATAATTATATATTTTTTTAGGTGCTGGACTTATTGGTGAAAAAATTAAAATAGATTATCTTAATAAAATTTTAAGTAATTTTAATTAGAAAAATGATCAAAATGTCCAAAAAACGTCCAAGTGACAACACTGCCCGGAAGTACGACTTTTGGACTGTCCCGTCTATCGATTTATAGAAAAAATAAATAAAATTTTTCAAAACTTTGAGCAAAGATATCTCCACACCTACTTGACCAAACTCGACAAAATATTCTTTATTTAAATACTATAGATTCATAAAATTCAAATAAAAAAATTTTCAGTGAATTTGGTCAAGTGGTTGTAGAGATACCTTCGCTCAAAGTTTTTAAAAAATTGGCGCAGCTTCTATTTTGATAGGCGTTTTGCCTTTACTTAAACTTTGAGCAAAGGTATCTCCACAACCACTTGACCAAGATCGATGAAAATTTTTTTATTTGAATTCTATGAATCCATGGAATTCAAATAAAAAATCTTCAATAAATTTGGTCAAGTGGTTGTGGGATATCTTTGCTCAAAGTTTTTAAAAAAATTGGGTGCAGCTTCTACTTTGATAGGCATATTTTTTGACGTTTTAATTTGAGCAAAGATATCTCCACAAACATGTGACCAAACTTGATAAATTTTTTTATTTGAATTCTATAGATCCATAGAATTCAAATAAAAAAAATTCATTGAATTTAATTAGTCGGTTACCGAGCTAAAGTTTTATTATTCACTTCTAAATCATATAATTGGCTGCATGTTTTACTTTCACAATTACGATTGTTATAAATTAAAAAATTACATAAACAAATAATAGCACAATAGCGCAAAAAAACTTTATTTAATAAAAAAAATCAAAAAGATGATACAGAAAACTGCTCAAAAAGATTGAAAAATCAAGAATTAAGAAACCAGACACCAAAAAATAATGGACGACACAGTAACAACAGCTAAGTGAAAGCCAAAACACCCACAAGCAGCGATACCAACGACAACCAAAGTAACATGAGATAATTGAAACTTCAAACCGACTCTAGAAATGAGATGAAACCACTTAATTATAGGAAAAAACACCAAATTACACTAACTCAAACGATGATAGCAATCTAGTAATCCAATAGTACGACCCAAGCCTACTAAAAAAAAGTAAGTTAGCGAAAAAAGTGATACGAAACTTGACAATAAGTGTTACTAATTATACTATAGAAAAAAATTATAATGATTCTAGTGATGTTAACTCCAACAGTGAAATTATACAAGATACCAAAAAAAAATGAGAGACACAATGACGACAGCTAAGCGGAATCCAAAACACCCACAAGAAGCGACACCAACAACAACTGAGATAATTAAAACTCCAGAATGAGCAAGATAGAATCACTTAAATATAGAGAAAAAAAATCACTAAATTACACCAACTCAAATGATGATAGCAACTCCAGTAATCCAATAGCACGACCCAAGCCTACTAAAAGAAAGAAAATTAGCGAAAAAAGTGATACAAAACTTGACAATAAGCACTACTTAGAAAAAAATTATACATATGCTCCGATTTTTGGAATTTATACGTAGATCTTTTTTTTTAAAACTTTAAAGTTAAATAATTTTTGATCTACTAGCCCGTTTTAAATAATTTTACTACCAAAATATTCGTCTCTTTGAGTCGATTCCAACGAGCCCAAAATCATTAAAATCCAATCACAGGAACACGAGAAAATGCTCTGTCAAATAGGTGACGCACCTCTAGAGTTGTACAATTGGTTAGACCTATGTCTAACCAATTGTACAACTCTAGAGGTGCGTCACCTATTTGACAGCGCATTTTCTCGTGTTCCTGTGATTGGATTTTAATGATTTTGGGCTCGTTGGAATCGTCTCAAAGAGACGAACATTTTGGTAGTAAAATCATTTAAAACGGGCTAGTAGATCAAAAATTATTTAACTTTAAAGTTTTAAAAAAAAAGATCTACGTATAAATTCCAAAACTCGGAGCATATGAATGACTTTAGTAACATTGACTCCAATGCCGAAATTATACAAAGCACCAAAAAATAATGGGCGATACAGCGACAACAGCTAAGCAGAAGCCAAAACACCCACAAGCAGCGACACCAACGACAACTGAGATAATTGAAAACTCCAGAATGACTCTAGAATCGAGATAGAAATATAGAGGGAAAAAAACACCAAATTACACCAACTCAAACAATAATAGCAACTCCAGTAATCCAATAGCATGACCCAAGCCTACTAAAAGAAAGAAAGTTAGCGAAAAAAAATGATACAAAACTTGACAATAAACATTACTTAGAAAAAAAAATTATAATGACTCTAACGACGTTGACTCCAATGGCGAAATCATACGCGATACCAAAAAATAATAGGCGACATAATGACAACAGCTAAGCAGAAGCCAAAACACCCACAATAGCGACACCAATGACAACTAAGATAATTAAAACCTCCAGAACAACTCTAGAAGTGAGGTAGAAATATAGAGGAAAAAACTACCAAATTATACCAATTTTAAACGATGATAGCACGACCCAAGTCTACTAAAAGAAAGAAAGTGAAAAAAGTGATACAAAACTTGACAATAAGCGTTACTGATTATAGAAAAAAAAATTATACTAACTCCAGAGACGTTGACTCGAACGGCAAATCATACTTGGAAAAAAAAGGAAGTGATGCAAAGACTTAATATACCCGGTGTCTAATTTCACATTTCAAACTTACAAAAAGAAAGGTGTTAGTACTACCAAAGGAAAAGTAAATTGCAAAAAAAAAAAACACAAATCGATCTCACATTATGTATGAGATAATCTGAATTGTTCCGCCACGCAAGTTCGCCTCGGCATTGATAGTCGGATCAATACTATGAATTTTTGTCATGTGATCATCTTGGCTTTTTATTAGTTAAAAAGACAGAGATATATAAGTTATATATCTCTAGCTAGAGATGCCTAGAATTTCCTATTTTTTTAATTTATAATAATATATCAGGCATAGGACATGTTCTCTTGAAATAGGTCCAAATGCTTTCTATAATTAAATTTTTAAAAAAACATATGAATTTACTATATAACTTTGAGCTAAGATTTTTTTCAATCTAACTTATTAACTTAAAATTAAATTTTACAATTATATTAGAACAAGAAAAGAAGAAAAAATTGAGCTTAAAAACCAAGTTAATCAAAAAAAAAGGTTTATATTGAAAACTCAAAAATTTTAACTTTAGTACATAGATAACCTATTTTTCTTTCAAGGTAACCTACTTCTATCACCTAAGTAAAAGTTGTTCAGAGTATAATTTTACATATAATTGCTAATTTAAAATTAGTAAATATTTGTTTTTGACGAAGTTATATTTTGAAATTGTACAAAATAACAAAATTTAACTTGGTTTTTAAGCTCAATTTTTTCTTCTTTTCTTGTTCTATATAATTGTAAAATTTAATTTTAAGTTAATAAGTTAGATTGAAGAAAATCTTACTGGTACTTTTAGCTTAACGATGGGTCTGCCTTGTGCGCATATGATTGAAAGACGCCTTGTAGCTCAAAGTTATATAGTAAATTCATATGTTTTTTTAAAAATTTTAATTATAAAAAGCAATGAAGGGGAAATGTCCTATGCCTGATATGCCAATGTCTTTGTTTTTTAATAATAAAAAAAAAATCTCATCTAACAATTAGATTTCGAAGTTATTTTGTATTTATTTTATATTTATTTATAATGCGCAAACAATCTAATACTAAAAAAGGCCTTGTTATTTAACTCTAATCTTCAACTAGACTTGCACAACTATTTAAACATGTTCCTAACTTTTACACTAATCCTGCAGACTCTAATCTTGTTATTAAACCACTCTACTGCCTAATTCTATTCTAAACCTATCCATAACTTTAATCTAAACCAACTACTTGTCTTAATCGTTACTTTATACACTATCAACAACCTAAACACTAGCAAAGAAAAGACAAACGATAAGCCAAAGAAATTAACAATATAATAACACTGCTAAAATACTAGTACAGGAAAAGTCAACATGAACTAGTAATACAACAAGACAGTACACTAGTGAACTGCAACATAACACAGCCAACTCACACTAACAAATGCAATACAATATAGAGAATGCAACATGGCACAGTACCAGAAAGCAACAAAGTAGAAATGCCAGTAAAGTGACAAAAAGAGGCACCAACAAGCACTAACGGTGATACTAAATATGTAAAAAAAAATATGCTTTTAGTAAAAAAGAAAAAAAAAGTAAAAAAGGTATATACTTATAGATGGAGTGAAATTACTCCTCTTAATAAGAAGTTTTTGTTGAAATTGTTGAAATTATTTGATAGTGAAATTGGTGAAATTAGTTTTTTAATATTAAAAATTATTTTAAATTATGTCAAAAATTAATTAAAACTAAACTAAATCAAATACAATAATTGTTTTAAGTTTAATTTATAAATATATTAAAAATGTTGAAATTATGGTTGAAATTATTGTTGAAATTAAAAAAATTAAAAATGAATTTCACCTACTGGTACTTGTCTATATCAATATATACAGTATATAGGTTGATCTGTGTAACTAGAAATTTTTTAGTTATTTTTAAAAAAAATAATATAAAATAAAAAATATAATAAAACTTATCTTTACTTGTAGTGCAAAAGTAAATTGTCTCTAGCTGCTATAGCTTGTACATATGTTCATTCGTATGTATGTACATATGTATATTATTAAAGATTCTATACGTGTTCAATTTTCATTTGTGTAATTGCTATTACACAAAAAAAATTTGCAACTGATTTTATATAAAAAATAATCTATATCCACCCTACCTTTAATAAAGAAATTAATAAAAAATAATCAGGTGATTAATGACACTGCCCTTACCAAAATTAGACTTGTATAATGTTACACGATATTAGCGGCATGTAACTGAATTATTTTTGCAAAAACAATGCACTAGGCCTTTGTATAACACAAGTGCATAAATTCTAAAATAGAAAATCTTGTGTAACCATAATGCGAATAGCAATTCCCTTAATTTAATAAAAAAAATTACTTATTTAAATATTTAAATATACTTTTTATTAATTAGATTTCTATATATGTATTCAGTGAATATTCAATAGGAGTGTTGCTAACTTGCGCCCCTGGTGATGTAACCACCCTATAATTTACCAATCAGGTCGCAGGATCTTGTGTAACAAAATAAAGAAAATTTTAAGAAAATTTAGAAAAAATCAAAAAATTATCAATATCGCAAAATTTTAATATAAAAACTAGCTTTGGGCTATTAAATAAAAGTTTTTGGCATTTAATTTTGTATATAAATAATCAATCCATCCTCTAACTTAATATACCTATACCCTTACCCTAACCCTAATCTTTAAAAAATAATTTTTTATACAAAAAACTTCTATAAAAATAAAGGGTGGTTAAAATTTATAACTTTAACCAGGTGTTAAAATTAGTTAAATTCATTCAATAAAAATATTTAGTGAAATTTTTAAATATTTGAATATTCATTTGGTGAAAAAATTATATATTCAAATATTCAGTAAATATTTGAATATAACATTCATTCAATCAGACCTCTACTTAAAATTGTCCAAAAAAAGGTTGCTTATTTTCAGGAATTTATAGTATTACTTATTTATGAAAAATTCTACAGTCAACCCTTCATAAATGCAACCACCATAAATTCAATACCTCTCTAAATGCACGTTTTTTTCTATTCCGTAAAATGTTATTAGTACTAAATGCACGTTCTATATTCTGTAAATGCACGTTTTCTTAAATAACATTTTATATCACACTAACCTCCCTAAATGCACGTGGCCAATCAAATTTTGTATTTAAGATAGGTTATACAGTTTTGGTAGAAGTTACACAAACTTGATGATCTAATTTTTAAAAGCTGCAATTTAATTGGCTCTCTCTAAATGCAAACCTCCCTAAATGCATGTTGTAGGCTTGTCCCTACGAGTTGCATTTATGGAGGGTTGACTGTATTATACTAACTAAAACTTTTATTAAGTAAACTTTAGAGCATATCTTAGAGCATTTGAATCTCAAATTTCATGAAAATATATTGAAAACTCATGGAGATATCAACACTTGTAAAATTTAGACACCTATGTTTTTGTAAATTTTATACTAACTTCAATAGATTTTAGGAGTATTTTTCAAAATGAAATCTCAAAAACGCAACTAAGTAAGTTGATAAACACATCAGCAAAAATATATATGCGTAAACTTGCGCAAGTTTTTATGGTATGTAAGAAAATCGTAAACTTATGTATAATTTAGCGTAATACTATATAAGTCTTACAATGTGTAAGAAAATCGTAAATTTACATAAAAATTTTATGTAAGTTTACGATTTTCTTATGCACTCTAAAACTTGCATAGTTTTACACTAAACCTTTTATGTAAGTTTACGATTTTCTTATATATTGTAAAAACTTGCAAAAGTTTACGCTAAATTTTTTTATGAACTATAAGAAATCGTAAATTTACACTAAATTTTTTACATAAATATTCGAACCCTTTCGAAATATTTTAGAACCAGAAAACAAGCTGGATCAATAGATCTGTAACCTGGATCACGCATTGGACTAATTTTTCAAAATAGTTCGAAATAGTTTGATGAAGTTCAAATTCTGTACTACAAGATCAGATTAGATCTTTTGTTTATAATTAGATTTTCTATTTTGTTTTTTTCACTTTTTTGTTTTTCATTTTTTGTTTTCGGTTGTTTTTTTTTGTTTTCGTTTGTTTTTTTGTTTTCGTTTGTTTTTTTTATTTTTTTTATTTATTTTTATTTAATTTTTTTATTTATTTTTATTTTGGCACTTTACAAGAAAAACAACCAACTTTTCAAAACCTTGCGCATGCCAACTACGACTTCTAACACTTTTAAGAACGCACCCCTAGCAATTTCTAAATTTTAAAGAACACTTCTTTAGAGAAATGGTGCAAGTTTTCACAAGCGTTCGCAAGTTTTTGCAAGTTTTTGCAAGTTCTTGCAAGGTTTCGCTTCATTTATTTTTTCATTTCATGGTTTTTGTTTTTGTTTTTTTGGTTTATTTAAAATTTTTTTATTATTTTATTTCGGCACTTTGCGAGAAAAACAAACAACTTATGAAACATTGCGCATACCAACTACGACTTTCAATACTTTCAAGAACACATACTAGCAATTTCTAAATTTTCAAGAATGCTTTTTTAGAGAAATGGTTGCAAGTTTTTGCAAGTTCTTGCAAGGTTTCGTTTCATTTATTTTTTCATTTCTTACTTTTTGTTTTTGTTTTTTTGGTTTATTTTTAAAATTTTTTTATTAATTTATTTTATTTCGACACTTTGTGAAAAAAACAACAACTTTTCGAAACCTTGCGCATGCCAACTACGACTTCTAACACTTTCAAAAACACACCCCCAGCAATTTTTAAATTTTCAAGAACGCTTCTTTAGAGAAATGTGCGCAAGTTTTCGCAAGTTTTTGCTAGTTTTTGCAAGTTCTTGCAAGGTTTCGCTTTATTTTTTTTTGTTTCGTGTTTTTTGTTTTTGTTTTTTTTGGTTTATTTTTAAATTTTTTTATTAATTTATTTTATTTCAGCACTTTGCGAGAAAAACGACAACTTTTCGAAACCTTGCACATGCCAACTACTACTTCCAACACTTTCAAAACCAATAGAAAACAAAAAAGCAAAGATAATAGCTAACTGTGAGAGCTAGTTTTTTGTATATAGAAATAGAATTAGATGCGACAAAGTGAGAAAGTAGTTTAAAATATTTGTAATAATGTAAAAATAATATGTAATATATAATAAAGTATGTAATATTAATTAAAAAAATTATTATTAAAAATACTTTGATTCACTACTGGTGATCATCACCGGTGATCTACAATGCATAAAACAAAATCAACAAAACTATTAAATAAAAATTAAATCTTTTAACATTAGGATAAGGGTAAAGGTTAGAAATTAGAATAGGGCTTTGTATATAGTAAAATTTAGTGAGGAATTTTTTTCTTGCATAAAAAAAAGTAGTTTCATAGACAAAATTTTAGATTAGAAGCAATTTTAGCAATTTTTTAAAAAATTCTTTGTTTTTGTTACACAAAAATCGATCTACATGTTACACCTGATTCAGAATTTTAATTGGTAAATTGATCACCGGTGGTAATAAATAGCAAATCTCTAATTAAAAATATATATAGTGATACAAATCTATGAAAATTTTTCAATCGATTAGTTGATAGATCATTTTATCCAACTAATCAATTAATCGATTTTATTCAACTAATCGATTAGTTGGCGATTAATCGACTAATCGATTAATCGATTAGTTGACTAATCGATTAACCAATCGATTAATTGAATAAATAATAAACGAAACTTGGTAAAATACACGTAAGGTAGCAACTGAAAACAGCTGGGTTGATATTCTTTATATGATCAGCTAATCGATTAATCGACTAAGTTGGGTTTGTAAAATTCAAATCGATTAGTTGTCAACTTTACAACTAATCGATTAATTCGATTTTCGATTTGTATCACTAAATATATATTTAATAAATGTAAAATATAATATATAATAATAATAAATAAAAAAATAAAAATTTTATAATAAATTATGAAACTGTGCAAAATATTGCGAAATTTTGTAAAAAAGCATGATTATGTGAATATGTATATTATTTATTTATTTTTTAAAAAATTTTAAAAATTTGCAAAAATTTGTAAAATGTTGCGAAACAATGCGAAAACATCACAAAATATGCGAAAATATTACTCCTGCGATCCTGCAACCCCCAAAGGGGCATTTTTTTTATTTCGCATTGCATTATAAAATTTTTGAAATATTGCAGCAATAACTTACGTAAGATTACGTATATATCTGCTATAGCATAAACTTACATAATTATTACCCCTACGTAATACTCCGAACTAATCGTAAGATTTTCGCAAGTTTATACTCGCGTAAAAACTTGCGGAGGTTTACACATATTTTTTTTTGCTAATGTAGGTATTTTAGTTAATTAACAACGATTTTTCAGTTTATTTCCAAATTCAGTATTTTTTAAAATTTTTAATTTTGATAAAGATGAAAAAATCACTATCATAGACTAGATTTTTTAAAGCTATATAACAACATATATTTAAATTCTACAAACCATTAAAATATAAGCATAGAATTTTTTCTGTAAAAATTCATAGTATTTGGACCAATACTAATGAAGTTATTAAATTTTTTTAATTGTTTTTTATAAAAAATTCTTTTTTTATGTAAGTTATGTTCAAAGAAGAAATACATCAAATAAAGCATTTTAGTTAAATGAAACATATAATATGAGCTTAATAAAGTTAATAAGAATGACCTTTAAGAGTTTGTTTGTAAAATTTCAAGTAAAACAGATAAATATTGAATAAAATTTTGTTACTCCCCTAAGTACATTAAGTATCTAGTAGATTTTTTATTATATATTGGTCATCTTATATATTCTGGTAGTTCAATTGAATAAATTAAAGTTAGTATATAGTAAGTACTAATTTTTTTTTATTAACTAAATATTTACTTAGTACAAAAAAAAACTTTTTATAAGGGTCATAATTAGATTTACTAATATATAGTTTATATATTTGTTTATTCCCAATTTCAAATATAGTAATAATATAGCTATAGTACCAATTTTATCTGAATTAGTAATTAAAATATTTAAGCTTAAAGTCAAGAAAACTTTTACTTAGAAAAAATTTGATCTTTTCTATTAACTCTCCTCTATATATCTATTATGTAATAATTGTTAAACCCTTTGCTTCATGATTATTACTATTACATTTCTTGTAGAATAGTTATAAGTTATTTATTACTTCTTTATTTATTATATATTATTTATTTATTATTTTTTTTATTTATTATTTATTTATTTATTGATCTTGTATCATACAAAAGTATTTGTATTATTGCCCCATATATATTCACATTATGATGCATCAGTTATTACAAATATGATCACACTATTATGCATAATTAGTTAGCATTTGTTAGATAGTGAGAAATAATAATATGACAGGGTGAAACCTAAGTTATAAAATAGTGAAACCTGCTATAATCATCATGTGAGGGTAAAATCAACTTTTATATAATAAAAAACATAATAAAATGCGGATTTCACTTTAACCCGATCTACAAAGCGGATTTCACTATTTCGCAACTCAGGTTTTATTCTGTTCTATAATAAATTCTTTTGTATTAAGGGTAGAGTATACGTAGATCATTTTTTATATGATATGCATGGTGAATTTTTTGTGTAACATATTGTGATAAACGCAGAAATCAAATACCCTAGATTATTCTATGATTTGTATCTATGATTATCAATTACATCTTAGATCAGTTGATTTTTTTTTATATAACGTTTAGCTAACTTTTTTTTTTAAATACAGAATACTGTTTGAAAATTTCGTTGCTTTTGGTGCCATGTTTGGAGTTACTGTTGCTATAGTCTGTATAACCAGTAGTGGATTTTATCACTCTTGTGCCATATTGTATTGCTAGTAGTAGGTTTGGAGTCTTTGTTTCCACCTTGTTTTTTTTGTTTCATATAAGAGCCTTTCTTATATAATGGCTGCTTTTTCTTTTTAGTAACAGTTAGAATTTGCCCTTGTTGAAGTTGTTGTGTTGGAGTTGCTTTACTATAATCGGAAAATTGCCTGTATATATTTTATTGCTTTTGGTGCTATGTTATTTTGGTGTCGCTTTCGCCATAGTTAAAGTAACTAGTTGGTAGGGTTTTATTACTTTTATGCTATATTGTTTTGCTGGTAGTGTTTTTAGTTTTTGTTGGCCACCTTGTTTCTTTTTTCATACAACGTTGAGTTTTTTTTACATAATGCTGACTAACCTGCTTTTTTTTTTTTCTAGAGCAGTTAACAGTTGAAATTGCATTTTGTTGAAGTCGCCGTAGTTGGACTGTTGTTGAAGTCATTGGAGTTGTGTTGTTTAATTTCTTATTTTTTTTTTGTGAGTACGTCCAACTAATGCCAACTAATACTTTTCTTTCTAGGTGATTATTAGTCGTATTTTCATGCAGTTCTTATTCTGGTTTCTAGTTTTTTTGGTATGTGCGTAATACTATGAAAACGTGTCTTGTTGGTTTTGTTGTACTGGTATGCTGCTGATAGTAAATTTGTAATTAGTGGTTCTATAACTGGTTCTGCGATTTCGTCATTTGTTTCTTTTGCCAGTGGTGAATAGTAAATTCTGTGACTTAATATTTTTTTTTTAGTAGTCAGTTAAGGTTCGAGTTGAGTAGTTTGTTTTGGTTTAGAGTTAGAGTTAGGATAGATAGTTTAGTAGTATTAGTGCTATAATATATTAGATGTTTTTAGCAATATAATAATTCTTGATTTTTGTATAAATAAATTGTATATTACAAAATTATTACTATATATGATATTTAATATTAGTATATATTATATAAATCAGGCATGTGTTTGAGGTGCACCATGGTGCAGGTGCACTAAAAATTTTTTCAAAAAAGGCACCTGACCGGGTTATAAGAAACAATTATATTTAAACGTCTTTAGTTTTTTCTTAAATCTGATTGGGCAACTATTTGTTCTAGAAACATGGTACCCTTACTTTTTTTGGTTTGTACAACCAGGGTTACCGCGGCAAATTTGGGGTCACTGCGGCAAATTTAATAGTATATGTAAGTATATTTTTTTAAAATAATATAGTCTTTAAAATTTTTACTACTATAAATGGAAGGTTATAATCTATGTGCCACAAAAATTGGCAAAAATTAATTGTGTTTCTGAAAACTTTTACTAGTGGCATATTTTTATTATCTATATAAGATCTTGATTTGCCATGCATGTCATATGAAAAATGATCTACGTATACTCTACCCTTAAGATGATCCACTATTATGTTTTAACTTTTAACTAATAAAAAGCCATTTTCATCTTTAATTTCTTCTAACAAAGACCTAATCCATCCATATAATCAAATATTTTAATTATAGTATTATAAATATATTATTAAAATCTTTTTTTTTATAAAAGCATATTTATTATATTTTTAAAAATATTATTATTTTATTATAAAAAATATAATTTTTTTTAAGTTTCATTAAATATTTCATTAGTCACCAATACAAAGATATTTACTGTTTTTTTTTTTTTAACTTCTTAAATTTCATATTTCAACGCTCAAATATTTAGAATAGAATAGATCAAATCTAAACTAATCTAAGTATTACAAATATAGATTATACAAATATTCTCTCAAACAATTTGTTTGAATTAAATCACAATACTATTATTACACTAGAATTATTTGTTATAATTAACAAACCAAAAATATACAATTCTTAATTATAATTGGTTTTTTGGAAGTTAAACCAAATTAGCCAATATGATTTAATTCAAATTTTTATTAAAATTAAAAAACTTTTTATTATTTAATATTTGATTTTTATGTTCATCAAAATAGGAAGAAATTAGTAAAAAGGAACAAATTTATTTAATAATTTGTTTCTTTTTTACTGACTTCTCTTTAAATATATTTTTTTAAAAATTTTAATTTTTAATTGATATTAAAATTAAAAATCAAATAATAAAGTTTTTTGTTTTTCTAAAAATTTAAATATATATATATTTTGATCTTCTAAATAAGTTTACTTAAGTAATAAGAGGGCTTCCAGAAATCAGCTAATTTTTGTTTACTATGAGCCTATCTTCACCAATTTACATTTAAAACACCAATTAGCCAATCAGATTTTATAATTATTGAAAAGTTAATTATAATATTTAATAGTAAATAACTTTTGGTCTACTGGACCAAATTTGATAATTTAACTACCAAAATGATCCTCTTAACAAGAAAATTCTAGTAAGCCAAAATCATTGAAATCCAATCATAGGATTCTGTGATCAGAATAGATTTGTATTACTATAAAAGTTTTATAATTTATTAAATAATTATAACCTATTTATAGTAATACAAATTTATTCAGTCTTGTGATTCTGTAATTGAATTTTAATGATTTTGGGCTTGCTAGAATCCTCTCATTGAGAGGATTATTTTGGTAGTCAAATTATTGAAATTGGCCCAGTAGAATGGAAGTTATTAACAATTAAAAATTAATTTTTAATTGTTAATAACTTCTGAAATACTGAACAATTTTGATGATTTAACTACCAAAATGATCCTTTCAATGAGAGAATTTTAGCAAGTCCAAATTGTTAAAATCCAATCACAGAATTACAAGATCAGAATAAATTTGTATTACTATAAATGGACTATAATTATTTAATAAATTATAGAACTTTTATAGTAACACAAATCTATTCCAACTACAGGATTCTGTAATTAGATTTTTATAATTTTGGGTTTGCTAAAATCCTTTCACTGAGAGAATCATTTTGGTAGTTAAATTATCAAATTTGGTTCAGTAGATCAAAAGTTATTAATTATTAAATATTATTAATAAATTGATAATTTTGGTTAAAAATAATTTTGCAACTTTGGCCAGAATTATAAAATTCTGGCCAGAATTACACTTGATACTTCAGCTGACCCACCTATCTCCCCAGAAATTACTGATTTCTGAAAGCTCTCTAATAATCAATTTTATAGTAAAATTTGAACTTTATAATATAGTAACTATTGTTAATTATAAAATAGTTTATTTTTGGATTAAAAATGTTTTTGAGTTTTTTAATCTAAAGAGGAAAAGTAGCTTATTTTAGATAGTAGTCTATTTTCAGACAAATATAGTATACATATATATATTTAGACTCAAACTAGTTTACAAACTTTAGACCAAACCTAAACCAAACTTATGATTAAATTTAAGTCTAATTTGAGTTTGAAATTTAGTAAAATTTAAAGTTTGAGTCTGGGTTTGAACCTGAACTTAAATCTAGAAGCACTACTGGCTTGTCAATAAAGTAATAAAACTAGCATTATTGTAAGATTATATTATACTAAAGATCATATAAAAGAGATTAATTGTTTTATAATATGTAGTAATTAAAGTTGATTAAAAGTATTAAATTTAGAACTTTACTAAAAAGTGCACTATGTACTTTGTGCTCTTTATTTTTATATTTCAAAATTTTACTAGAATGATCCTCTTACAATTTTGTATTAATTTTAATCCTAATTCTAACTCTAATCCAACTTTAGATGAAATTATTACTAGTACATTAGGGAGCACTAAAGGGCACAGAGTGCATGGATGCACTTTTTAAATTATTTCTTAAATTTATATAAAAGTTTTTAAAAAAGATATATATTTAAAAAAATTATATACTAGTATTTGATTCTTTTCTTTAGTTTTACTATTGCTTACCTTAATAATAGGCTAACTTTCTTATTCTATTTTATTTACTCTAGTTTATATAAGAGCTTTAAGTTTTAGTAACTATGGGCTATGAAAAATATATATATATACTAGTTTTATAAATATCATAAAGAAAATAAAAGTGGTGTGGTGATATAGAGAAGTTGTTTGGTTGTCACCCCCAAGCGGCAGGTCTAGAGTTCAAATCCCACTGGAGACGAATTGAAAAATAGGCCTGTGTTACGGTAACATTTGTTCATCGATCGGTCGGGTAGATTACCTGTAGCCTTGGTAAAAGCCAAGAGACCAGAACAATTGAAACCCGTTTGGCAAGTCCAGAGTGAAGAGGTAGCTGGACTTTCGATGGTACCGGGGAAAAGGATTTTAGCGGTAACTGACCGGAAACTGAATAGGCAAGAGCCTCTATGGCAAAAGGGGGCCCACCAATCTGGCCGCTAGAGTCGTACCGGAGGAAAAGGTCATGTGTTATAGAAGCATGGACCAAGGAAAGAGAGACCTAAAGTCTGGCAGACCGATTCTTCCGGGCCAACTGGATTGGTAGTCTGGAATTACTGGTGAAAAGGATCCAAAGAGTGACTGACCGGGTACTGGGGTCTAGTGAACTTCACAAGGGCAGACAGAACTATTTGGCCAATAAGAGGCGGAAACGTGGAGGCGTGTACGTGTCAAGACCCAAAGGAGCTCTGGGCATACCCATATAGAAGTCTTTGAACGCTAAGAGGATTTGGGACCACCAATACGGGTATACGCTAGTATAAGTGCATGCAGTGGTGATCGGGTTCTCCCTAGCCTCATGATGCCATTCAACTATATTCGGCACTGGAAGCATTTGTGAAAGCCCAGGTCCTTGCCACCATAGCGGGAAGTACAGTCGTTCGCACATTTCCAAATTTGGAACGTTAAATCCTGGGTCCTCAAATTGTAGGAAACCGGCTAGTTGCGGCAGCATGCAGGCTTGAGATACTTACCCAATGTGGTAGAGGCAGCTGCATGGCTTGAGATATGAACCCCCGAGAAGTACGCTAGTAAGGAATTTTCTGGGTAACCAGATTTCAGGTACACCAACTTGGAAGCATAAAGCGCCTACCTGGCAACACACACTAAATTGGAAGTAATAAATTAGGAAATATGGGTAAAGTAGCGGACATGTGAATGCTGATTGTTAGTTGAACAAATCCAGGTCAACTATATAAATGGGAATATGAAAGGCTCTGGTGGGTTTTAGCCGTGGATAAAAGGTTTCACAGCCTGAAGTCCTAGTTCCAATACTTGTATATAATATGTATGTATAAAAGGTACCGCTATATGTCAATTTGCTTAAGTATTAATAAAGTTTGGGGCAGGAGCTACACCCTTAATATTAAAAAAAAATAAAAATAAAAAAAAATAAATTAATAGTAGTTCAAACTGTAAAGCATCTTTGTAACTATTGTAATAAAATAAGTTTAATCATGACTTATAGACTATAAAGCAGTTCTGTAACTAGTTGTAATAAGATAAGTTTAATTGTGGCTTATAAACTGTGAAAGCAAGCTTTGTGACCATTATTTTATAAATGTATATAGTTGACCCTCATCAATATCAATTTATATTAATATCAACTAAGCCACAAACCAAATTTTTATATATTAAAAGGATATTATAATTTATTGCATAGGTGATATAATGCTATATTCTTGTGTTACCAATTAATGTTATACATAATAATATAATAAGCAATGTAATACAAAAATATATTTAATTACATATTTTAATTGATGCATGATGACGCGAACAATGTTTAGTAAATAAATAAGTGAATTCAATCAGGAGAGCATGACAGAACTTTTTTTTAATTGGCTATCAAGTCAGATAATCTTTATCAAATATGATTGGCTAATTAAATATCGATAAATTAGTTAGTTCAACTTTCAATATAAAAAATCTTCAGTGTTCAATCTAACTTATGTTATGTAAACTCATCAAAGGACTTATTTAATAGCTCTTATTGTTATAGTTAAAAATTTTGATATGTAATATGATGTTCTAGAATTATTGATCAGTAAAAACATTAAATATATTAATATCTCAATGTTATAATCTCTATTTAATATTAACACTATATTTTACTCTTTTTTCAATATGAATACAATTTTTCAAATATTAATACAAATATTATCTATTCTATAGATTCTATTGTTACAGTAAATATAACCTGCTCACATTTTTTTTACATTATACAATCCATATTTTCATACAGTAGGGGAACATATTATTGTGGACACTTTTTAAAAATTTGTACAAAGCTAAATATGTAAGATATGAAGCTAAAAATTCAAATATAAATTCTTTAAATCTATATCTTTTAAATAAAAAAAAGATCATAAAATTCTATACAGTACTTTTTAAGATAATTAAACTATAAAATATTGTGCAATGTTATACAAATATGAAAATAGTAATTTTTTAAAACTTAGTTGTCATAATTGCTGTATATTAAAAGTTAATTTTTTATTAATGGATAGGATTTAGGCGTACTAATAGTAGTACTTTGTACTACATGGTGACACCATTTAAGGCCAATTATTGACTAATTTTAATAATAAAAAATCTATTAAAATATTTTTGCAAGCTACTTTGGGTAAATCGCATTATGTAAAAAAAATATCATAACTTTAAATAGACTTTTAAATTTTTTAGAGACCTTTGAAACTTGGCTATTTTTAGTCGTTTTACTAGTAAATTTTACTTATAAATTTTATATTAAAAACTATATTTAATTTCTTAAATTTTTAAACTTATATTACTCTTAATATATTAGCTTAAATGTTGATAAATTTCATAAATAAGAATTAAAAATTAGTTTTTAACAACTTCTGATAAATTTAAACAAAATTTATTTAATAATTTTTTTTTAAAATTATGGTTAAAAAACTAATGAGCCTATATGAAATACTAAAATAGTAATGATTTTTAACTAACAGCTTACAAACCTTTTATAGTTAAAATAATATTTTTATAATATAACTAATAATAAAACTTTTCATATAGTAAGCTATAAACATTTTTTATATAATTTAAATTTAAATTTACTAATTCTATTAAAAAAATTTATAAAAAATTTAGCATTTATAGTGTACTGCACATAATACATTTGAAGCAACAAAAAATAGCAGTTAAAAAAATTCTGCCAAACTAAACTATAGTATTGATCAGATTTTTGCATACAAAAATTATTTATATATATATTTTTCTAGATTTTTAACCTATTCTTCTAACTGTACTACCGGTAGTCTTTAGGCCTAAATCCTATCCATTAAGTAAACAAAACTTTTTTTAAGTAAAATTTGTTCAGCATAACAAATTTTATATAATTCTAAATTTTTAGAAATTTTAAAATAACTTTAATAGGCAATTCTCCAGTCAACTGGTTCAAAAATTTTTTTTTTTATATATAAATTTTACTATAAGTATGAATGCACAGCGTCTCTATCTAAAACTTGTTTTTATACTAAGTTAATCACCTTTTTGGCTTAAGAGACTTTTGTAAAGCTCATTAAAACGCATCTAATGGTGGTTAGAGCGTCAAAATTGGCTTGGTGAATACCAAGATATCTTTAAAAACCCTTTCTTTACTATATAAATTTCTTTATAAACAATACTGTTGTTTGCAAAGAAATTTATATAGTAAAAAAAAGGTTTTTTAAAGATATTTTAGTATCCACTAAGCCGATTTTAATGCTCTAACCACCATTAGATGCATTTTAATGAGCTTTACAAAAGTCTCTTAAGCCAGAAAGGTGATTAACTTAGTATAAAAAAAGTTTTAGATAGAAACACTGTGCATTCGCACTTATAGTAAAATTTATATATAAAAAAAACATTTTTGAACCAGTTGACTGGAGAATTGCCTATTAAGTTAAATACTATTAGTAAATATAAAAGATAAATTATTTAATTTAAAATTAATAAACTGCTAAAAATAGTAATTTTATTAGTATATATAGTAATCTAATAAATTTTTTTCAAAAAATTATAAAATTTTCAGAATATATAAAATTTGTTATACTAAATAATTTTATTTAAAAAAAATTGCCAATATATTTAATAAAAAATTAAGTTTATGTATTACTATATTTAATAAATCTAATTACTATTAAAACATAGTAAAATATAGAAAATCATACTTATATAAAATTCTAAATTTTACTTAAACTTAATTATTTTAAAAACTATTGCATAGAATTTTTTAAACTTTTTTTTATTTGAAAGATATAGATTTGAAGAATTTATATTTTCATTTTTAGCTTCATATCTTAGATATTTAGCTTTGTACAAATTTTTAAAAAGTGTTCACAATATTATGTCCCTCACTGTACATCCGTATTCACCTAACAAAACCAATACCTCTTGATTGTATACATTTCTTACAACTATTCGAACAACCTAAATATTTATAAACAAGGGTTTTATATTAAAAAAAAGAATATCATATTAGCTGTTTAGCAGTCATATAACTGTATATTTACCCGTAATACATTTGTATATACATTTATAAATTCATACTCATGCTTTATGAAGGTCATACAGATCATGAAATGTATTAGATGTGTTTTGACAAAACATTTACATTATGGCCATAAAACATCCCAGTAAAGTTTCATAAAAATTGGACTAAATTGAGACAAAATTAGCCAAATAATTTTTGGTAATATCGATATAAATAAAAACCAATAAATAACAACTAAACTGGTTTTCTTATCTAAATTAGTTTGTAAAATTATAGTAAGTTCTTTATTGTAGTACCTTCGTGAACTGGCTGTTGAAATTTTATAAGCCAAAAGTGCCAAAAAAGTAACGGAATTTTAAGTTTTTTGTATACTTATGTTATTTTATAACAATTTACTAGTAAAAATGTGTGTCTAGTAAAAGTTAAGGTGAGCGCTAGAAATCACCTGATTAGGGTTTCACTAAGTAGCTGACCCCCCTACCCCCACCTAATAATTTATCTAAGCATTTGATTAGTTAAAATTTAATAATATATATATATATATTAAAAATTGGATAACTTTTGATCTACTGGTCTGTTTTGGATGATTCAACTGCCAAAATGTTGGTCTCAATGAGACGATTCTAACAAGCCCAAAATCATCAAAATCCAATCACAGGACCCCAAGATCGTTCAACTTTTGTGTAATTTTAATAGTAATTTTTAAATACTAAGTAAATTTATTTTTTATATTCAGACTTTTCAAAAATCCAAGAACTTAATCAGCAATTAGCCCGAACAAAAAACCCCGAGAAAAGACAGGATTAGTCAAGTCTGAGTCTGGTCTGAGTCTGGTCCGAAGTCTGCTAACTGGTCTAAGTCCGAATATATTTATATGTAATTTTTGGTACTGAACAAGTTTACTTAGGGGAGTAACAAAAATCAGGTGATTTTTTAGGGGGGGAGGGGGGTAAAAAAAGTTGAAATTATATATAAGAACCTGACTATTTATATATTGAGGAAGAGGGGGGGTAGGCCTCTGATAAAAAATAATCAGGTGATTAATGACACTGCCCTTA
>QKWP01000615.1:176222-211910 GCA_003550325.1 Gigaspora rosea
TAAAAAAAAAAAAAAATACAACAAATTGCACTACAACTAAAAAAAAACCACACAAAAAACGAACATCCACCTTAACACGAACCCGAACTCTAACTCTAACTTTAACCCGAAGCAACCAAGAAATGAACCCTAACCCTAACTCTAACCCTGAAAAACAAGCAAGACAACCCCACTCAAACGTCAAAAAAGCATGCAAGACCACCCAAGAGAAAAGGCAAAAACACCCAAGAGAAACGGTAAGACCACCCAAGAGAAACGGCAAGACCACTCAAGAGAAACGGCAAGACCACCCAAGAGAAACGGCAAGACCACCCAAGCGAAACAGCAAGACTACCCAAGAGAAACGGCAAGACCATCCAAGAGAAATGGCAAGACCACCCAAGAGAAACGGCAAGACTACCCCATACGAACGGCAGAAAAACGACAAGACCACCTCGTACGAACGGCAGAAAAATGACAAGACCACCCCATACGAACGGCAGAAAAACGACAAGACCACCCTATATGAACAGCAGAAAAACGACAAGACCACCCTGTACGAATGGCAGAAAAATGACAAGACCACCCCGTACGAACGCCAAAAACACAAAAAACGCAAAAAAAAACAAACAAGACTACCCAAGAGAAGCATGTAAAGCCATTCCAATACCAGCTAGCGACAACATCAACGATGACGCAATTACGACACCAACGACGACACCAACTACAACACCAACTACGACACTAGTGACGACACCAACTATAGCAATAAAAAAAAATATTAGTAAGCGAAAACAAAAAAAAAACAAACAGATGAAAAAAAAATAATGATTATCAACGATGATCATTATTTTTATATAATGCACGTGGGGTGCACATCCGTGTGGGTGCATAGAAAACATTTTCCCTATAATAATATATATAAATATATATTTAAAAAATATATTTATTTATATATATATATATAGGACCTGATAATTGCTCTACCCCCACCTATCTAAAAAATCAGGTGATAAATGGCGCTCCCCTAAGCAGAATGCGAATTACTTGGATCTGTCTCTACATTATATTTATATATCAACAAAAGAATAAACTAGTGAAGTTTTATAGAAAATCTGCATGTTCTTCATAACGTATATTCCCTCTATATGATTTTAATATATAAAAAATCATGTATAACTATTCATACATATAGAATTTCGGTAGGACCCCAAAGAATATATATTATAACTTAGATCCAGACTCAAAATTTTAATATAACTTTATACACTTAATTTTATTAAAAGCTTTATACAAAATTATCATATAAGTTCAAATTTACTATAAATTATACAATTTCAGATCTGAGTACCAGTATGATCATGTTAACCACCAAAGCCAAAAACATAATTACACAAAAAAAAGTGACGAAGAGAAAATCAAAAACCTATCTAGAAAAAGAAGGGCGGCAGTTAACCGTGTTCAAATTCAATAACAAAATTTTTAGTTCCAAAAATAAGCTATCCATACGATCGATAAACGTTGCTATATAGTAAAGTCTAAATTTTACTAAGCAAATCGATTAAAGTCGCATAAGTAACATTGTTCAGCAGATCAAAATATACGCGTATCCTGAAAATTTCAAAAAATCGGAGAACTTTTTATTATTTGACTTTTAATTTTTACATTCATCAGTTTTTTTTTTATAAAAAAAACTGTTGAACATAAAAATTAAAAGTCAAATAATAAAAAGTTCTCCGATTTGTATGAAATTTTCAGGGTGCGCGTGTATTTTGATCTGCTGAACAATGTTACTTATGCGACTTTAATCGATTTGCTTAGTAAAATTTAGACTTTACTATGTAGCGACTATAATCGATTGACCAAAAATCGCTTTATAAGTTACTCCCGATTTTTTTCTGCATATTTATTTATTGTTTATAACATATTTATTTATCGTCTACAGCATATTTATTTATTGTCTACAGCATATTTATTTATTTATTTTACTTATTAAAGTTTTGTATTCAAAAATAAGCTACCCTTTTATTGTGCTTTAAATTACTTAAAATAGTAAATAAGCTACCCACGGTTTTTTTTTGTTAAAAATCGGCAAAAAAAGGTAGCTGCAACATACAGTATATATCGATTTATATCTACTTAAAAATTTTCCCGATGTATATATAGTATCGTTATACAAAAAAAGATCGTACTTGTTATAAAGATCGTCTTTGTTATACAAATAAACATCTAACTTTTCAAAAAATTACCAGTTGGTTATACAAATTTAAACATACGACATATGGAAAAATTATATATAAGTCTATACAAAGCCAGATCTCAGTATTATATATATTCCTCGGGGTCCTATTTCGATCATGCTGATCAGAAGTGATCAAACTTCTTTTATTTGTTTAAGTATAAATTATAATAATTAATGTTAACATTATTTTACCTTTTGAGATCTACTTTATATTGTTGTTAAGCTTTATATTCTCTTTTAATTGTGTGTTTGGTATTGAGTTCTTTTGCAAAAATTTTTGTAAATAACGTGATAACATGATATTATTTTGCCTTTTGGTACTTATTCCATTGATATTATGTATTTGATTAACATTATTTACTTTATTAAAGTTACGCTCTATATTCCCTTTATTGTAGTAGTATCGAAACTATTGTTGAATTCTTTGCAAGAATTTTGTGATTAATGTTGTATTGTTTTTTTTTAGTTGTCATCGGCAAATTTTATATAGATATATATCAATTACTAACGGGTAAGATATATATCGATACTAAATACCCCTGCTGATAGTGATAGTAATCGATATATCTGATTATTCGATTTCTATCGATTACTATCACTATCAATAGAAATCGGCAGGGGTATTTAGTATTGATATATATCTTACCCGATTAGTAATCGATATATATCTATATATAAAATTTGCTGATGATATAGATATTAATCAATATATATCTGATATGATATTAATTAATAATTATTATATTCACATAATTATACTTTTTGCAAATTTTTAAACATTTTACAGGTTTTCGCAAGTTTTTACAAGTTTTCACAATTTAATATAAAATTTTATTTATTTATTTATTATTATTATATAATATTTTAAATTATTATACAATATTTGCAAGTTTTCACAATTTAATATAAAATTTTATTTTTTTTATTTATTATTATTATATATTTTAAAGATTTTTACTAATTATACACGGGGTGTATGGTACACAGGTATTAATTTTATTAATTTCATAATTTGAAAATTTGTGTAATATGCAAATCAAAACAATTTTTACGAACGAAAAATTAAGTCCTTTATTATGGTTAGAGTAAGGGTGAATTTGGGATTGGGGTGAGATATAGTTTATACCAAAATTTTGCAAGGAATTTTTTTTGTTAGAAGCCAAAAAGAGATTTCATAATCAAAATTTTGGAATATTGGCTGGTTTTATTCACCCCCATGTTCAAACACCCTGTGTACAAATAGTAATTGTCTATTTTAAATATTACATATTTTATTATATATTATTATAAAAAACGACAAAAAAAATAAACCCAAAAAAAATAAACCCAAAAAAAATAAACCCAAAAATAATAAATCCAAAAAAAATGAAACCAAAATAAAATAAAAAAATGAAAACAAAAAAAATAAACTATTATATTCCTTATATTCACTAATATTCACTTATATTCACTTATATTCGCTTATATTCCTCATATTTGCTATTTTTTGCAAAGTGCCGGAAAAGTTAGAATAAGTATTTTTGTAAAGTGCCAGAAAAGTTAGGTCATTTTTTTGCAAAGTTTCAAAAGTAGGAATAAATAAAATAAAATAAAATTAAAAAAAATAAGTAAAAAAAAACAAACAAAAACTAAAAAAAATAACAAAAAAAAACAAAAACAAAAAAAAAATAAACTATTATATTTGCTTATATTTGCTTATATTTGCTCATATTTGTGACTTCTTGCAAAGTGCCAAAAATATTAGAATTGGTATTCTTGTAAAGTGCTAGAAAAGTCAAATCGTTTTCTTGCAAAGTTCTGAAAAAAGTAAAGGATAAATAAAATAAAATTAAAAAAATAAGTAAAAAAAAAGAAATCAACAAAAAACAAAAATGTAAACAACTAAATAAAAAAATAAATGAAGCCCCAAATCTCCATTTTCCTGAACGTGGTCTTGCAATTCAAAAATCGTCAAAGGTTTTTGCAAAGTGCCAGAATAAATTAATAAAAATAAAACAAAAAAACAAAAACAAAAAACATGAAACGAAAAAATAAATAAAGCAAAACTTTGCAAAAACTTGCAAAAACTTGCATTCTTGAATTTCGAAATTGCTGAAGAAATTAGTTGTGTGTTCTTGCAAAGTGTTGAAAGGCTGCGCAAAGTGTCTAAAAGTCGTTGGATTTCTTGCAAAGTGCCAGTGGTAAAGTGTAGAAATAAAATAAAAAAGTTAAAAAAAATAAAAAAAAAATAAAAATAAAAAAAATAAAACGAAACTAAAAAAAAATGAAACAAACGAAGTATCGGAATAGGGTCAGCATTTGTATATGTAACTATATTCTTTGAAATAAAGTATAATATGATCGTCAAAAAAAAAACAAAAAAATGAAACAAAACCAAAAAACAAAAGGAGAACGAAAAAACAATATAAAATTAATAGATAATCTATAATTATAAACAAAAAAAATAAACCAAATCTAATCTGATTTTGTAGTACAATCATCAAAAATCATTGAAACATTTCAAAAATATTAGCTAAACGTATCCTTGATATGATCCAGGTTACAGATCATCCTAAAATATTTCGAAAGTATTCGAAATATTAAAAAAAATAAAGAAAGGGGAAAAAAAGAGAGAGAAAAAGAAAAAAAAGAAAGAAGAGAAAAAGGGAGAGGTGGTAAAAAGAAGAGGGGGTAAAAATTTTTTTGTTTTTTTTTTTTGTTTTTTTTTTTATCTGGTGATTTGTGTTGAATTTTTGTGGCAGGTATATAATCGTTAAAGATCTGTTAATTGTTAGGGCACTGACATTTATTACCTTATATCCATTTACTATAGAGGCTTACCCCTACCCCAGGTAAGATCTATAAATAGAATTTTAGCCAATCAAATTTAACTAAGGTAAGATTTTTCTTGACCCCCACCCCCTAGAATATTACCTAATAAATGTCAGCGCCCTTATTTATCATTTCAAATAATTATAATTATACGTGTAATCGATTTATAGATATATAACGATTTAATATAAAAAATGATATATATCGATTATAAATATATATCGATTTTTATCCAATTAATTGATATATAACAATATTTTATAATCAATATAAAACAATTAAATGTTATATATCGATTAATATTTATATATAAAATTTGCTGATGGTTTACCTTTTTTCATGCTATTAACATTATAAATTTGTTGAGCTTTTACATTCTTTTTATAATGTGCTGGTGTTTGTTTAAAGTTCTTTGTATAATTAACATTACATTATTTTATCTTTTAGCACTTACTTTCTTGTTATTTATATTGTTAAACTTTTTACATTCTTTTTACTGTCCAATACAATAATTATTTTAATTTATTATCATAGTACTTATTACTTTTAGGCTTTTTAAACTCTTGTTCACTCTATTATCAATTGTTGTTGCTAACTTTTGTTGTTTGTTTAATTCTTTAACAAGTTGCTAATTATAATTGAAGAATCTGAAGAAAGTGAATTTCTTTACACTAATGGCTCTTCTGAGTCATAATACAAGTAAGAGTAACAAATAAATTATTATAAGTATTGGTTGAATTCATATTTTTATGTAAACTAATACATTTTTTATGCTATATTAACAGATTATTTACGAATATATAAGGGCCGTGTTATTAATCACCTGATTATTTTTTATCAGAGGCCTACTCCTCCTCCCTCTTTCTCAATATATATATAGTCAGGTTTTTATATATAATTTCAACTTTTTTTACCCCTTCCCCCTCTAAAAAATTACCTGATTTTTGTCACTCCCCTAACGACTTGTTAAATCAAAATGATACTAATCAATCATCTTTATACTCCGGAAAAAATTTGCCACTTGGGATTTATGTAAATCTTTTTTCAATAAATAGGCAAAATTTCAAAAATTTTGTATAATTAAGGACTGTGTTCAACATGATAATAGTGTTGTGCAATGGAGAACTTACTTATATGAACTTAGTCATGTTTATAAGTCAAATTCAATGAAAGATACAAACACAAAAGAAACACAATGCCCATTTTTAGTTAACACTTCTTGTCCTAAAATTAACGATTCAGAGAATTCTATAATTATTAATAAAATTATTGAAAACCATAATTATTTATTAAATCCAAAGAGAATTAAATTTGAAGACATGAAAAAATTTAGTGATACAATGTTAGAAGATGTTAGATTTATGACTGTATATTGCAAATTTGGAGCTACAGCGCAATGTAAATTTTTTGAAGAAAAGTATTCTATATAGCCAATTTATTCAAATGATCTATACACTGCTATACAAAAGTTTTGTCCTAATAGTAAGACATTGTCTAATGATGCAGCACAGATAGTTTGAAATTATATAACTAATATGATTTGTGAAAGGACTAACAATACCTATAAATTGTAACTCAAATATGAATTATTTTTCTAGATTTCAAATTGGTTAGATCAAAAGAAGAACACTGATTCATATTGGGTTGTTGTTAGAGACTGGGACGATAATAATACTTTAACATACTTACTTTGGATGACACCAATACAAGTAGAAAATTGGATCCAGTATTCTGATTGTGTTTTGAATAATGTAACACATAAAACCAATCAATACAGAATGGTTGTTTGTTGGGTTTGATAACAACAGGCAGAATATTCTATTGGTACAAGCACTCTTAATTGACAAAAGTGTCGAATTGCATAAATGGATGTTTGAGCAAATAATTAAAGTTACTAATGTCCAGCCATCAGTAATATTAACTAATACAGATCCTGCAGTCGATTCTGCAATTTGCCAGGTGTTTACATCATTATATCCCATCCATTGTACATTCCATATAAGCCAAAATTACACAAAAATCTTAAAAAAAAGTTGGGTAAAAACTATCAAGATTTTTTTAGTGATTTTTATTGTTGTTGGAATAGTTTGTCCAAAGAAATTTTTCAGCAATATTTCAATAGTCTTATAAAAAAATACCCTGATGCTAAGAGTTATTTGAAATATCTCTACAAGTCAAAGAGCCATTGAGCGCACTGTTTTATTAAATACAAATTTACAAGTGGCATGATTACTACATTCCATATTGAATTAGTTAATGGATGTTTGAAAAATTTTTATATAATTCAAATATTTCATTGTGTGAACTCGCATCAGAAATACACAAATTATTTGATCTTCAGGACAAGAAAAATGAGTATAGGTAGATATTAATAGCAAGAAATATCAATTAATAATATTAGATTTTAGTATTTCTTGCTAAAAAATTTACTTTCTAAATGTAGATTTTGGTACACTGCAATACCAAATGTCCGAAATCAAGGCAAAATAAATTTTTTATTTACTAAAGTTGATCAGTGTTTCCAGAAATACCTTAAACCTAATGTTCTAAAGATGCAATATGATGAGGTAAATCAGTTAGTTTACTATATTGCTAATCGAAATTATCAACAAGATATAAAGACAATGAAGAGGTAAACTTATAACATTAAAGATTGAAGTTATTTAATCATATAATCTATATTTTGGTCTAATTTTAGGCACTATATAGCTTTTAATATGATTAACATAATCATTAATTTTTATACAATATCAGATATAGGAAAATTAGGTTAGCTGCACGACGTAGTCGCGCTAAAACCAGGAACGTGATGTAAATGTTATCTTGCTTAACTGGTTATTAATCAACTTTCAGGCGTAAAATATCTTTACTACGCTTCTCTTCTCTTTATTCATTACAGCCAAAAGACTAACTTTTGCTTTTTCTATTTATATTAATTCTGCAATTACATATATTGTGTAATACTTATAATTCTCTAATTTTACTTTTTTCATTGAAACGAGAATTTACAGTAAATTTAAACTTAATTCTAACGTCAATGACTAGAATTAATTTGTTTGTGAAATCTGATGTTATTGAAATCAAACAAACTTGTTTGTGAATAAATCGATTGTAAAATAATCTTAAATTAAGTTGTCTGCGAAGTAATTTTTGGTGAGTTGATGCTATTGAAGTAAAAACTCAATAAAATCGAAATAAATCATAATAAATACAGTTTGAATCTTAAGGCAGTCAGATAGTGATAGAGAATATTTTACCTGATTTTGTTCAACCATATGATATATATTACTGTGTTCTCAGAATAACACAAATACCAAATCTGGTATTACAATCGGTTGGGAGAGCATGATGAAATTGGCCGGTTTAGTTCGATCATGAACAAATTGTGATAGTTTAAAACAATAAATAACTTATAATTACGGGTATAAGGGTCCTCATTATTAATATGAACCAATACATTGGATTATTATAGAAATACTATCTACAATCCTACTTGTTCTTCTCCATAAGCAAAACCAAATTTTTAATTCGTATGGAGCTTTAATCACTATCCAAACAGGTGATCAAATCTCCAAACGAGTAATTAATCAGCCATCTGGAGATTTGATTACCAGTTTGACCTGTTTGAAGCTTTGATTACCCGTTTGGAGATTCAATCACCCAACGGTAAAATAACAATACTAACTAAAAATAGAAAAAGTTGATCATAAAACACCGGTATGCTCATACACGAACAGTAGAAGTATATTATACTAGCACAGCACATTGACATGTGAAATGATAGCTTTTTAACACCCAACTAAATGTAAGATTTTGCTCTAGATGGCAGGTAACCATCCCGTCAATTTGCATGACTACGTTCCTGGTATTATCAAATGGCAAAAATTCCAACCAAATCTTTACGAAAAATGGAAATGTCTATTAACTTTGCATGGCCTTCTAACAAAATAACTGGAATTGCAAAAAAGATCATAATCAACTTTGCAATAATAAAACCCTAACCATGTATTCATACACATAAAGCCTTAACACGCTAAGAAATTAAGCGCTCAAATTACCGTTTAGCAGTATTTAAGATGGTCCATGCGATAATATACGCATGAAAATTAAACATCAAGACAGTCTCTATGATGATAGACAAGTGAAAATTAAGCACCAAGTGATATATAGTATCCCGTGAACCAATCAGATCCAAGATTTTGCGGAGTAACGACATTTCAATTGCCGTAAAACCATCACCTATCACTACGTTCCTGGTACCAGTTAATGACTATTTAAGAACAATCGATTGATGAACTGCAAGCTACACTCAAGCAAATGCTTGAATTCATTGGACCAGATAATGTCAAAGAATTTTGGACTATAAATATTGCAAATTCATTAAATATTAAGCATTATATCCGGTTGCTACAAAATGATTCGTACCTATGTTCTTGTCTATCTATTATCCAGTGTAGCATCATGTGTAGACATAGACATTATTTCCAATTAATGCTAGCAACTAGTAATACAAGTTCCATATTAGAATATTTGCCTTTTCGGTGGTATTCAGCTGATGATACTGGGTCTGACGAGCCATTTTTGGTTGCATATAAATTTACTCAAGATATACTGATCTTACCAAATGATTCACTAGTCTCTTATTTATATCTTTTTAGACAAGAAAGAGCAGACTTTCATAAAGAAAATCTGAATACACTTGAGCAAAGGATTATTTATGGAAAGCTTCATGGTATATATAAGAAGGCTTTAAATAAAGCATTGCAAACTAAGTCAAAGTCTCAACAATTAATCAATTTGCTTCAAGATTTTACTAACGAAGTTGATCTCGATAATATATCAGATTCAGACGATGAAAGCCAGCAAAGTAATGATAATTATGCTGATAAAGAGAATATTAACACTTATCTACAAAATCCAAAAGTGCATAAGAGCAGAAGTCGTCCACTGGGTACTAAAAGACTCAAGTCATCTTATGAAGTTGTCAAGCCCAAAACGAAGCAACAACATTGATATAAAAAATATAAAAATGTTGGGCATTACCAAAAAAATTGCAAGAAAATATGATTAATTAGAGACGCAATATTTTAATAGTTTATGCATAATCAAAGTTTGTTTTACCGATACATATCTTGAATTTCATAATTTCATAGGTTACTGCATTGATAATCAAGAATTTATTGCTTATTCAAACTGAAAGTTATGTTTTATTGTCTAACAAATATTATGCGAGCAACATTTTATTATACTATTATATGCCTAACATTAATAACGGCATTTGGTAAAGTATTATTACTGTATACAATAGTGCAACGAGTAGTAGTAGTGCTAACTTTACAAAGGTTAAGTCTTAAGTGAACCATTACAGAAATGTGTTGTATATAGTGATGTATGATACGTACTGTACGCCAGAAAAAGAACCATACGTACAAACATACTGTATATACAATACATACTGTATGCTAAAATTTTTCAGGTATCATATAAACCTGTATTTAAGTAATATACAGTAGTTAGGGTTAGGGTGAGCACTAATATTGCCTTTTCCATGTTAGGGTTGGTTTAGATTAGAGAGCTGACTTTTATCACCTGATTTTTGGGTGGGTGGGTGGGGTAGCCAAAGTATCAGGTGTAATTCTGGCCGTAATCACCAAAATCCGGCCAAAATTATAAATAATTTTTTAATTAAAATTATAAATTTATATGTAAATTTAATATTAAATAGCTTTTGATCTACTGGACCAGTTTTGATGATTTAACTACCAAAATGATCCTTTCAAAAAGAGAATTCTAGCAAGCCTAAAATCATTAAAATCCAATTACTAGATTATAAGATCGGTATTGATTTGTATTATTATAAATATTATATAATATTTTAATAAATACTATATAATATTATATAAATCTAGATCGATTTTAGGAACCTTTGATAGGATTTTGGTAATTTTGGACTTTTTAGAATCCTCTCTTTGAGATGATTATCTTGGTAGTTAAATCATTCAAAATGGTCTAGTAGATCAAAAGTTATATAGTATTAATTTTTTTATTAATTAATTAATAATCCGCCTGTCAACTGGATAGGGTTCCGCAATTTGATTTGATTTTCAAATATTTGAATCAAATATTTGATCAAATTCAAATTCAAATTTGACTATATTTGATTTGATCAAATTCAAATATGGCCAAATCGATTTGATTTGACAAATATTTGATTTGATTTGAAAATTACTATTAAAAATTCAAATTCAAATCCAATTCAAATTCAAATATTTGAATCAAATCAAATTCAAATTAGAGTCAATTTGATTTGATCAATTCAAATTGACCCAATATTTGATTTGATTTGAATTTGAGGAACCCTACAACTGGAGAATAGGCGAAATGAGGCTCCTTCCATTTAAAATTTTTTCTTACCAAGTTAACGATACATGTTCACTAATTGAAAGTTGTAGAGCTCATCGAGACGCATCTAACGGTAGTTAGAGCATCCAAATCAGCCCAGTGGATGGCAAGATATCGTCGAAAAACGATTGGCTGACTATTTATGAAAATCACTATAGGCGAAATGAAAAAAAGTTTTAGATAGAGCACGTGCACATTTCGCCTATAGTGATTTTCATGAGATTTCTGTCACGGATTTTTATATAGTCGGCCAATCATTTTTCGACGATATCTTGCCATCCACTGGGCTGATCTGGATGATCTAACCACTGTTAGATGCGTCTCGACGAGCTCTACAACTTTCAATTAGTGAACATGTATCGTTAACTTGGTAAGAAAAAAATTTTAGATGGAATCGCCTCATTTCGCCAGTTGACAGATGAATTTTCAATTAATATATAAATTTTTTGCGCAATTTGATTGGCTAATAAAGTGTCAGGTGTGGGTGGGTGGGGGTAGCCCCTTAAGAGATGGAAATCACCTGATTTACGGCAGCTCCCTTATTTATACATATTTGCTATATTCATTTTGTATAATTTGATATGCTTTTCTATCATATTAGAACTACTGTATATTAATTTGTTTGTTATACGGGTTTAATTAATCTGTCGATCACGTGATTTTAGAGGACTAGCGATCAGGGACACAAATCTTACGTTTTTGATACTCCTGCACTTACTTTTTTGATACTTCTGTATGTACCCCAAAATTACTTTACTTTTTTGATACCGATCTGTATAAATACATGTGATTTGTGTTACACAAAGGCCTAGTGCATTGTTTTTGCAAAAATAATTTTTGGTTACACACCACTAATGTCATAAAACGTTACACAAGTCTAATTTTGCCCGGCATTAAGCTTAATGCTGGTGGGCACTATTATAATAATGCCCCTGGCGGGGTTAGACATAATTCCAGCCCACCCTAACCCTAAATCTAAGAACCCTAAAAACTAATTGTTTGAAGCAACATCCAATCACGTACATATACTAGATGCATATATCGTATAACCAGTATATATACTGTGATTGGATGTTGCTTCGAACAATTAGTTTTTAGGGTTCCTAGATTTAGGGTTATGGTGGGCCGGAATTATGTCTAACTCCGCCGGGGTATTATCATGATAGTGCCTACCAGCATTAAGCTTAATGCCGGGTTAGGGTACCACTAGATTTAGGGTTAGGGTGGGCCGGAATTATATCTAACCCCGCCGGGGGCATTATCATGATAGTTCCCACCAGCATTAAGCTTAATGCCGGGCAAAATTAGTCTTATATAACGTTACACGACATTAGCGGTGTGTAACCAAAAATTATTTTTTGCAAAAACAATGCACTGGAGCAAATCTTACGTTTTAGATACTCCTGCACTTACTTTTTTGATACTCCTGTATGTACCCCAAAATTACGCTTACTTTTTTGATGCAGATCTGCATATATACACGTGACTTGTGTTACACAAAGGCCCAGTGCATTGTTTTTGCAAAAATAATTTTTGGTTACACGCCACTAATGTCGTGTAACGTTACACAAGTCTAATTTTGCCCGGCATTAAGCTTAATGCTGGTGGGCACTATCATGATAATGCCCCCGGCGGGGTTAGACATAATTCCGGCCCACCCTAACCCTAAATCTAGTGGTACCCTAACCCGGCATTAAGCTTAATGCTGGTGGGCACTATCATGATAATGCCCCCGGCGGGGTTAGACATAATTCCGGCCCACCCTAACCCTAAATCTAGTGGTACCCTAACCCGGCATTAAGCTTAATGCTGGTGGGCACTATCATGATAATGCCCCCGGCGGGGTTAGACATAATTCCGGCCCACCCTAACCCTAAATCTAGTGGTACCCTAACCCGGCATTAAGCTTAATGCTGGTGGGCACTATCATGATAATGCCCCCGGCGGGGTTAGACATAATTCCGGCCCACCCTAACCCTAAATCTAGTGGTACCCTAACCCGGCATTAAGCTTAATGCTGGTGGGCACTATCATGATAATGCCCCCGGCGGGGTTAGACATAATTCCGGCCCACCCTAACCCTAAATCTAGTGGTACCCTAACCCGGCATTAAGCTTAATGCTGGTGGGCACTATCATGATAATGCCCCCGGCGGGGTTAGACATAATTCCGGCCCACCCTAACCCTAAATCTAGTGGTACCCTAACCCGGCATTAAGCTTAATGCTGGTGGGCACTATCATGATAATGCCCCCGGCGGGGTTAGACATAATTCCGGCCCACCCTAACCCTAAATCTAGTGGTACCCTAACCCGGCATTAAGCTTAATGCTGGTGGGCACTATCATGATAATGCCCCCGGCGGGGTTAGACATAATTCCGGCCCACCCTAACCCTAAATCTAGTGGTACCCTAACCCGGCATTAAGCTTAATGCTGGTGGGCACTATCATGATAATGCCCCGGCGGGGTTAGACATAATTCCGGCCCACTCTAACCCTAAATCTAGGAACCCTAAAAACTAATTGTTCGAAGCAACATCCAATCACAGTTCATATACTGGTTACACGACATATGCATCTAGTATATGTACTGTGATTGGATGTTGCTTCGAACAATTAGTTTTTGGGTGGGCCGGAATTATGTCTAACCCCGCCGGGGCATTATCATGATAGTGCCCACCAGCATTAAGCTTAATGCCGGGTTAGGGTACGTCTATACTTGCTGGCAAAACCCGGACAAATTCTAAATAGTAAAAAAACAATTGCTATTTATAAAAAATTAAATCAAATAAATAATCTTAATATTTTGTAAATATATTATTTATAACTATAAGAATATATACAATTTGTTTAAATAAAGATTATTAATAAAGTTTTTAAGATATTAGCTTTGCAAGAGTTTGGGATTTGGGATTTGGGATGACGGACAAATCCCAAACTATAGTAAGTCGGGATTTTGCCAACATGTATAGGTACCACTAGATTTAGGGTTAGGGTGGGCCGGAATTATGTCTAACTCCGCCGGGGGCATTATCATGATAGTGCCCACCAGCATTAAGCTTAATGCCGGGCAAAATTAGACTTGTGTAACGTTACACGACATTAGTGGCGTGTAACCAAAAATTGGGGTCGTCTAAAGCCAGGTGCGTTCATGTGATATAAAGCCAATCAAATTGTAAAATTTGATCTTTACGGATCAGCCCGACGAGACAAAAACAAAGAAAAAAAGTGAAAAACGCCGAAAATACAAATAACGAGTGTCTAAACCTACCTAGGAGCATTAATAAAAAATGTCGGGAAGACAATTTTACTTATAAGTCAAGCCCTAACCCTAACCTCTAACTAACTTTACCCTAATTTTAATTAAATAATCAAAAACATATAAACGCACCTGGCTTTAGCCATCCCCCAAAAATTATTTTTGCAAAAACAATGCACTGGGCCTTTGTGTAACAAAAGTCACGTGTATATATATGCAGATCTGCATCAAAAAAGTAAGCGTAATTTTGGGGTACATAAGTGCAGGAGTATCAAAAACGTAAGATTTGCTGCACTGGGCCTTTGTGTAACACAAGTCACGTGTATTTATGCAGATCGGTATCAAAAAAGTAAGTGCGGGACTGTCAAAAATTTGGATTTGGATATCGATTAAATATTTGGGTAAAATTTGGATAAAAAAATTAAAAATTTGGATATTATTTCATAGCATATTCACTTTAATTTTGCCTATCAGACATAGTTGTCGGGTTTGTTTTGATTTTAGATATGCTTCACGATTTTTTTTTGGTGGATTTTGGAATTTATATGTGAAAAAACTAAAGGCCTTGTTCTCATAATTGAAATTCATATGCACGGCTATAGGCAGTGGTTTTTTAGTAGGGCTCATCTTTTTATTATTTCTGTATTTGTGTTCAAAAAAATAAACCATCATTGGACGTTACACATTCTCTGATTGGTTGAACGTAGATTCCAGATCACATGAGTTTTAAAATCGACCAAAATTTGGATATCATTTGGATATTTGAGGCCAAAATTTGAAAAAATTTGGGCTAAATGCCAAAATTTGGAAATTTTAAAATCAGAGGCCTAGCGATTTTTTGCTATAGCGATATTTTACAATGTCCGAAAAATTCCTTCATATATATCAACTTTAATAGAAACTCTCATTAGTATCACTATCAACATGAATATAATATGATTCAAATAGGTTGATATAAATGAGGGGCGACTATATAATCGTGGCTCAAGACGAAAAACAGCTTAATAACCACTTGATAGATTTATTATGGCTCATGACTGTAAAATTACAATACATGCAATAAAATTTAGTGATCGAGCAATAATAAATGTGTGATATCAATCAACATCAATGCTGATCACACATAAGGATTTGGCCTCGATCGAGGCTGAATAACTAGAATTTTAAAAGTCATGATTTCTACTGTAACGAAATTAGACATGTGGCTTGTGAAACTTCTACACAGAATTACGAACGATTTTTATTAACTAAGAATTTCCCTCAGGCCATTCTTTAATGCTACTATGAAATATCAATCATCGTAATTGATTATAAAAAGTATCTTATTAATTTGTTGATATAGCTAAAGAAATGTGAAAATTCCAATTAACAGGATATAGCAAATTTATGCTTATTTTTTTAAAATTTAGTCAAGATTCGTTTAGAACAATCGAGACCAAAAGAAACCCAAAAATCCCTCGTCTTTCTCTATTTTAATTTTATAATCACAAACTCCAGAACCCTTTTGATTAAAATTTGCATTGTTAACTAAGCTGTTTCACTCCATCACTGATTATTTTTTTAATAACTCATTTCGTTTTCTTTTTCAAGTTTGCATCATCCATTTAAGTTTCATTCACGAGCCAATTCTACATCGACAAATGTCTCTGAAAATTCAATGTTGTCAATCAACAACAACAACAACAAAGTGTAACAGGTAATATACATCGAACCAATGATACCATTATTTACCTTAACCATAAATATAACATAAACGTACTATGAATGGATTCAAGTAATTCATTCATTATGAGGTTTATGAGGTACTTTTTCTGGAATAGAGACGATTCTTGCGATGTAACAGGGCTTTCCTTGACTATGCAACATAACAAACTTGAATTATTTAAAATATTAATCATTCGAACGGTGGAGTTTAAAGCAGATTTTACTGTTATCGATCAAATGAAATAATTCAATTACCTTTTGTACATTCTTCATAATACGTTGATCTGATATGTTTATAGGACCAGTCAAAAATAAATTACTCAGGAATAGTCATTGGAATAAGTTCAATTGAATTTGCAATAGGCTTTATAGTAAGGAAAAAAAATAAATAATAAACATGAGGAATATTTATAAAATTAATTCAATAGATAATCATGAATTCTACCTTTTGTGTATAAAAATTGTACAAAAAGTATTGCCCACCTACGCGAGCTAAATCTTTAAAATTTTCCTATGAAATCGAAAGAAAATGGTATTCATTATTTAAATCCTATAAAATACATCGATATTATCATGCAATATATCAGTAGAACCACAAATTCTTTAACGTCTGGCAATTGATGGACAAAGAGTTCTATCATTTCCATTGTAAGTTGTAATCCTGCCACGTTAGGTAATTATGTGAATATACATAATAGTGTAGTAAATAATATTTATGAATTAATGAAAGGTTTACCTCCAAATACTTATATGGCGCATCCATCGCTTGATATACATACGTACATATTTTTAAATCCGTGTTCTCGAGTCTGAATTAATGAAACGTGAAAAAAAAAATCGCGTAAGATGAAAATTATATCGTACACCTATTCCATATACTTTTTTATGGATTCGAATCCTATTTGTTTAATATTCTAAATGTGACGTATATTTAATAGAATTAACAAAAAAATACTTAAGAGGAAATAAAAGGGCTTACCTACAAATTCCAACCCATTCCAACAGCATCACTTGCAACCAGAACATCAAACCCACTATTAGGGTCATTGAATAGTTGCGACCGAGTTTCTAAATAAAGATTTTCGATATTAATAAGTGCACCACCATTGATAAATAATAACTTATAAACATTATATTCACACACACCAGGTGGCAGCCCACCGTATGCAACGCAACAACAAAAGTCAGTAGCTGCTTCAATCTCATACTTTAGACTGAATATTGATTTCTTGGAAAAGGTTACCACACAATTGACTTCCTTTATTTTTTTTTTAAGATCACCATCAAGAGATTTTAATATTAGGAAGACGTTTATATTCTCGAACCTCAATGTCTTCATTGATACATTGGCAAATAAATTTAATAAGTGGCACAGCCGAAGGTCTCCACATATGAAATCTCTTTAGCTTGCAAACCCATTTTTATTTATTGTTATTTTACAAGGAACTTATAAAAAAAATTCCATTGAATTGATCAATGTCCAAATGAGAAAATTATGAAGTTTATTTACCCAAATGGCTTGTGTTCATGCCCATCCTCATTGTTGATCACTTATCATCTGAAACTCGTCGATAGCAGCCACGTCGACTTGCTTTTTGCTTTTGTAAATTTACCATTTCAATAATAAAAGACGCCAAAGGCACATTAATCCCTTTAACTCTCTTCTTTTCTCCCCAGTCACAAAATTACATAGGACATCTTTACTATTAAATCTGTCAAAAATTTCATGTGCAAGTAAACGTAAAGGACCACAATACACTCTCCTAAACTCTCTAAGAAATTTTGCCTTATGATAACTCAAAATCATATCAAGAAATGTTGAAATGTTGCTTTCTAACGTATCCAGTATACTCATCATCGATAGAATCGTTACATACAAAATTTGACTATTTTAATAAAAAAAAATTAGTAATCAAATAATAATTTTAACGCTTGTTAAGATATACAAAATAAATATCAGAAAATTTTCCAATAAAGTAAGGATGATCAGACACATACTACTGGACATAGCAGTAAAAAATGGTCTAATTCGGCTAACTTTCAAGGACGTAGCTTCCCCTGCGCTATTCCTACTAATGTGAGAACCGAACCTCACGGGATAGGCATGGAGTAGCCTCATCCAAACCCATATATTATTAATGTTATCCCTTACACAATGAGAACCGACTCCCATTCACTAGGAATCCTAGCGAATGAGAATCGGTTCTCATTGTGTAAGGGATAGATTCATCATAACAACATATGTAGTATAAAAATAATTAAATCAATATCTTACCTTTCCGTCAAACTTTATGCGAATTCTCTTATCTCTTCTAAAGTTTTAGAAGCTTACAATATTTTCTACAGGTAATGTATCAAGACTCAGATTCATTCCAGTAATTCTACCGAGAATTACTACCTAATCGTTTTAATTAAAATTTTTTAAATATTTAATTGTGAAGTAAATTATACGATCGATATGAAATAATTTAAAAATAATCATTACTTTGCGAGCAACATCTAACCCATTCAAATCGTCATGTGGATCAGATTCCTTACAATCGTTAAACAAGAAGAATGAATTAAATTTTCAATATCAATTTCAGAAAATGGTTGTCCTTTATCATCACCTGATTCGAAAACTCATTAAAAATATAGCTTAATGTTTCTGGTAATCCTATTAATTTTATCACCAGTTCTGATCAAATCTTTCAATGTGCTAACAGCTGGCAAACCAGCTCCAACAGTATTTTCATTAAAAACGAGCTTATTCTTTTTGGCCTCTTCCTTTATTTTTCGAATTATTTTTAAAAAACACTGATTGTATAGCTACTTCGAATTTAAGAACAAGAATAAAAAGTTTTTTACCTATAAAGAAAGAAATTAAATAAGTTATACAATAAACTAACTATATATCTGATATCAAATCTATATACGGGATTAAATTTAAAAGTATTACAATAGGTCCCACCTCTAATTTACAGTCAATTAAATTTCTTCTTTTCCAAAATTTTTTGACTTCTCAAACACGTAATCTTCAATTCTAGAATTCTAGTGACGGATTTTGGAAATTCGAATATGTCACATGAATTCTGGAATTTGAAGATCATATTCGTGATATCTAAAAATAGATTAACCAATAAAAAATTTTTGGATAAGGCCGTACAAATTTATACGCTTGGTTTTCATATCACGGGGTGGTGATCGGTGACCCGGCCGCACGGCTTTTTTTTTTTATACTGTAGTAAAAAATTTTTTTTTAAAAAATTTGATGATTTTTCAAAAAGGATAAATCTATGCGTCGCCACTAAGCTTGTTGGTGAAACTAATCTTTGATGGTGCACCGAGAGTGTTTTGCTGGTTCATCAGTTTTTTGGTGAAACTAATGCACTAATAGTTATCTAATTTTCAATGGTGCACCGAGAGTGTTTTGCTGGTGCACCAGTTTTTTGGTGAAACTAATTAGTTTCACCAACAAGCTTAGTCGCCACTAGCGATGTGCTTATACATCGCCTTTCTATTTGATTGGTTATCATCATTACATAATATATACATCGCTAAACCGGGTTTTTTGTTAGTTAGGGTTAGGGTTATGGTTAGTTTAGGTAGAGTTAGGGTGTGAGATTAGTTTTTATACTAAAAATTTACAAGGAATTTTTTTTGTTAGAGAGTGAAGAATAGTTTCATATGTGAAATTTTAAGTTATAGCCTCCTGATTGTGCTACATTATACCTGATCTTGAAATTTTATTGGTCAATCATTAAGAGGCGATGTATAAGCACAACACAGGGGTGCGACGCATATTTAACTCCTTTCAAAAATAATATTTTTGTATCATTTTTATGATTGTCATAATAATAATGTCAATGATTTTAAATTTTCATTTGAATGCTTGTCCAACATGTTTGGTGTGCTTGGTTTGTACAAAAATTTATGGAGAAATGCAAAAAAGGAATCGAATATAAATTAGACTATTATAACAAATATATTACTTGAACAGGTGCCACTCTTAAAAAGGTTAACTATCAATGGTTTCTTCATTTATAGTATAATCGAATATTTTAAATAAATATAAGTTAGACTTTCCTAAAGTTATTTTAACACCCTTATACAGCGATCTCAACTTTGTGATATGTTTATTTTTTTTATTTTAACGCCCTTATACGGCAATTTCAACTTGGTGATATGTTTATTTTCTATAAGAGTGGTTCCTGCGCTTATTAGCTAATATGTGTCATTTGTATTTATCGAAAAACTACCTTAAAAAGGATATTTACCATATCGCAAAATTGAAACATATCGGTGGATCGGCGTAACATATTGGCTCGACCAATCATGATCGAGGATTATCAAAAAAATTTTACGCGAAAATTTATTACAAAGCGAATTTCACAAAAACGGCCTTTTTTACCAGCTTTGTATTTATAATTAAGTACATAGAAAATCATATCGGCGGATCGGCGTAACATGTCAGCTTGACCAATCATGATCGAGGATTATCAAAAAAATTTTACGCGAAAATTTATTACAAAGCGAATTTTCACAAAAACGGCCTTTTTAACCAGCTTTGTATTTATAATTAAGTACGTAGAAAATTACGAAATTCATGTATTTAATTATAAGCCAAAAGTATATTAAAAAGGCTATTTTTTTGAAAATTAGTTTCCGAATTTACCCTTGATAGTTACCAACCCATTTCTCAATGCCCAACCCATCCTAAAACACCCGAATATTTTAACAAATGATAAAAGTACTTCTTTCTACAGCTTAGTATAGTTCTTTTATTAAGTTTTATTGGTTTTTTAACTTGTCTAGGCGTCAAAAAGGCTCTTTTGTTAGTTGTAACAAGTACTTCGTTTGTTAGTTTTTCAACGTTACTTAGGAGCAAATTTTTGTGTAACAGTTTATCAACAATTATGCCGATCCGCTAATATGAGCATTGTATATAATCTATAATCTTGCCTTTGCTCATGCTTTTGCTTATGCTTTTGTTTATACTCTTGCTCTTGCTCTTACTAGTGCTATGACATTGTTGTGCTAATGGGACTATAAGAAAAATTTTGCAATTTAATTAATTTTTAAAAAAATAAATTGTTTTTCATAGATATCGTATATATGATCTCTTTGTTTTTCATTTTACATTTTTTTTGCTTTCAGATTTTTTGCTGTACTGATGTTTTGATAATCAACAACTTGCTTCTTTATGAACAAGATGTTCATAGTTTTTTTTGTAATAACGCTAAATTTTCGGTTTTTTTTGTTGCAGTAATCGATATTTGGTAATGATCTACAAAGGCTTAGCCAATTTAATACAGTAATAAAAAAACTTATTTTTTTATTATATACGAATTAAATAAACTAATAAATAGTATCACTATTGCTTTTATTTATTATTTTTTACACAAGTACAATAGTTAGCACAATAAAATGAACATAGTATAAGAGTTAGATTTGAACGTAACATATAAAGATTGGAGAGATCATACTCATATAAATTACCTTGCAGTCCGCTAAGATCTGTCAACCTGCTTTTGCTCACTAGGTTCGGTCAAATCTTTCTTATCTTAAGTTTTTTTTATAACGAAATTATAATTAGAACTATAAAATTTTTTTTTATATTAAGAGATTAGGCTTCTTATATTGAGGGTTACTATATTAATCATGTTAATTTAGCCTACATTGGAAAAATTTTTTAGGTGCAGATCTGTGCAAATTTTTAAAAAAAGGCAATTGTTAAAAATCTGCGAAGCTCTGCAACCCCACAACTCTCGGCAAAGATAAAAAATTCCGCTGACCTGCGAAAATTTTTAAAGGTATACAAACCTGCGCAGATTTAAACATAATTTTTTAGGCACAATTAACTCAGATCAGATTTCGCGAAACTAATCAAAAAATTAGCGCATACGAATCCAAATATTTTTATCAAAAAAAAAAGTTGCATGACAAAAAATTCTTTATTTATTATAGTGCACAACATTTAAAGACTAAAATCATGTGACTTTGTTCCATTTTGAAAATTTTTATAGTAAATTTTGATGTCTTGCTGATTTTCTACATTTTGATTAGCTAAAATTTGATTTTTATATTTTTATTTGCTAAAATCTGATTGGCTAAAAATTTTTANATAGTTACCAACCCATTTCTCAATGCCCAACCCATCCTAAAACACCCGAATATTTTAACAAATGATAAAAGTACTTCTTTCTACAGCTTAGTATAGTTCTTTTATTAAGTTTTATTGGTTTTTTAACTTGTCTAGGCGGCAAAAAGGCTTTTTTGTTAGTTGTAACAAGTACTTCGTTTGTTAGTTTTTCAACGTTACTTAGGAGCAAATTTTTGTGTAACAGTTTATCAACAATTATGCCGATCCGCTAATATGAGCATTGTATATAATCTATAATCTTGCCTTTGCTCATGCTTTTGCTTATGCTTTTGTTTATACTCTTGCTCTTGCTCTTACTAGTGCTATGACATTGTTGTGCTAATGGGACTATAAGAAAAATTTTGCAATTTAATTAATTTTTAAAAAAATAAATTGTTTTTCATAGATATCGTATATATGATCTCTTTGTTTTTCATTTTACATTTTTTTTGCTTTCAGATTTTTTGCTGTACTGATGTTTTGATAATCAACAACTTGCTTCTTTATGAACAAGATGTTCATAGTTTTTTTTGTAATAACGCTAAATTTTCGGTTTTTTTTGTTGCAGTAATCGATATTTGGTAATGATCTACAAAGGCTTAGCCAATTTAATACAGTAATAAAAAAACTTATTTTTTTATTATATACGAATTAAATAAACTAATAAATAGTATCACTATTGCTTTTATTTATTATTTTTTACACAAGTACAATAGTTAGCACAATAAAATGAACATAGTATAAGAGTTAGATTTGAACGTAACATATAAAGATTGGAGAGATCATACTCATATAAATTACCTTGCAGTCCGCTAAGATCTGTCAACCTGCTTTTGCTCACTAGGTTCGGTCAAATCTTTCTTATCTTAAGTTTTTTTTATAACGAAATTATAATTAGAACTATAAAATTTTTTTTTATATTAAGAGATTAGGCTTCTTATATTGAGGGTTACTATATTAATCATGTTAATTTAGCCTACATTGGAAAAATTTTTTAGGTGCAGATCTGTGCAAATTTTTAAAAAAAGGCAATTGTTAAAAATCTGCGAAGCTCTGCAACCCCACAACTCTCGGCAAAGATAAAAAATTCCGCTGACCTGCGAAAATTTTTAAAGGTATACAAACCTGCGCAGATTTAAACATAATTTTTTAGGCACAATTAACTCAGATCAGATTTCGCGAAACTAATCAAAAAATTAGCGCATACGAATCCAAATATTTTTATCAAAAAAAAAAGTTGCATGACAAAAAATTCTTTATTTATTATAGTGCACAACATTTAAAGACTAAAATCATGTGACTTTGTTCCATTTTGAAAATTTTTATAGTAAATTTTGATGTCTTGCTGATTTTCTACATTTTGATTAGCTAAAATTTGATTTTTATATTTTTATTTGCTAAAATCTGATTGGCTAAAAATTTTTAAAATTTTATTTTTTAAAATTGACCAATCATAGAAGACTAAGTCATATAATTTGTCACATTTTTGGCAATTTTTTTACGTATCATATTAAAATTAAGTATCTTTAAAATGTTATAACTTAAAAACAAATAATAATTTTTTAAAAAACAAAGCCGCTAAGTTGTAGCAAATTAACTAAACTACAATGTAGCGGCTTTCTTTTTTTGATATCTTTTCTGTATCAAAAGCTATTAGATTTTAAAATTATTTTAGTCTTTAAGTGTCTCGCACTATAAAAAAATAAAAATAAAAATACAACATTTAACCATTAACTAACCCTAACCCTAACAACTAATGCTTTGTATCAAACATTCTAAACATAACATAACGAAGTCGCCAACGACTTTCAGCTTTCACAGCACTAAAATTCTGCCAAGATACTATATCAAATGTGACGAAATATACTATATACTGATTTCAATAGTAACAAAGCCAAACAACAATAATACCAAAAATTACAAAGCACAAGAGATGCCACAAAATGATGAAAGCCAAAAAACGACTTCAACGAATAAAAAAAAATTTTTTTATTGAGTCAGAAAAAAAAAGACAAACAATGAAAGAAAAGCTACATGATTCTGATTCGAATTTCTACTACACGGTGTTCTAGTGAAGACAACCTATGAAAGAAAAGAAATTTAACTCAAGCCAAGAAGAAAAAAAAAACAGATCGAAGAAAACAAGTTACTTATCTTACATAGAGGTTGGTCCTGTTGAGAAAATCTCTGTCTAGATATTATTAAACTACTCGGGTAATCACTAATTTTACAGACCCTAGCTATAATCTCTACTACCTTGCGTTCTAACGAAATAAATCTACAGAAAGTTAAGAGATAAAATAAATAAATAAAAAAACAAAGAAAAAAAAAGACAGATCCCAGCAAAGATTAAAAAACTAACGCAAAAAAAATGATCTAGAACTTTAGATATAAGTCCAGAAAACAAACCGGAAATAAATAATAAATAAATAAAGTTAGAAATAAAATAAATAAATAAAAAGAAACAGGAAAAAAAAGCCACTTATCTCCCGGTCTAGTAAAGTGAAAAAAAAAAGTAAAAGCCAAAGACGAAAAAAACATTTTAGAATATATAAATCGAAAAAAAAAGTAACACAAATCAAAAAAAGTAATACAAAATAATAAATCGAAAAAAAATTTAAAAATAAAAGAAAATAAAAAAGTAAAATTAAAAAACGAAATAAAAAAATAAATAATAAAAAAAAATAAAATAAAATAAAAAATAAGGGACTGCCTATTTCCACCATGGTATTTTGCTATTTTTCACTATAGTTACACAAAAGTTACTTTTTTAAATTTTAATATAATATTGTATATTATAATTTTAATTATTTTCAATTGGCCTAACTTGATTTAGGTTACTAAAACAAGACTCGTATAATATTATACAACATTAGTAGCATGTAACAAAAAATTATTTTTGCAAAAACAATGCACTGGGCCTTTGTATAACATAGTGCATATGTTGTGTAACTAGTATATGTACTGTGATTGGATGTTGCTTTGAACCTAGATTTAGAGTTAGGGTGGGCCAGAATTATGTCTAATCTGCCGGGGGCATTATCATGATAGTGCCCACTAGTATTAAGCTTAATGCCGACCGACCCAACCAAAATAAGACTTGTGTAATATTACACAACTTTAGCAGCATATAACCAAAAATTATTTTTGCAAAAACAATGCACTTGGCCTTTGTATAACATAAGTGTATATATTATTTTGAATTCTAAAAATAGAAAATCTTGTATAACTATGGTAGAATAGCAAAATACCATTGCAAAAATAGTAGCTTCTAAAATAAAATAAATAAAAAATAAATAAATAAACGAAAAAAAATAAATAAAAATAAATAAGAAACAAAAAAAATAATCTAAATTTTCACACACTTTTCCTGTTGATCACTTGTTCAAAATTTTAAGCAAATGAAAAACAAAAATATTATTAGTAAAAGATGAAGCAGCTATAATAGTGCTATAATACTGGTTTTTCTAAAGGTTATCCTTTTTTTTCTAACTCTCTGAAGACTTCTTTATATATTCGGCAAGCAAGCCAGAAGCATCAGTTGTGCAAAATAACTAGCAGTGGGTGCCCTTGGTACAAGAAATTCTAGTAGAAGTTTTCTTTTGTTGACGAAGGTTTTATAGTTTGGCTAGGCGGTGAACTAAAAATAGAGTTTTTCAATACACTCTTTAAAGGTTTTGGTTACAAGAACATATTTGACTGTACACCTACTATTATATTCTTGCTCAAAGTCTTTTTTTCTGGAATTTTGGATGAAAAGTGGGAAATTCGGCGTACCCTCTTTAAAAGATCGGCATTGTTGTTCCTATCCTAATCGGGAAGAAGACATGCAGGCGAATAAACAAGAACAGACGTGTAATGAGATATGGCGCAATGGAGTAGCAAATCTGCAGAAAATAAATTCTAGATTGTTCCTTTAGTTTTCTTTTATGTACATATAATAATTTGGCAAAGCATTTCCTTGCGCAGTATTATATAATTTTTATTGCTTATTATCACCTTCATAGTCTATTTTTTCTTTGGTTTTTCTTTGGTTTTTCTTTTTTTTTTGATTTTTATTCTAGTTTTTAGTTTAGTTTTTTGGTTAATTTTGTTGGGTATTTAGTTTTGTCCTTCCCCTTGTTTTTACCAGATGTTTATAGAAGAAGTTTTTGAAGAAGTAGATTATAAAGTATAGTTGGTTTGTAACTATAGCTAACGAACTGTTTTTTGGCTTATATGTAAATTGATGCGGCTGGTCGCATTTGGGCGCAAAATTTATTTTGTAGCCAGATAAGGTCGGAGTCTGTTGATTGTAAATATATTAAAAAAAAATTTTTAGTAATAATAAAAAAAAAAAAATTCATTAAAAAAGATAAAATAAAAAAAAAACAAAACAAAATAATAAAAATAAAAAAAATAAAAAAATAAAAAAATAAAAAATAAAATAAAAAATAAAGGAATTTATAATTTATTGCACAGTGCAATATATTGCATCCCCTATTATAACTATATGGATTATCGATTTTGTGTAACAAACAATTAAAGAAATTTTTATCAAAGCAGAAAATAAAATTTAATTAATATTAGGGTTAGGGTTAAGGCCTAGGATGAAGTAGAGATATAGTTTATGCCAAACTTCACAAGGAGTATTTTTTATTAGAACTCCAAAGGTGGTTTCATAGACAAAATTTTTAATTAATAAAAGGGGTGCAATGTAGTGCAGGTGCTATAAATTATAAAACCCAAAAATAAAAAATAAAATAAAATAAAAAAAATAAAAAATAAAAAAAAATAAAAAATAAAAAAAAATACAAGACAAAAAAAAATAAAAAAATTTTATTTTGTTATTTATTGTATAACTTAAAACTGCGAAAAATTGCAAAAAACATTATACAGTATTTAAGTATCTGCACAGATTTTATTAATAAAAACTGTGAAACGTGATCTTAGTAAAGAACACTCTCTCTGCTGATCCACATTTCCAAAAATATCATAAAACAAATTTCAGTTATTACTCTAAATACACACTAGTAAAGGTACTAAACTCGCATAAGATAAAAGAAAAGTTTTTCAAAATAAACAGTAGTTTAGTAAACATACTTGGAACTAGCTCCTACAAATAACTTACTATCAAAAAAATTTAATTTTTTCAGGAAAATTTTTTGAAGAATTTTTGGGACTGGCTGAGACCCTGTATTGCAGATCTGTTTTGTTCTAATCAAATTACACATAAACAAAAACAAATAAACATTACCAAACGAGTAAACAAAGAAATCACATCTGAATAATCCAACTGATCAAATAAACAAATACGTCCATTTCAGTCACGTGAACACAATATTGGATTCTAAAAATAGATTTCTAGAAAGTTCTAAATGCAGATGGAGATAATCACTACACAATTAGATGCAGTTAGAGATTTCCTAAACAACCCAACTGATAAAATTTTGAAGGCTATTCCGGCATTAAAATATGAAACAGGCAACAAAGAACAAGAGGAGTTCATCATTAAATTTATGAACATTGCACACCCATTGGTGGAATCAGCTATTCTGCAAATCTTAGAATTACAAGAGGCAGAAATTAAAAAACAAGAACAAGTAAACGAAGAAGCACTGCTTAAAAAAAAGGAACTTCACCTATAGGAAGAAAAAGAGAACCAGTTGAAAAAGGAAACTTTAGAAAAGGAATTAGCAGAAAAAAAGAAAATACTACTGGTGCTTTCAGAAACAGGCTGCCTAGATTATGGCACTGAGGAACAACTTAGCAGTATTATGGATATAGAAGAAGAGAAAGATCTATCTGAAGACAAAAAGGATATATATGGGTCGATACATGCTCCGAGAATAGGTTAAATCTAAAGTATGAAGGGAAAAGTATAACAGGACAAACATACATGCCTATGATAAAGTCTAACAAAGGGAAAGAAGTATCGTATGGACCGAAAAATGTAGAAAAAGTATAACAGAGATCTTTTACCCTAAATATAATATGGATGAGAAGACGAAACTGAAAAGGACCAAAATCACTTTTTGGGACATGCCTGCAAAGGGTAGAACAGACAATCTTTTTAAATTCATTAATAACTTCGGCCAAATAGAAAATTCGTATCGCACAGTCAATAGAGCCGGTTATGCTAAACTCGAACTTGTAGTATACTTATCGTCTAATAAAGAAAAACAGCTTCAAAGCACTTGGGCAATTCCATGCAATAATGAATCACTGACTCGTATAACAATTGGAGAGAATGGAAAAGAAGTACTAAAATCTAGAAGGAAAATAACGGCAAAACTTTCTGGCCTACTACGTACTACAAATGAAATAATCTTGTAGAGACAGCTTAAACATACTAAGCCAAGATGGTTCATATTTTTAAGAACAGAAATGGTTATCAAAAAGGATCAGCTCTAGTGAAATTTAAAAATATGGAGGACAAACAAAAGGCACTCAAAACCAGAATTAAATATTTCAATTCAACACTTAGTTGGATATATGAAGAACTGGATGACTCTACTATGGAAGAAAGTTGAGAAGAAAAATCTATCATTTCACACAACCGCTTCATAAAAGAAGTAGAAAGTAAGAAAGAAAGTAGAAGTACCGAAAAAAATGTATCCACAGTACAAACCGATATTAATAACAAAGACTTACTCTTGGAAATTTTAAGCAGATTAACCCGACTAGAAGAATCATATAGATTTAACAATTATGAGGAATCAAATTTTTTCTCAGCACACAGAAGCAACCATTCATACAAAAAAGGTTTTTATATAAAGAACGGGCAAAAGACAAGGACTGGCCAAATCACTCTTAATAGTAGCCGTGGGCATCTTAAACAAAACTGGCAGCACAGGTAGCAGGTGCTGGAAAAAAAAAGAGGAGGGAACGAACAATCTTTTGACATATGCATTTCATAACATTAATGGGATTAAATCAAACAAAACAAAGTTAGAGAGCCTAGTTGATTTGATGGATTTAAAAGAGGTAGACATAGTCGGATTGTATGAAACAAACATTCAAGAAAAGGAAGGTAAATGGTTAATAAATAAGGATGAAAATTATAGGGGTTTTTGGGCATCAGCAGAAGAAGATAAGAAAAAGGGTTCAGGCATAGCAATAATCATATACAAAAAAATTGAGAAGCACATAGCGAGAGTGATAAGATAGTCACTCTACACGATCGAAGCAAATATGGTATTCAAAAATGAAGTCTGGTACCTTTTCATCGTCTATATCCCGCCCAACAATAAAGAACAGGAGAAAGAAATATGCAAGAACTTATTTAATAGAGTTGAGAATATACAAAAGTCTAGTAAAACAAAGGTCCTAATTATGGGTGACTTTAATATGGAGGCTAATAATAACATGTTAAATAGCAAGAATCCAAATCCAGATCCTAACAGGAAAATTCTATTACAAAAGCTATTAGACAGAGGCTTCAAAAACACATTCGCACATTTAGACACAGGTGTTAGTAGCACTACACGAAAAGGTCTAACCAAAAACTCAGAAATTGATTACATTTGGTTATCGCATAACTGGCATGTTGATTTAGCAAAGTGCAAAATACAGGAAATGAGCTTATATACAAATAGTGACCATCACATAGTCTTTGCCTGGTTATTTGTTAGAATTCATGTTCTTAGCCAAAAAAGTGCTCAAAGGCGGAGAGCAAAAAGCAAAAAAATTTGTATTGACACAAATAAAATTCAGAAAAGGATTGGATCATCTTCGCAAAAAGAACGGATGAGATCTTAAAGTTCAAAGTAGAAAATCAGAAGAAAACAAACAGTGAAAATGCTAGAACAGAAGAATTGGTTCTTCAAGAAGATTTGGATAATAAATGGGACTGGTTAGAATCAAGTATAAGAACAGCGGCAAACAAAATCCTACCAAAGAAGCATTTTACTGCAACAAAAACTAAAGAACCTGGCGAAGAACAAACTCACAATCTGCAAAAACTGTCCAAACGGCTAAACAAACTGTGTAGAAAAAGTAAAAAACATATAGGACAAGCATTAAATAACAAAGATAAAGAAAAGTTAGAGAGCATATTGAAAGTAATCAAAGTGGAATTAGAAGAGGACTTAATTTTTGAAAATGAGGTCGATCTATGGTCAGATGAAATTCACAAACACTTGGAACTTATGGCTAAACTGGTTAAGAAAGTATGGAACAAAAAAAACATGTTATTAGAAGAATCCAAGATTAGAGAGAGTATAGAAGAAAGATGCGACAGAATAGTTACGTATCAAAAATAGCATTCTAGAGAGGCCGACCAAAAAAATTAAGATAGATAAAGTTTGTGAAGATGTAGGGGATGACTTTAAGTTATATACAGAAGAAAAAGAAGTTCTCGACCGAGTGGGAATACATTTTAAAGAACAATTTAGAAAAAGAAATTTTAATAGTAGAAATTTAAAACAGGAATGGCAGGAGCAATATAAACCAAAAGAGAATATAAAAGAAGAATGGTACAACCAAGTACTAAGTGAAATTACTTTGGAAGAATAGGAACAGGCACTTTCCACAACACGTAGCGACTCAGTGCCTGGAATATCAGGGATCACATATCCTGTTTTAAGGTATCTCGGAAAGTACACAACACAGTTTTGTACTGAATTTCTGTCCAAGTGTTTAGCAAGTGGCAAAATACTACAGAAGTGGAAATTGGGTCTTTTATATCCTATACCGAAAAAAGAGGAGTGGAATTTCAATTTGAACAATGTTCGGCCTATCATACTTTTAGAAACAGTAAGAAAAGTTTTAAACAAGGTTCTAATGCGAAGATTAAATCGAATCTTTAAGGAAAAAAAAATACTAAAAGGTCCAAATTTTGCGGGTCTGTCAGGAAAAAGTACTAAAGATCCTATACATATTTTAAATTGTATAACAGAAGAGGCCAGGGAGAAGAAAAAAAGCTATGGGTCTTATTCCAAGACATGCAAAAGGCCTTCGATTCAGTAAGCATGGACTCCCTAGAGTTGGCCTTCAGAAGAATCAAGCTACCTGAAAATCTTTGCAAATATGTTGTAAACCTTTTCTTCAAAAGACAATTTGAAATTATAACTGCTTTCGGTAACACAAAACAAGTCATAGCTGGTGATGGTATTGATTAAGGAGAGGTACTCTCTTCGTTGGTCTGGTGTATATTTTATGATCCTCTTTTGTGTGAGATTCAAAGACGGAAAAAGTGGGGGTACGAAGTTGAGATAGAATGGCCTGTAGACTTGCGTACTAATAAAATTGAATATATAAAATGGCGACAAACAGTTCTGGCTTACACCGATAATACAACCTGGATCGCTAAGACCAAAGAGGAGCTAAAGGAGATGTTGGAGTTGGCTAATGACTTTTACAAATTGAATGATATTAGAATTAACAAGAACAAATTAGAATTGATAGTGATTAACGGAAATTAGCAAGTATCAAATAAAGAATACAAAATCCACTCTAACGATGGAACAGAAATCCAAGCAAAAGAAAATGATAACCCGGCAAGGTTTCTCGGCATCTGGGTTTCTGAGAAAACCAGCAAAAACTGTGGTCTAAGACTGGTGGAGCAGGAAATTCAAAGCCTAATAAGGCTTTTAAAAAAGAAAAGGTTACACTCGGGCATCTACAGTATATCAACAACAAGGTTTTAATACCCAGAATAGAATATAGATTAAGATATCATATACCGTATGTGTCCAAAATTAAGCTACCTTTTTTGGCCAAAAAATTACATGAAAAATCGTAAAGTAGCTTATTTTCGAAATATAGCATTTTTTAAAAAAATTGAAAAACGTACTAATAAAAAGTTATCCAAATGACACCAAATTTTTACTGTAGATGTATTTTGATGCGCTGAACAACTTTTTTAATCGACTTTTTGAAGTTTACTTAGTAGAAAAAACGTTTTATATATAGCAACTGCTAACGAATTTTTTAAGATTTTTAAAAAAAATCAGGAGGTAGCTTATTTTAGGTAGTAGCTTATTTTCAGACATATATGGTAGTAAGCAAGCGGGTGTGCGATCGTTTGCACAAACCGTGGTTAATGCTTATTAAAAACAAGGCAGAGCTGGCAAGTTCTACAGCAAATGGAATCCTGTATCATCGTAATCTAGTGGGATTTAGAACGATCTGGCAAGCAATACTAGCTTAGCAATACCAAGTCTAATCGAAAGATTAAACAATACAGGAACAGTAGGGTCGGTAACCTGGATTAGACTTAGACAGGCTCAGCTAGATAGCAAAAGTACAGAGTATATTCTTTCTTGAAACACTGACAGATGCAAGAGTAGTGAGTTTTGATTCAATTTTAATGCAAAGTTAGTACAAGAAGCAAAAACAATTAAAATCAAACTAGAGTGCAAAGAATTAGAAAGGCGGTGAAGCTCGCAGATAAAAACAATAATGAAATTTGGACTCTCCTAAGTATGAAGGAAAAAAAGTTTCTTGAAGAATAAAAGCAATCGTTGGATAATAGTGGAGCAGTTAATCAGTCAGGATAGTGCACAATTGTTGACATGGTCACAACTGCAAAAACTTAGAGGCCTTAGTGGTTGTGGAAAAAAACCATTATGGTTTTAAAGAATAGAAGAGCTTTTAATACACAACACTAAATCAAGAGAAGTAAAGTCCCAATTTAGATTAGTATGTGGAAACAGCTTGGCGACCCAACCTACTTTGATACCGGTTTCTAGAGACAAAAAAAAGTTGGAATGGGTTCTCTTCGGTACAAGCAGAGAGAAGACGGAGATAGGAAGAATTAAAAGAAAAAAAGAAGAAGCTATGAAAATTGAGCATTGGACCGATAGAAAAGAAAACAATAAGTCTCTTGTGAAATGCACAGGGTGCCAAATAGGGGAAGAGAACAATAACGAAATGTGTCTAATTAGGAAAAAGTTCTGCAAAAGCAAAAGAGCTCTAAAAAAAGGAGTTGTCAAAAGAAAAGAAGAGAACAGAACATTTTGTGAAATCTACTTAATTCCCTGAGCACGCGTGTTGGTTCACAAATCCAAGACCCAGGAACAGTAAACACGGACATAAAAGTTTTCATTGAAATGATAGAAAATTCATTAATTGACAAGTATATTGTAGAGCAAGATTTTAGATTTAGACTCAAGGAAACTGCGCAAACGCTAGCAACATTCCAGAATCTAGGTATCTACACAGATTTCATTAGAAGAGTCTGGAAATAGCACTCAACCACGAAGAATGGGAATTATACTTAATGAGCAGAATCAGGCCAATCCAGTTACTCTAGCACAATTTGCAGGTGCAATACGAGACTGGCCATCATCGACTAGAGCAGAACTAGGGACAATAGGTACTGCTTTGCTCATAATTCCGGAAAAGTGCAAAATTAAGATATATACCGACAGTGCAAATGCAATTAGTATGATCAAAAAAGTGCTTTGTAATTAAAGAATATCAAGAATTTCAAAGCTAAAGAATGGAAGTATTCTTGCAATGATCGAAAGTTTAATTAAACATAAAGAGGTAGATATCAACTTCGTCAAAGTAAAAGGGCACAGTGGCATTTACTTTAATGAGCAGGTGGATAAGTTGGCAAAAGAAGGGTGTAAGGACGGAGAAGTTATTAGTTGGAATATCGAGTGGTCGAAATTGGTAAGGATGGTATCTAGGTGGAATCAGTACATAATAGATACCCTATTAGAGGGTTAATAGATAGTATTACAAATTTGTATTATAGCGTAGAATGGTTGGGGGCATGCCATTTATTACGTAATTTTTACTATTGATACATTTTCAGAGGTAGTGATCACGTCTATATATTATATTAATCAATTAGAATTAGATAAAATAATCATACCATACATGGTAGTGGTGGCTACTAAGTAAAAAATATTGCGTAATAAATGGCACGCCCCTTACACACTAGTAGTATAGAATATTTAAAAAGTAAGAATAGTATAGAGTCAAAAATTGATTGAAAGGGAATCTGGCAGAATTTTAAAAAAATGAAGTGTCAAGATATAGAAGTTTGCAAAGTAGTAGGGAATGGGTGTTTGATACAAAGTGTCTGAACGACTTACTGCCAACTCTTAGCTTACTGTACAAGAGGAACCCAACGATGTATCCGATAGATACCTGTATAGCATGCTTTCGTGAGAAAGAAGATTTAGAACACTTAGCAAGTTGCGAACTACATCAGCAAAAAAAAATATGTGTAAACCTTCGCAAGTTTTCATGCAAGCATAAACTTGCGAAAATCTTACGATTAGTTTAGAGTATTACGTAGAGGTAATAATTACGAAATTTATGCTATAGAAGATATATACGTAATCTTACATAAGTTATTGCTGTAATATTTCAAAAATCTTATGATACAATGCGAAATAAAAAAAATGCCCCTTTGGAGAGTTGCAGGATCGCAGGAGTAATATTTTCACATATTTTGTGATGTTTTCGCATTGTTTCACAACATTTTGCAAATTTTCAAAATTTTTTAAAAAATAAATAAATGATATACATATCCACATAATCATGCTTTTTACAAAATTTTGCAATATTTCACATGGTTTCGCAATTTATTATCAAATTTTATTTTTTATTTATTATTATTATATATTATATTTTACATTTATTAAATATATATTTTTAATTAATATTACATACTTTATTATATATTACGTATTATTTTTACATTATTACAAATATTTTAAACTACTTTCGCACTTCATTGCATCTAATTCTATTTCTATATACAAAAAACTAGCCCTATATACTTATTTTCGCTCACTCCACAGTTAGCTATTATCTTCGCTTCTTTGTTTTCTATTGGTTTTGAAAGTGTCAGAAGTAGTAGTTGGCATGCACAAGGTTTTGAAAAGTTGTTGTTTTTCTCGCAAAGTGCCGAAATAAAATAAATTAAAAAAAAATTTAAAAATAAACCAAAAAAACAAAAACAAAAAACATGAAACAAAAAAAAATAAAGTGAAACCTTGCAAGAACTTGCAAAAACTAGCAAAAACTTGCAAAAACTTGTGCACATTTCTCTAAAGAAGCATTTTTGAAAATTTAAAAATTGCTGGGGGTGTGTTTTTGAAGGTGTCAGAAGTCGTAGTTGGCATGCGCAAGGTTTCGAAAAGTTGTTGTTTTCTCGCAAAGTATTGAAATAAAATAAATTAATAAAAAAATTTTAAAAATAAACCAAAAAAACAAAAACAAAAAGCAC
>QKWP01000615.1:223248-254467 GCA_003550325.1 Gigaspora rosea
GACCCAGAAAGGGTGAAACGGCATAAAGCTTCAGAGATCTCGACACGAAAGTGCTAGAACTGGCACTAAGATAAGTGCTTATTCTTTTTTCGTGCTTTCTTTGTTATTTTACTAATTACTTTTTTTCTAGTTTTTGTAAGGTTAAATAGAAGAGATTCGGGAACTGGTTAGTCACATTATAGTTGTTGACGGGTTTGTTATGAAGAGCAAAGAGTATTACATTAGTACCAAGAATGGAGCGATTAGTAGTTGATAGTTAGATTAGAGCGAATGTATAAAAATTAAATAAATTTAAATAAAAATATAAACTTAGTTTCGGAATTTTGGTATAGTTTCGGAATTTCGGCATAATTTTTCAAAATAGTTTCGGGCAGCATCATTACCCGCGGGTGACCCGTAGCAGAATTTTTTTTATTACCCAGTGTTCACCCGCGGGTGACCCGTAGCAGAATTTTTTCTATTACCTAGTGCTCACCCGGGTATGATTTTGACCCGGGTTGAACGGGTCACCCGTAGACCCGGGTGACCCGTCGATCACCCGGGTGACCCGCGGGTCAACCCGCCGGGTGACCCGGGTCATGTTTTTTTAAACGGGTCCAATCACTAATGTGTATAATAAAAAAAATCAATAATAAAAGACAATAAATCCAAGATTAATAATACTAAAGAAAATAATATGACGACAAAAGTATAAGAGAATAATAATTCAACCAAATAAATTAATAACCAACAAAATAAAGGTCCTTTATATGATGGATAAAGGATCAAAAAATATAAAGGCGATGGCTTTATATTTTAAAGGATAATATCAGTTTATTAAATATAAGATTTTTAAGTACAAATATTTTTATAAAGGAAAAAAATTAAAGGACAGAACCTGCTCTGCTTTGAAAGAAAAAGCAGGGTTTATATATCTGTAAAAACTTAGGATTTTCTCTATAACGAGATATAATAATGAGATATAATAACGAGTTATGATAACGAGTTATAAACGAGATATGATAACGAGTTATAATAAGGGGAGTAACAAAAATCAGGTGATTTTTTAGGGGGGAGGGGGGTAAAAAAAGTTGAAATTATATATAAGAACCTGACTATTTATATATTGAGGAAGAGGGAGGGGGGGTAGGCCTCTGATAAAAAATAATCAGGTGATTAATGACACTGCCCTAACGAGTTATAATAACGAGTTATAATATCGAGATATGATAACGAGATATGATAACAAGTTATAATAACGAGTTATAATAACGAGTTATAATAATAAGTTATTAATGAAAATAACTCCTTTTTGAGAACAGAGAAAAGTTTTCCTAATAAAATTAATACTATAGATTTGATTACTTTGATAAAATTTATACTATTCTTACTATCTTTATGATATTTTTCTAATACTAATATTTTAAAATAATACTAAAATTATACAAATATAACAATGGATTTTGAAAAATTTTTTTATATAGTAGGAGGGTCAAGCGCTACTATAAGGAGGTACATAATGTTATTTATAGATACCCCCTAATTATATTTAATGTAGGAGCTAATGCAAAAAATAAATTATGCTAAAAATTTGGGTCTTTATTTAAATCTATAATAGCTACTAAAACCACATATACTCTTTTATAAATAAAACTACACCCTAACTCTAATCTAATTATAAAAAAAAAGACCACAAAAAAGGCCCTAAGAAAATTTACAATTTTCATAATAAAATATGAAAAATTTTTAGCATAATCCACTTTCAGTATCAGCCCTACATTTAATCATATTGATTTAGCAATAAGTATAAAGAATATTTATTATTTAAGCATTTAAAATAAGATAATCCAAATTCATGAATATTTATTATTTTATTTGCAATAATATAGTGCACAACATAAAGAATATTAATCTAAATATTCGAAACAAGTTATTCAAATCCATGAATATTTACTATTAGATTTATTTATTCTCAATAATTTAGCATTTAAGTATAAAGAATATTTATTAATCTAAGTACTTGACAAAATATCTAAGCTCATAAATACTTACTATTTATTTTATTTGCATTAATTTAGCTTATGAGTATGATGCAAAAAGCCTATACTAGACAATAAAATAGTATAACTTTAAAATGAATCAACTTTTTGTAGAGACAATATTTTTGAAAAATATTTGGCTAATTTGTAGAGCTTATTATAATGAACAAAGTTACCAGTCAGATTTTTAAAATGTTGCCTTTATAAAAAGTTATAATATTTTAAAGTTAGTTAAAATTAAAACACATAGTAATTATTATAAAACAATAGTAATCTTTAAAATGTATCAACTTTTTATAGAGAAGATTTTTCAAAAAAATATTTGACAAATTTATAGAACTAATATTGCTCTACAAAGTTACTAGTCAGTTTTTTAAAAAACCTTTTGTACAAAAAATTATAGTGATTTAAAAATTAAAACATATTGAGTATAGGCTTCTTGTACCATATAAATTATATTTTTGAACAAGCAAGTTTATGAATATTTACTATTCAGGTTTATAAGCATTTAAGTTCATGAATATTTACTATTTAATTATATTTACTAGCATTTGTGTTAATTTGGAATGTAAGTATTATGAAAATTTATTTATTTAAGCATTTAAAATAAGATACACAAGTTTCTAAATTTTTACTATTTAATTCACAATCATTTGATACATAAGCATAAAGAATATTTAATTTAAACATTTACGTATAATGAAAACCAATTAAAATTTTGCATAATAACAATTTTTAACATCGTATAGAAAACAGAAAGTGGTACATTTTTAATTCGGATACATACTGGTACAAGTTACTATTTTAATAAATACTCTGAATTTAAAATCCGTAATCTAATGCCTTTTATCGTAAAATCCTGCTTTTTTTTTGTTGATTTTCAAAACACTTGAAATGTTTATTCTTTTTTGGTGGGATTTACTTACCTCACGGTTTTAAGTACTATTTACTCTATTATTCGTATTTACTCTTTACTATTTACTATTTATTCTTTACTATTTACTCTTTAATAGCAAATTTCAAATCTATTACTGGTTCGTATCAACTTAACAACTTGGCACAAAGAGCAATTTCATTTATTCTTTAGGTTTCCTTCCATTTTTACAAAATGTTCTGAGCTAAGTTTGCATATTTATTTTCTAAAATTTATGGCTTTTGTTTTTTGTCGTTTTGGATTTTTTAATGGGTTGATGAATTGATAATCATCGATCGACAAAGACTATAGCGAAAGGGTGAAAGAAAGTTTGCTGATCTTTTCTAAATATTGAACTTGGTAAAACACAGATGTGTATGTATGTACGTATATTAATAAATTTTATATATTATAACTATAACTTTTATATATCATAAGATTTAAGTAAAAATTTTATAGATGTTATTTATCATAAATGTTAAATAAAAATTTTTATATAAATGTTATATATTAATAAATTTTATATATATAATAATGTAGTATTTGTATTTTATAAAATTTAAATAAATTTTTATATAAATTTTAAGAAAAGGAATAGTTAATATCTCAAAATTTTACTAGAGTAACTCCTGTTGTATTTTTAATTAAAAATACTTCTCATGTAATTTTACTTCTAACACTAGCTCTAATTCTAACCCTAACTTTTATTATAACTTTATTTTTATTTTAACATTTACTTATTTGACCACTTAATATATTTTTTATTTTAAATTATCATTAAATAACTATTAAATAAATATTATTTAAAAATTATATTTATATATAAACTATACTATGTAAGTCTACATTGGGTTTGTAAACTTATATATAATTTTTAAATACACAATTTTACATAAAAACAACTTTGTAATATAACTAAATCAACTTAATAAATTCACTAACTTATTTCAGAGTTTTCAATTAGTAGATAAATATTATACTTACCAACTTTATTAACATAAGCTTGAGTCTTAAAAGTGATAATGCAGAATAAAAAAAAATTAAATCATTATACTTTCTAACTGAATCAATTTGATATTTAAAAATAACTCATTGGTTAAGTTAGCATGAATATAATTAAATTAATGAAAATTAAATAGTTTATATTAAACTATTTTGAAACTTATAATGAATACTTTTAAGTATATAAATTATTAGATTAAGGCTCAATTTTATTTAGTAAAAAAAAAAATTGTTTATCTATAATAAAAAAAAATGCTCAAAACCATTTTTTTTTTATCATAAAATTATATTGATTTAAGTTTAATATCTGCATTTTATAATATGAATTTGTAAATTTATCTTAATTAATCATATGTATTACTTGAGCATAATCTTGATAACTAGTCAATCATATTGAGAAAAATTATTCTTAATAAGAAGTAAGGGAAGTGCCATTTATTACGTAATTTATTTTTATTAGAAGGTTATACCCCCCTTTCCTTCTGTGATCTAATTAGCAGCCAATAATAATTTTATATATAATATATAGACGTGATAGACTGTTAACCCCTTCTTGAAATTACGTAATAAATGGCACTTTCCTAACTTATTAGCTAAGGGTGCTCTCAAGCATTTCTCTATATGATTAGCTAATGATCAAAATCATATGCAAGTACTATAATTAATTTTAAGGGTGTTCTCAAGTAACTTAATTACTCTATTGTAAAGCTAAATTTTTATTAGTAAAAAATAGTTTATCGAATCAATTGTATTGATTATTTCAATAAATAAAACATATAATATATATTAAAAAGAAAAAAATTATTAGCAAATGTTTATTTAGCCAACTATGGGTATTTATTATTCCAATTAACAAGAGGTAGAGGCCCAAACATTTTTTTTTATCATAGAGTTGCACTTATTGGTCAAAGTTTTTTGTTGAATTATTAAAAAAAACAATTGTTCAAGTATTTTGCTCTTTCTATATTATTATTATTATCATTATAGATTTCAAAATCAATATCAACAAATTATTACTTTATTACTTATATTAAAAATATTCACTACAAATAAAAAAGGCACTTTTTGTGTTTTGTTAATTTATAGTAAATTCTAAAAAAAGAAAAACAGAATTTGAAAGTATCGAAATTCTTTATTTTTTTACTAATCCATCATTTTCATTATTTAATTTTATTTATTTTTTTTTTATTTCTATTTGTAAAAAATAGTATTGTAGTAATAATAAAAATATTTGCTCAAGCATCAATTGCAATCAATATTTTAATTAATTATAATACCTGAGCACCAACATGATCATAAATTAATCTATTGTGGTAAGCATATTTCAATCATATCATTATATCATAATCTGTACTATCAATCTTCAACAGCATACTACCAGTTTTTAAAAATAGTCAAATTAATAATGTTATAATGGTTGAGTACTGTTTTAATCAATAGCTGATTACATCAAGTATGCTGCTTGAAAACATCCTAAATAATCTTTACAATAAGTTTGCTAAAGATTTATGTTGCAAAATATAGATATTAAATTTTAGCCAATTAGCAAAAAAGGTGGTCTCTAACCATCTTTTTTTTTTATCATGATAATGAACTCATCTGGTCAGCTAAACGATTTTCTAATAATTAAAAATCAAGCTGAATTATATTGTTACAGCTTTTTTTGCTACCACTATTCTATCTTACTCTATTCTTGCAACAAAGCCATGAGCAAACAAGCTATATAGTATAACTAAAAATTTTTTTATTTTAATTTAAATAATTGATATCTCTATTAAATTAATATGAAATAAATTAAAATCTCTTAAATAATTATTATTATAATTAAAATTTTGTACTAGCTTGATTAATAAATTAATTTTTTTATTTTAAAATACATATATATAATTAATTTATTGTATTAAAATTTATATAGTAGCACGTGGGTAATAGAAAAAGATCTATTAGCTAGTTTATTATTAATTTATCAAACAAGGTTCGCGTTCCAGAGGATGCAGTTGCAGTAAGCAATTTATCATCCAATGAAAATGGGGTCTGAGTTACGGGTGGTAAGGGCATTAATAGTAAGCGAGGAAGGCATTTTGAAGGTGCGCAAAATAGATTAATGAAAAATGATAGGTATTACCAGTAAGTCAAATTCGGGTAAGTTAGAGATAAATTGAGATCAAATAAGATGGTAATTTAGAGGGCATCCGAGGGATATGTAGTGATCAGGTCATTGCGGATGTAGAGTTTGTTTTTTATATTTAAATATTGGAAATAATGTGATAGGGGTGAAGCGTGGTGGGAGGGGATAGGTATTTGCATGGTCGAGTTAAGTACACGTCACTCTGGTTATACTGACATCTGGATATAACGACATCATAGTAAAATCTTTCTATACCGACATTTTTTTTCAAAAATTTAATATAAAATGTCAGTATAACTCACTGTATTGACATGTTGAATTTTTTTACTAATGAACCAAAAATGTCGATATAACCAGAGTGATGTGTACAATAAAAGCGATATGCTCAATCTGATTAGTTGATTGTTTGATCGAAATTTAAATAATTCAAGCTATTAAATTATGTTAAGTTTGTTTAGTTAAAATGATATAAAATATATTTAACAGATAATTGATTGTATAAAAAGGTATTAAAGTTTATCAGTTTTTTAACGGATAATGTCAGATATACATTGAAGATAAAATCTGCTAAGGCAATTAATACAGGTAAAGGTGCTGAAATATGCAATTTATTGTCTAAACAATTAATTTTAAAATATAAATATCAATCGATATAATAGAATATTGAATCTGCAATATAGTTACGAGGAATTTTGATAATGATAATTTTAGGCGGTAAGCAAGGGTGCGACGCAATGAATAACTTATTTATGTATATAGTGCATGAAAATTTTAATACTTAGTTTGATCATTGTTATCAATTATTAAGCAACATCTTAGAAATAAATTACCACTACTTTATTTTTATATAATTAAAGCATTTATTTGGGTTCAGTATGATATTTTTTAGGGCAATAATACAAGTTTTATATATAGTATAGGCTACACGTAATTAGATATTCTCATACTCCACATTATTATATATAGCACAGCTTGTGTTGCTTCGCTTTCGCTCAGCAACACTTATAGAGCTCGCTCCGCTCACTCTGCAGTCGTTTCGCTACGGCTGTCGCCTCCGCTTCACTCCTTTCACCTAAAGTTGTAATTTGATGATAATATTAGTTTTTAGCTTGATTTAAAAATATTAGAACTGAGTTATAACTCACCAAAATCAAAAATTAGATATGTAAGGACTACGAGATGTATTGTAACAACGATGAAGTTAATCACACGAGTATTAAAAATGAAGGGTAAATACAATGTAGTGGAGACGGTGGCATAAAGAAGGAAAATATTCTAGCAAATTGCTATTCAAAGTATTAAAAGCGCGGCAAATTAAATTAGTATGAGTGAAAATAATGAACAAAGTGCCAAAATAGTGTAAGAAATATATGACCAGAGTGAAAGTAATCTATAAATCGCAATAGAAAATGATATAATAAAGAAATACTTAGCTGCATATGAATAAAAAGTGGCATGAACATTGAATGCATTTAATAATAAGCTAGATATAAAAAGCAACTCGAAAAGAAGACCATACAGGGAAAAGTTGACTTAAAAATAGCAAAAGAAAAGTAAATAGTGAAAGATGATATTGGAACCTTCGTTAAGTTTGTTTGTATATTCGTGTGATTGTCTATTCAACATCGGTTATTTTAAAGTAAAAAATCAGCACGATTATTATTTGTTAGTCTATCTGACATTCAACTTTGATCAGTTAACGAGTACATGATGATTTAGGATAGATCGGGGAAAATTTGAAGCAATTGTACCGTAATTTTCAGTGCAAGGTACCTCTTGATTTTGTTGAGAGCAGACTGGGGTCCAGGTGCACGAAAGAAAAATGAATAAAACAACACACAAAAAAAAAACACAACGATAAGGCCAGTAAACAGAGGCCTGTTGATTTGGCAAGGTAAGGCTTTATTGGGCTTACGTTTAATTGGTTTTTTATTTAATAATTCAAAAAGAAAACAAAAGGTACAGATTTTATTCTTAAAACTTTCGAACACGAAAGAACTGAAAACCCCCTTACAACCCATATCTATTTATAAAACTTACAAAAGAAACAAAAAGAAGAAATTCGAAAGAGAAGAAGAAAAGAATTTTGCGCCATTTCTTCCACCTTTTCAATTAATTGCCAATTTGGTCTACTTTCCATCACGGAAGTATGCAATTAATTATACTGGCTTTGATTTTCATCGTGAAAATTATGACACGGCCTCACGCTATACCCGATTGGGCTTGCGGGTAAATCAAAATTTTAAAATCACGATTTAAATGATTTTTCTCATTTTCGGCATATTTCTATCATTAAGGACTAATGCGTTAAACAAAGAGCGCATTTCTTCTGATTATTCTCTCGACGCCTTATTATTATTAAAGTGATCCAGGGCTATCACGGTTTTGATCTGATCCTTACTGATTTCTTTACGATTAGTGGCAAAGCCTTTATCCAGATTAGGGTGTCCAGGATTATGATCCAGCATAATATTCGCATAATTCACCTTATAGCATATAAAATATGCGATTTCGCATAATTTAAAAAAGCCCGCATAATCTCGCATAATTTATCCTTTCTCTCATATAAAGGAATTTCTATTGGTCAATTGTCATTACACAGATTAAATTACAGAGTGTATTATCAAGTCGGTCTATATTATACTCTAACGCTGGCTAATTCCGAGTAGGATCATGTGAATAATGCTGGATAAACTATCATAGTATCTACACTTTAAAATTAATAGATCCGAATGTAGGGAATTACTGATCAGTATGGTACAACTGATCAGGCCAGTATTATGGATGTGATTTTATCAAACCGTACCATCACTCCCTAAAAAAACCCAGCTCATAATTTCTGGTAGAGCTAACCCTAAATTCTATGAGGCGTGATAATTAAGCAAACTCTATGGTAAGGTCTGATAAAATCATACTAAAATCACATACTGATCTGGTCAGTCGTACCATATTGATATTCATAACACCTCGAATGTTGCAACAATTATTGATTATACACACTAGTACAATGTAAGTTGCAGATAATTTTAGTACATACCACGGGCAAAATTAGAACACAAAAAAATTTCTAGTAAAATTTCGTGCTTTTAGATTAGTGATAAAATCTTGCAATAAGGTTAGAGTTCGAAAATATTATTTATATAATAAAATTTATAACACGTAAAAACAGTTTCATAGACGGTTATAAAATTTGTCTTGCATTACAGAAGATCTTGAAATTTGGTTGGTCAACAAATTTTTTTTTAACCTAATCCTGGGTTCCGCATAATTCGCATAATTTGCAATTTACCGGATGCATAATTTGGCATTTACCGGATCACTCTAATCCAGATCGAGGCTTAGGGCACGGGGCTTGGGTATGGGACCGTGGGAACTCTTTGTAGTACCGGCTGCGGGAAAGAATTTTTTTTGAAAAAACGTGACCGTCTCAATGAGCCGCTGAATTCTATTGGTCAAAAATTTCAGTTATCTCTTTACTTCGACGAATAAGCATATCTTTTCATAATAAACTAAATAGCGAAGTTAATAAAGAAAAAAATATTACTTTATAGGTCTGTACAGAGGCGGAGATTTATTATAAAATTCTGAAATACGCATTTTTTTTATCTACTTATCATTTATTGCAAGACAAAATCGATTCACAATTAGCATATCTAGTAACGATCGACAAAAAAAGCAAATTTTTATAAATACGACAGTTATTCACAGCAGAGTGAAAACGGAGTGCTGGGATCAAGAATCAAGATCAAGATCAAGAATCAAGAATAGAGATCAATAGCCTATATACAAAACGCTTTCAAATTCGTGATACCATCATTTCCTTTTATATGCATTTTTTCGCTAAAAGCAGACGACGATCCTAGAAAAAAAAGAGCCAATCTCGTTTTGAATATTTAAAAAGCGTAGCACAAATATGAAAGCGCCTTTTTTGAGAGAGGTAATATACTGTACTGTACTATACTGTAAGTTATATGACAGTATTTTTTATAAATTATTATTAAAAAAAATAGATTTTGCACAACATAGTATGTGGGGTAGTTACTGTAAAAGGATGAATTTCACAAAAAAAAAAAAACAATAAGTTCAACAAACAATTGTATAAACTTTAATTGTCTCAATGATTATCTAATCAACATCTGACAAAAAATTGTGTTAAATTTGAAAATTAAAATAATAAATAAATAAAATTTGGTTTTACTAAAATGCACCTATCGCTGTACAGTAGTATTTTTACCACTTACAGTATGTTACATTATCTCAAAACTGGCATAAACTAGTATGCGGCGCTTTAAGTAAAAATGCTCTACGCCTCTGAAAACCTTTTCCAAACCCAAACCTTAATCTTAACCCATATAAGAGCAAATACTGAAATAGGTGCAAAATCACCATGGGTGCTTTTTATAATGAATAATCATTGAGAAAAATTAATACTCAAAAAATTTAATTTCAAATTCGTCCATCTAGACTATGTAATACTATATATATACATATATATATATTATTTACATTGTATAAATATACTAATAAAGACTTTTAAAAATCAAAATTCTTAAATAATCCATAGGGCAAACTTTTGTAAGACATCTCTAATTTAAATGAAAGAGCAAAAAATGTACAACACTGCCAGCTACACTGCCCCCTAGGTATTACCGATACAAATAAGCAAAGTCATTCTTGTTTGCCTAGTCTATTATTTTCATTTTAATAAAAATTACCGATACTACACAAACATTCGACAATTAGAAAAATTTTGCTCTATATATAGTAATACAATATATGATATTTTTATTTCGGCCTTGCGTTAAAGTCTCATGAGCATGAAATATTTATCATTGTAATTTTTTCACAATAATCGTAATAAATAATTATAATACGTAATAAGTTAATTTTAGATAAGATCAGCTAAATTACGTATTGTTTAATATCATTGTGTAATTCAAAATAAATTACAGCCATCTATCACGTGATAGATAATTTTAATGTTAAAATTACATCAATATATTAATATATTTCTTAAAAAATTTTTATAAATTTCTTCAAAAATTTCAAAAAAAAATTTTTTTTTTTTTCCATTACATTGAACTGATCATATTTAAAATAACAAATAACCAAGGATACTATAGTGATCGGTATTCTCCGGTAGCGCAATATTTTGGAAGAAGGCCTTTGAGGTTTCATCCTCGCCGATAGGCCAACTTGGTGCTGAAAGTCTATTTCGTTTATCTCTGGGTACTCCTATAAATAACCAGTTACTGCATATCTGATATTCTGTCGCTTTTTAATAATAATTACTATATTTAATTGATTAATTGATGGATAAAATGGATAATAATCTAAAAGACAAAAATGGTAGGTGTTTTTATGCCAACTAAAAAAGTATTAATAATTATAATTATTATACTTAATTGCATTTATTTCTTTTAAAGATAACGATAATAAGCCAGTAGTTTCAAAAAATGACCTAGATCAAAAGACAGAAGATAAGGCTACCAAGCCAATTCCAAATCACACACAACAAAAAGAAGCTAAAACAAATCATCATCATGCTGGAAATATTCTACAAACGACTCTTCAAAAAATGTTTCCATCGGCAGATAAGCCAAAAGCTCCCAAAAGTTCGAAAAATTCATCTATTACTGGTCATGAGTCTGAAGATGAACGAACTGAAAAAACTCAGAATACTCGATCCACCTCAAAACAACGTTTTCAGAAACTTAATACGGGATCACATGTACACAATTTACAACCCAAAAAAGTTCATCGTATTAATAATTTCTTTAAAGATTTCGGCATTCATGGACATAATTCTGTGGATGAAAAATCCCAAAATGAGTCAGATACTACGAAAAAGAAGAATTCGGATGAATCTTTATCAGGAAAATATGGGAAGCCACAGGAAGTCGTTGGCAAAGGTACAGTATGATTTAAAAATTTTATTTATTTATCATTTCATATTACAAAAATCACACATTTGTTGATCACTAAGTCAATTTATCATTATTATTCAGGTGCATTTGGTATTGTCCGTATCGCCCACAAAACGGAACCAAAAGTACCGGGAGAAAAACTTTTTGCTGTCAAGGTTTGTTTTTTTTTATAACATTTTTAATTTTTATATTTTTCAAAAACGAATGCTTAAAAATTCATCTTTATCAAAACTATAAAATTAGGAATTCAAAAAGCGTCATAACGAACCTTTAAAAAAATATATGAAACGTTTGACATCGGAATTTTGCATATCTTCATCCCTTCATCATATCAATGTAATTGACACGATAGATTTACTTCAGGATACCCAGGGAAACTATTGTGAAGTTATGGAATATTGTTCTGGTGGGGATTTATACTCTTTGATCATTTCTTCAGGTGGTTTAGAACAAAATGAAGCAGATTGTTTCTTTGGGCAATTGATCAATGGAGTCAAATATTTACATGAAAATGGTGTCGCTCATCGGTATGTAAATTATTGAATTCATTTTTATAATATAAAGAAACTATTATGTTTACTGAAATTTTTTTTTTTTTTTTTTTTTTTTTTTTTTTTTTTTTTTTCTTAAACCTGAAAATCTTCTTCTAACCTCTGATGGATGTCTCAAAATTACAGATTTCGGTAATGGTGAATGTTTTAAGATGGCATGGGAGAAACAAGCTCATATGTCACGTGGGGCTTGCGGTAGTGAACCTTACATTGCTCCTGAAGCGTTTACTGGTAAATGGTTCGATCCAAGACCTGTAGATGTTTGGGCTTGCGGAATAATTTACATGGGGATGATCACTGCTAGACATCTTTGGCGATGCGCCAAAGAAAACGAGGATTTTAATTTCAAGATCTATTTAGAATCAAAAAAGCATGGCGAGTGTATTTTAGCTCCTTTCCAAAGATTAAGTGATGTAAGTAAAAGTAAAATTTACAATATATTATTATTATTTTTTATTATTATTATTTATTATTATTATTTATTATTATATAATAATTTATTATATAATTAACATGTCATAAATTTTCATTATAAATAGAAACGACTCCGCATGATATCCAAGATAATAGAACCGGATCCTAGTTTACGTATCACTGCCGAGCAAATTACTGAGGATCCTTGGTTCTCGCAACTTGATATTTGCCATAAACCACAAACAAAAAATTCTCATTTACATACAAATACGACGTGTGGTGTAAATGCTACAAACCAGCAACCGACAAATTTGAACAAATTAACTATCATGAATATGGTATAGTCAACCAGTATTGTGATATTAGGCAATAAAATGAACAATTTAATTGTTTCTAAAAAAAAATAAACGAAATAAAAAAAAAAAAGAGGAGAGAGAGAGAGAGAGAGAGAAAAGGGTATCATTAATATTGATCTTAAAAATTTGTTAGTATTTTCGATATTTCTGATCTGCCCTATGATCAGCCTTTTTGAAATTAATATCAAATAGTTTGCTGTTCGTGAAATGTTGGAGAATATTCTTTCGAAACTTATTTTCGATCATGATTTTTGTATATTATATAATTTTTAAGACATGTAAATATGATCAAATAATAATATGGTTATGATTGATCTGAGAATCGATTTACTAGTATAGTATGTTTAATAGAATCAATTTTCTTAATCAATTTACTTAAAAATTCAAAATAAGAGCTAAAGAATAAATATTATTCTTATGCCGATTTTGTATTTGTATTTATATAATCTTGTTTTTTTTTTTTTTTATAACTATTAATATTTAATTACATAATACAAATAATTAAACTACTGTACTGTGTACTGTATTGTAAACCTTAAAAAATATATAAACAATTAATTGTACAAAATTTTTTTTTGAAGCATAGTGGTAAAGTGAGAAATCAAATAATATTGGTTAACGTGTGGTCTGTAAATTGGAATCATAGATTTTTATACCAATTCGTCTTACTAAGACAACAGATTATGTAAACAAAAATTTATGCGTATTAAATACCAGATTGCAAAATAAGTACCGTGGCAGGTTAAAAATAAAATCACTAAAATAAATGGGGGTTGTGTAAAATAGACAAGCCACCGAAAAACAATGTTTTTTAAGGTTAGGGTTAGAGTTTAGGGTAATAAACGAATAGAGCAAATAATTAAACCTAACCGTAAGAAGTCTGGCTATGAACTACAGTATTACAGTATATAGTTAAGAAACAAGTTTTGCACCATTAAAACCGGTCTAATATACGTAAATAATCTTAACACTTTTTTCCTTTGATTGTCCTGCAAATTTTCACCTGCTGGCTTAGTTGTAATCAAATACCTAATACCTTCCATTTCTGATTCTTTATTCTATCGCAATGTATATGTCATTGACATATGTTAATCATGTTCCTTTGCACCATCTTTTGATTCTCACATGCATTGTTCTTACCTGCGAAGGATCGTGTAGTTGCTCTTCTTTTCGGCCACGTGACATTGTATCGTTTTGCAAAAATCATATTCAAAGTGACGAATCAAATTTATATCTTTTTTCATATGTTCATGTTTACCAGGGGCCATCGAACGGACTACATAATTTATTAATAAAATCTATGTTATAGGTTAAGGGTTAGTATTAGATGTCAATTTTGAATTAGCTTAGGTTGGGGGTTTTGAATATTTTGTACTTAGAACACTAGGCATTAATTATTTAGTTTTTTGAGATATAGCAACTGTGGTCGCGTTTTAGTAAACTCGAAAAAATATACACTATACAAAATATTAATTATTTTTATCTAGAATATTATAATAACGTAACCAATCGAAAATATAAGTCATAGATTCACAGCCATCATCATTAAAAAAATTACCAGGTTATATCTTTTTGCAAAGCGCTATAATAAATCTAAGAGTGCGTTTATCGAAAAATCAAATATCATTTTATTGGTACATTTTTATTGGTTAGATCATGTGTAACCCCAAAAAATCAGATAAACCGCAAAAATTTGGAAATCTTAGGATTAAGTGCGTTTAGGGGGTATAACGAAGGATCGATCGTTTCAGACCGCGGTCCAATTACCCCTCCCCAAAAAAAGTTGGCTCTCTGAAGTACTGTACGTCTGGTGGCAGACAGTACAGTTGGTAGAGCACCCGCCTTGTAAGCGGAAGCGTGTGAGTTCGAAGCCCACGACCAGCACCATTTGGCTCTCTGAAGTACTGTACGTCTGGTGGCAGACAGTTCAGTTGGTAGAGCGCCCGCCTTGTAAGCGGAAGCGCGTGGTTCGAAGCCCACGACCAGCACCATTTGGCTCTCTGAAGTACTGTACGTCTGGTGGCAGACAATACAGTTGGTAGAGCACCCGCCTTGTAAGCGGAAGCGCGAGTTCGAAGCCCACGACCAGCACCATTTACTTTCTCTGGAATTTAACGAAGGTCGCCTTAATTTCTTAATTTTGCCGACGTCTTTGTCAACGGATAAATAAACGCGGTATAACTTCGTGTCCTCCTAGAATTAAAACACATATCCATGGTAGGTCTCCAGTGGTGCAAACGGAAAATGGGACATATCCATGATAGGTCTCCAGTGGTGCAAACGGAAAATGTATGGGTTCACGACAGCACCAACAATGCTGATTGGCTTTGTGTGTGCATTAAAGTAGACATTAGCCAATGGAGAAACTTTGATGAACCGATTGATGTTAAAACCTCAATGCTCTCTTGGAGAAGTTTGGTTTTGATTTCAGTGGAGGATTTATCCCTCGGGTCCTTTGACCTGCTGAGTTGATAACTCAAATTATGAATCGGCTGAAGATATTTATTGGAAAATTAAGGATTGGCTTGATAAAATATCTAGGTCAAATGATAATGAAGGGTTAGATACAAAGGTGTTCCTTTTTCCTGATGGATATGAAGCGAACCCTATTATTTTGCATGCTAGCAAGGCAAGTAAGGCCCGTGGTATTGGTATGCAGTATGAAATTGAACACTGTCTTTCTATTCAATGGTAAACGTTACCGATTGTCCTTCGTACCTCTTTAGCTCGTTATTGACGTGGACTAAAAAGCAATCGCTAGAGGACTTAGAAGAAACTTGAAAATGAAACTGAGGGCGAGATTTTAGATATAATGTATTTTTATCGGTGCAAGGAGGAAGAAAAATGTAAACGAGTAAAGTAGGAAAAATAATCAGTGATGGGTCTAATAGCATAGTTCCCAGATGAACGCTTGAAAATGGTTATAAAATTCTCCGTTAATCGTGTTTAAAAGAACATTAGCATCAGTAATGGTGCTTTCAGTTTCCTCCACTTTAATAATCATGCCTTAACTGGCAACACTTATTTAACAATCTTTCTCTTTTAACATCGGTTATCACATAATTTTTATTTCTTCATATCTTTTACCACTTCATTTATCCTAACAAAGCAATCCATACAATACACTTTTCCACTATGTCTCCTAAACTTTTCTATGCGGAGTTAACCAGCGTTTCTCTTTCTTCTGGGTGTGATTTTGTCGTTGGAACCGTCATTTCCGGAGGTTCTGGATCTTTTTTCGTCGTTTTTCGGTGGTTCTTCCAAGAATTCTTCGTCGTTTTCGCCTTTCATTTCCCGTTTTTTTCGCCGTCCTTAGCTTAAAAGATATTTGTTAATAATGCAAAATGGCAGGATTAATAGTCGAAAGCGTTCGGGAGTTTGTGACAAACGCATTAAAATAGAGAAAGGCGAAGGATTTTTAAGAGGTTTACTTTTGGTCTCGACTGAATATTCAGAAATTACAGAATTACGCATAAAATTTTCTATATCCAGTTGTTAACTGGAATTTCATATTTCTTTAGCTATATCAACAAATTAATAAGATACTTTTTATAATAAAATACGATGATTGTATTTCATAATAGCATTAAAGAATCGCCTGAGGGAAAATCTTAGTTAACAAAAATCGTTCGTAAAGTTTCACAAGCCACATGTCTAATTTCGTTATAGTAGAAATATAGTAGAAATCATGACTTTTAAAAAATTCTAGTTATTCAGCCTCGATCGAGGCCAAATTCTTATGTGCGATCAGCATTGATGTTGGATATCAATCACATTTATTATTGCTCGATCACTAAATTTTATTGCATGTATTGTAAACTATATACATTTTGAATAAACATATGGGAATATGGTTCGCTCCATCATAGCGTGGCATTTTACTAACAACTCAACTGTAATTTAGACTTTTCTTCAACCGAACTCATTTATTATCATGTTCGACTAGATGGCAATCGTAAGTTACCTATTGTAACTGCCATGTACATAGGATGTTACCCTGCTTGCCGAAACTCAGTTCGACCCTGTTTGGAACCGAACCCAATGGAACTCGAGTTTTTGCGGTCACATGATTTTATTATTAAATCATGCTCCAAACGAGTTTGAAATAGATCGGACGAGCAATATTAATTTAGGCTATCGGTTATGACGAATAAAAATTACTATCTCAATGTTGCGTGATATGACGAATAAAAAATTACTATCTTATGACGAACAAAAGTCAATTTTCTTTGACTTTTTTTTTTTAATTTAATGTGTCGTGATATGACGAATAAAAAATTCTATTTTATAACGAGCAAGAATCAATTTTTCTTTGATTTTTGTTTTTTAATTTAATATGGCGTGAAATGATGAATAAAAAATTACTATCTTATAACGAACAAAAATCAATTTTTCTTTAACTTTTTTTTTTAATTTAATGTGGCACGATATGACGAATAAAAAATTACTATCTTATAACGAACTTGACTTTTTTTTTTAATTAAAAGTTAATTTAATGTAACGACAATATTCATTTTAATTTTTTTTTTAATTAATAATATAAATATGCAATTTCTTATATTTTTTTTACCTGAATTTCACTATTCAATGGACCAAGTCAATACATTTGAAGAACTTATCGATTCAATTGAACCTACCTCTTCAGGTTCAATATCTCAAAATGCACTTGAACCTGAAACGCTTATAGTAACAAACCATCCTCTACAGCGAGTAAAAAAAGACCCTTTCTGGAATGAACTTACTGAAGTTGGTGATATATGACATTGCAGCCTTTGCAATAAAGCATACTGATCAAAGAAATGTTTTTAAAAGCAAAAAATACAATCAACCAAATACATAACATGTGGTCTGAAGAAAATGCCTCCACAAGTCTCTGCTTAAAAACTTGGTATAAAGTGGGTATTATTGACTGTAATAAAGATTAATAAATTGGATAAAAAAAAATAATAGCGAATAAATGCAATAACATCATAATGCAAAAATTTATATATTTTAGCTTTAATAAAAGTAATAGTAATATGATTGCTAAAAAAAAAAAGTAATAGCAATATAAATACCAAAAAAAAAAGTAATGGCAATAAAATCATCAAAAAAAAAAGCAATAGTGATAAAGAAAAAAAAAGTAGGTAATAGCAATATGATTGCCAAAAGAAAAAAAAAGTAATAGTGATATGATCACAAAAGAAAAAAAAAGCAGGTAATAGCAATAGCAGGTTTTATTAAACTGCTCGTACAAGTATAATTATTAATGCATTTATATAAACTGAGTTAAAATCAGTTTTTATTTAATATACCCTGAACAGAGTTCTCTTTAAGCACAAGTTAACCAGTTGGAGCAGGATAATATTCCTAACATAGGGTGTCTGGTATACAGGGTTCCACAATTTGATTCAATTCAATTTAATTCAATCAAATATTTGATCTAAAATCAAATCAAATCAAATTCAAATTGACAAAATATTCTATTCAATTCAACAAATATCTAAAAATTTTTATTGACACTATAGATTTGATAGCTATTTACATAAAATTTTATTAAGACAACTGCTTTATTGTTCTATAAAACTAGACTATTTTGATTAGAAGAACATTTTTTACTTAATACAGAAAATTGATAACTTAGTAAAATTTTGTGTAAATTGAAAATTTTGAAATGTGACCAAAATTTTAAAATTTTTAAAAATTACAAATAAATTTGATTTGATTTGATTTGATCAAATCAAATTCAAATCAAAGGATTTATTTAATTCAATCAAATTCAAATATGCCTAATATTTGATTCGATTCAACTTTGAGGACCCTACTAGTATAGTTGCAACATTTTACTTTTTTGTGTGGATAATACAGACCAAAAAAAGAATTCCGATTTTGTAAATAAACTAAGTGCATGAGATAAAAATTTAGGGTTAGGGCCTTAACATTAAAGACTATAGGGTTAGAGTAATATTTAATATAAGTAAAATTTCATTCCTGTTATTTTTTATTAGTATAGATCGATTTAAACATTAGTTTTTGCATATTTTCGCTTTTTTCTTCTTTTATGCATGTTCAAATTCTTCATCAAGCTGATCTGGAATAGTCAAAACTTGCATTCTTGATTGGCTATTTTCTCTCCAGGAGCTTGTATTACTTGCACAAATAAGTAGATGCTAGTTGCAAAGGCATGCCAATGGTCTATTTACTTATTTGCGCAAGTAACACAAAATCTAATTTTGTAAATAAATACCAAATAAACTAAGTACATGAGATAAAAATTAGGGTTAGGGCCTTAACATTAGAGGCTATATAGTTAAAATAATATTTATTATATGTAAAATTTTATTCTCATTATTTTTAATTAGTTCACCAAGATCGATTTAACCATTAGTTTTTGCATAGTTCGCTTTTTTCTTCCTTTTTCTTTTTTTATGCATGTTCAAATTCTTTGTTAGGCTGATTCAGAATAGTCAAAATTGCACTCTCTGATTCCGCAAATAAGTAGATGCTACCAATGGTAACATACTATATTAGCATGCCTAAAACAAATATATCAGCAAATATTTTAGACAAATAATTATCGATATATAGCGACAAATCGATATATAACATTTAGAACATAGCGATATATATTGATATCTGGTTATAAATCGATACTTATCAAAAATTGATATATCAGAAATAGATTATAATCGATATGCAACTATTGATCAATTATCATTGAATTTATAAAATTGATAATCATCGATTAATGGTTAGAAATTGATAATTAGCACATAGAATATACATTAAGTTTTTTAACAATCAAATTATAATCATTAAAATTCTTAACAATTAACTACAAATTATAATTATTAAGATTCTTAATAATTAACTACTAAATTATAATCATTAAGATTCTTAACAATTAATTACTATATTATGGTTTATTAAAAAAAAATACATCATGTTCCAAGACAGATATAGAATGTACTGTCGAAACTTTACTGCCCTTTTTTGTCACTAGAGTTGTGCTTCTTTGCATTACTAGTGTTGTCATCATTTACTAGTCCCTCATTTCGTCACTAGTATTGTTGTCGTTTACTAGTACCTCTTTTTTTGCACGTGCTAGTGCCTCTTTTTGTATACAGTGGCCTACAATATTATTGTGAACACTTTTTAAAAATTTATACAGGGCTAAATATATAAGATATTAAGCTAAAAATTAAATTATAAATTCTTTAAATCGATATCTTTTAAATAAAAAAAGTTTAAAAAATTTTATGCTATAGTTTTTAAAATAATTAAATTTAATTAAATTTTTAGATTTTTAAGTTTGACCAGTTTTTATTGTTGTACAAAATTAATTAAAAAAATACCGGTAACTGCATAGTAACAATTAATTTTTTATTAAGCTAATTGAACTTCAAAAATAAGCAAAAATTATTTAGTATAACAAATTAGACCACACAAATTTATACACTTGGTTTTCATATCACGAAACAGTAATTAGTGACCCGGTCGCACGGCTTTTTTTTTTTATACTGTAATAAAAAATTTTTTTTTAAATAATGTTAAAAATAGTGTTCAACATCGTTAAGTTATTGTTAGTAATTTGATAGATAATTATAAACTATTATTATTCATAAACGAATAACCCCCGATAGATGAAATTTCATATTGGTCTAATCCCGTGACCTTTCATTTCTTCACAGTCTTGACAATAAGTCCATCCTAAACCACTAGGACCAATGTTTTCCACCCATGCTTTGGCACTGCTTACATGCTAACAAATAATTACTCCTAAGCGAATATTCATATTGTTTATCTAGTATACCTAATACTTATATTTATTTAATGCACATTAATAATAAACAAAAATTTATTTAATATTTTGGTTTATTTACATACTATAATATTATGACTTATAATTTTCACAGAATTATTATTTCTACTAGAATTATTAATTAATTAAATGAAAAAAACTAAACTAGAAAAAAAAAAAAACCACAGAAAGAATAAGATTAAATTTTTCTTGTTAAAGAACAGAGTAAACGCAAACTATATAAATAAAAAAGTTTTGATACAAGGGCAAGACAGGCAGTCATACAGGCAGTTATGTGGGCACTGAACTTCTCAAACTCGAATGGAATTATCAAAAAGGTATCGGAGTTGAAAAGAATGAACGCAAAGCATTTGATTACTATAAAAAATCTGCCAAAATAGGGATGTATAGGAACATTTAATGTTGAAAATTGTTATAGTAACTGAATTGGGGCATTCTTTTATTATCAAACATCTGCTGACATGGGTCACGTTAACGGAATACATAATATTGGACTTTGTTATCAAAATAAAATTGGAGTTGAAAAGGATAAACATAAAGCATTCTTTTATTTTCAAAAATCTGCTGTGATGGGGAACATTAGTGGAATTTATAATGTAGGTAATTGTTATCATGATGGAATTGGAGTTGAAAAGGATAATATAAGGATTTTTTTATTATTAAAAGATGGCTGATATGGGACACACTATGGGTATAAATAGTCTTGGTTATTGTTATTATCACAGAGTAAGAGTTATAAAAGATGAACGTAAAGCATTTGAATGTTTCAAAATGTAGCCTTTTTAATATAACTGTGATTTTATTGGTTGCTAGATCAACATAAACCTACGAATCACCGCGAAAATTAGTTAATTATTAGATAATCTGGGCGGCAAAAAATTGACCAAAATTAGAAATCAATCTGGTTAAATGCAATTTTTTTGATATTTGCTAATATATTCACTAGATTTTTATTAATCTTATCTTATGTTTTATTTATAGTGTCATGTTTTTTCACTTGTTCTTGCACTTGCACTTATTCTTGCACTTATTCTTGAACTTGAAACCAAAATAGTTTGCAAATATTAGCCAATCAAACACAAAAGTAGATTTGTAAATTCATGTTTCACAATTTTTGTGTTGTTTAAGGCATTAATAAGGGTTAAAAATGATATAACAATTGCTCGACTATGATAATCGTCACAATCATTTTACATATTTCTGCTAGTTTTCCCACATTTAGGTCACATTTTTCGAATTGACCAATCAAAAATGTTAAAGCGAACAGACCCAGAAATAAAAGATTAGAATGTTAATTATACTTATTTTATATTTAACTTTTTATATGAAATTTTGGTGGGATAACATGCGCATGATTCGGAAACATGCGCATCAATGCGCATTCATGCGCATAATTGAGGAATCATGCGCACGTATGAAACCCATCGACATGTTAATGTATTGTTTAACACGCTACTACCAAGCCTAACACATTGACGTGCTATTCCTTAATATGTATATATTCTAACACGTTAACGTATTATGAAAATTTTTACAAAAAGCGATTGTATATCAATTATCAAGTTTATACAATTTTGACTACTGTAAACTGCCGTATAAAAGAACTGGGTCTTTTACACCTACCAATATTAAAACCTAATATTAGAAGTACATGGTGGAGCATTTATACTATTAAAAGGAAAATTTTAAAAAAGCATGCATAGATAGTTTTTATTGGTTAACATATATAAAAAAAAAATTCAAATCTCCACTTGGTGACCCGGCTGGGATATGAAAACCAAGTATATAATTTTGTGTGGCCTTAATATAATCCCAAAATTTTTTAAAATTTTATAAAAATTTAAGGTAGTTTATTATTTCTAAAAATAAAAATGCAATTTTTAATTCAAAATTATTAATTACCAAATATAGGGGTCATTTAAAACAGAACGAGATTTTAGTCACGTGATTGTCTACATGTCACGTGTTAAATAACTTCTACGATCATGTGCATCGGTACGATTAAATAATCTATAAAAAATTTTTTTTTAATAAAATAAAAATTTTTTTTTAAAAAAATACAACGCGATTTAAAAAACATACAGTAAATAAAAAAAGTTTTTTTTTTTTTTAGATAAAAAAAGTTTATATTTTTTTTTAAAAAAAAAGGATAAGTTTCTTTATATATATATATATATATATATTTCATATATATAGTTTTTTTTTATAGGTTATTTTGTGGATGTTATGGACAAGAAAAACGAAAAGAGTAATATACGGTCACGCTTTTTTAATGTAAGCGATCCCTTTGAAGTTTTGGATGAAGAGTTTGATAATAATTTGTAACCTNGACCCGGCTGGGATATGAAAACCAAGTATATAATTTTGTGTGGCCTTAATATAATCCCAAAATTTTTTAAAATTTTATAAAAATTTAAGGTAGTTCTTTATATATATATATATATATATATTTCATATATATAGTTTTTTTTTACAGGTTATTTTGTGGATGTTATGGACAAGGAAAACGAAGAGAGTAATATACGGTCACGCTTTTTTAATGTAAGCGATCCCTTTGAAGTTTTGGATGAAGAGTTTGATAATAATTTGTAACCTTTGATTACAAATATATAGACGCAATTCAGCTTAAACAAACTTAAGAATGGTGATTCCTGGAAAATATACGTTTGCCATTTCTTGAAGTATAGAAATTCAAGTACAAGACAGGATGGTGTACCAAATGATAAAAGGAGAAAACCCAACATTTGACTGGCTGGTATTTGCAAGGCCAAAATTAAAGTAACATAGTTTGTTTTTTCTAAAATAGTTCGAATTGAACGGTTCAAAGATTCTCCAGATCATACATATACTTTAAGTAAAAGTGATATAAATAAACATTCAAATACCATTCGTAACTTGGTCATAAATGAGGCAGTCAAGAATTACGCACCAGTAGTGATTACCAGCGTGGTTAAAGAGTTTGCAAAAAATGATTTAAGGCTAAATGATAGCGTCGAATATCTAAAAGGTAGAGGTTGTGAACATAAAATATAAACTCTAGGGGCCTATAAATGTGCATTTAGTAGGTAGTGCAAGTTTAAAAACAGATATATCCGAGACCTTGTTATATTTAAAAAGTGAGGAATATCATGTAAAACATTTTCATATTTCTCAACAAATTGCAAATCAAGTAAAACGTACAGAAGGCATAATTTTTATGAATTCTCGCCAAATAGAAAAAATTCAGTGCCACGGTTGGCTCACATTAATGGATTCAACATACAAGACAAATAAACACGGTTGGAAGCTCTTCACTTTGTATGTCCAAAACAACTATGGATGCTAGGAAAGCAGCTCACATTTTTTGTGTGTACTGAGGATAGTGCGACTATCACAATGGCGCTACAATTAATTTAAAAAAAATGCTGCAGTTGGACTCCCCGGTACATTCTAATCAACCAAAGCAGTACTGAAGCTAATGGTATAAAAAAAGCTTTCTCTAGTAGTAGTGCTGAAGAAAAAAAGTGCAGAATTTTATTTTGCTCTATCCATATAATGCGCATATGGATTTCGAAAATTTATGAAAATAAAGCTCGAAAAATTATGATGGAAGCTATGTTTAAAAAAACAAAAACAGGTTGCGAGCAACTCATTCAAACCATTATTAGTACTTGCCCAGTCCCCGCTATTTGCAATTATGTTAAACAGGAATAATACTTACCAATGGGCCCTTTGGGTGTGAAATCATTTACTACTTCTGCTCCAAGTAACTTCTACCAATGCATTGGAGTCATTTCATAGTGAGCTAAAGTCTATAATGTCCCATTTGCATGGACTGATCAGTGCATCCTACAAGATTATTGTTCTTAATTGTAAGAAACAAATCGATGCTGAAAGTGCACTTTTAATTTTCGTACAAAAAAAGTGTCAGTCTACAGTATCGAAGAAGAAATCATTAAAGAAATCCATAAGTTCCCCTATCCTATACAATTAATGATTATAAAAGAGACAAGTGCAGTAATAGATAGGTTGGCGAAAGGTAAAAGTGCCCCGGGGCTTACTTCTCTTGATTGTAGCTGCTTGTTTCGTAATAATTATATGTTGCTATGCAAACATATATTTCACGAACATAGCTATGGTTCTCACCGACTATTGACTGCCGAAGCCTGGGAAATGTTTTAGGAAATTTTCGAGAAAAGTGGGTATGAAGTATATGAAGGTCGAGAGTTAGTCAATATTGAAATATTAGAGCAAAGTGAAGAAGAAAAAAGTGCAGAAAATAGATGGCTTACTATGAACGAATTAACTGAAAGACTACGAGAAAAATACTGGAGTGTCGAAGAAAAAGTGGAACCAATAAAGCGGATGCATTTATTTTCAAGTAAAAGGTCCCCTGTATCTGATTTTTAATATTGATTAAAAAACAAAAAAAAAATAGGGTATTGTATATAGATTTGAAGGCTAAAAAAAAACCAAAAAAATTTAGTACCTTGAAAAATTTAACAACTGTGAGTATCTTGAAAAATTTAACAAAAGTAACAACTGCGAAGCAACTAAGTTTTGGTTAAAAATTTAATACAAATCAATGTTGGTTATTGGCCAAATTTATGCACGTGATCAATATGTTTATCTGGTTGTTCATTGATTGTCTGCACACCATATGACATGTAGACAATTACGTGACTAAAAACTCGCTCTGCTTTAACCGACCCCCAAATATTACTATATATAGTAATTAACTAAAATTTTTTGAAAAATTATAAAATTTTAAGATATATGCATTTTGTTATACTAAATAAATTTATTTAAAAAAAATTGCTAGTTTATTAATAAAAAATTTAAGTTTTCTATTACTATATTTAGGGATCCGTTAAAGCCAAGCGCCATCACGTGACCAACAGCCAATCAAATTGTAAATTTTGGCCATCACAAATCAGCCCGACAAGACAAAAACAAAGAAAAAAAGTGAAAAACACCAAAAATACAAGAAACGAGTGTCTAAACTTGTCTTGGAACATTAATAAAAAATGTCGGAAAGGCAATTTTACCTATAAGACATCCTAACCCAAACTTCTAAATAACCCTTACCCTAATTTTAATTAAATAATAAAAAAAACATATAAAGGCACCTGGCTTTAACGGTCCCCTATATTTAGTAATTCTGTTTATTATAAAACTATATTAATAAAATTTAGAAAACCGGTCAAATGCAAAAATTTAAAAATTTACTTAAACTTAATTATTTTAAAAACTGTAGTATAAAATTGTTTAAACTTTTTTTTATTTAAAAGGTATAGATTTAAAGAATATATAATTTAATTTTTAGCTTGATACCTTATATATTTAGCTCTGTATAAATTTTTGAAAAGTGTTCACAATAATATGGTAGGCCACTGTACTTCTTTGGTTCTAGTGTAAATTTGAAAATCAAAACCTACAAAAAAAAAAAAGGTTAGTTCAAGTCAAGATAAAAAAAAGAAAGAATATAATGTAAGAAAAATACTTGTCTTCTTAAACTTAGCTTTCATCTCATTGTTTATTCTATATTTCATCATCATACTAATTTATTTCTGTATTTGTTATATGGGTTAGATTACAAGATTAGAGAGCTTCCAGAAATCAGCTAATTTCTGGGTAGGTGGGTGGGTCAGCTGAAGTATCAGGTGTAATTCCGGCCAAAATTTTATAATTCTGGCCAAAGTTGCAAAATTATTTTTGACCAAAATTATATATTTATTAATAATAATATTTAATAATTAATAATTTTTGATCTACTGGACCAAATTTGATAATTCAACTACCAAAATGATCCTCTCAACAAAAGGATTCTAGTGAGCCCAAAATTGTTAAAATTCAATAACAAGATTCTGTAATTGAAATAGATGTGTTACTATAAAAGTTCTATAATTTATTAATTAATTATAACCTATTTATAGTAACACAAATTTATTTCGATCTTAGGATCCTGTAATTGGATTTTGACAATTTTGGGCTTGCTAGAATCCTCTCATTAAGATGATCATTTTGGTAGTAAAATCATCGAATTGGCCCAGTAGATCAGAAGTTACCGTAAACTGCCGTATAAACAGCCCGGGTCTGGTACATTCCACCAAAAAAATTAATTAGTAAAAAAAAGAAAATTATTAGTAAAAATGAGGGGGTCTGATATGTAGGGGGGCTGTTTATACGGCAGTTTACTGGAATTAACAATTAAATATTAATTTTTAATTGTTAATAACTTCTAATCTACTAGGCCAATTTCAATGATTTTACTACCAAAATGATCCTCTCAATGAGAGGATTCTAACAAGCCCAAAATCGATAAAATCCAATCACAGGATCCAAAGATCGAAATAAATTTGTGTTACTATAAATGGGTTATAATTATTTAATAAATTATAGAACTTTTATAGTAACACAAATCTATTCTGATCACAGGATCCTGTAATTGGATTTTACCAATTTTAGGCTCACTGGAATCCTCTCATTAAGAAGATCATTTTGGTGGTTGAATTATCAAATTTGGTCCAGTAGATCAAAAGTTATTTACTATTAAATATTATATTTAACTTTTTAATAATTGTAAAATCTGCTAATTGGGTATCAGGTGTAGGTGGGTAGTGGTAGGCTTATAGTAAACAAAATTCAGCTGATTTTTGGAAGCTCCTTTAGTGTAAGAGGTACTTGTGCGGTTTAGAGTTAGAGTTAGAATTAGTATAGTATTAGTATAAAAATAGTTTTATTAGTATAAAATAGCTTATATAAAAAATTATATAAAATAAAATAAAATAATTTAAGTAATTTATACTGAATTCAACTCTTTCCGACAATTATCTGAACCAACTTTTCCACGACAACCAAACTGTGGAAATCTATAGATAATATGCAACCTCTTACTACAAAACTTCTTTTGGAGTATTCGGAAACAAGAGTTCTACTCGGGGCAACTGAAAAAGAGCTGAAAAAGAAGTCTTGGAATAGGTCTCCCTGGAGTAAAACACAAAAACTATCAAATAGTAGTTGGTTACTAAGTAACCAGAAGTCTTTGTTATCAAGCTCAAACGTTTTTGAACTTTATAAAAGCTGCATATTTTTTTGTAGACTACAAAACTTACATGGTTTTAAACCCACGAAACAAGTTGGACCTCTTGGAACTTTTCTTGTCCCTTTGGTCTTTTTCGAAATTTCAACAAAGTGGGTATTCTGGCTTACCCCGCCAAAAGATCGACAATGTTTACCTCCCCAATTTGAAAATGCAGCTACCATATTGGAATGAAGTCACAAGTAGCTTTCGGTCTTTCAGAATAAACAACAAACGACACGTGTTTGAGAAAACCTTAAAACGAAATTTCGTTCTAGAATGTTCTTATAGCCAGAGTTTCTTTATACACCTATCTCTACAGTTTTTTTCTTAGGTTAGAGGCCATTTTTTCTAGTAATAGTTTTTCGCCTACATATGATAATTTGAGTTTAGTTAGAGTAGAAACTACTTTTCTTAGTATTATGTAATTTTTAAAATAGTCCACTTGGTGCCAGGTCTTAATTGACCTGAGGCCTTTTGCTTTTCTTTTTTTTCTTTTTTTATCATTTGTTTTCTCGTTTTCTTTTTGTTTTCTCTTTTTACTTTCTACCACTTTTCTTATTTTGCCCTTAGTAGTTTAGTTTTTTTCTCCTACCTCCAAGGATATTTCCTCTGGGAAATGCCCTTGTATGGTGGAGCAAGGCTGATAGACTAGTTGGTGTTTTCTGAGATGCTGTGTGGTGATTCGTATTTGGTTTGGTTTAGCTAAATTCTATGCTGTATTATTTTTTGTCTAATGAGTTCGTACTATTTTTTTTAAGTAGTATAATAAAATCAAAGAGGTCGTATTTGGTGAGTCTCGCCTAAGAGGGAAAAAAAAAATTTAACCTGAATTTAAAAAAAAAATAAATAAAAATAAAGCTTACTGTTAGGGATCCGCAATTTGATTTGATCTTCAAATATTTGAATCAAATATTTGATCAAATTCAAATTCAAATTTGACTATATTTGATTTGATCAAATTCAAATATGACCAAATTTGATTTGATTTGAAAATTACTATTAAAAATTCAAATTCAAATATTTGAATCAAATCAAATTCAAATCAGAGTTAATTTGATTTGATCAAATTCAAATTGATCCAATATTTGATTTGATTTGAATTTGAGGAACTCTACTTACTGTATAGTAATTCATAAAAAGAACTTCTGAAGTGCTTTTTCATCTGACTGAAAAGAGTGCCACTTTAGTATGTATATATAGACTGCTTGAGATCTTAATGGTCTTGGTTTCTTGTAATGTATGCATACTAATAATAAAAAAAAATAATTTAGAATAATTAAAACTGAATTAAAAATTAAAAAATTTAAAGTAGTTAAAACATTAAATAAAGAAAAATTAAATAAAAAAAATAAAAAAATAATTTAATTTAAAAAAAAATAAAAAAATAAACCGAATTAATAAATAAAAAAAAATAAAATAAAAAAAAGAATAAAACGAAAAATAAATAATAAAATAACTTATTAAAAAAGAATTTAAAAACGAATTAAATAAAAAAATTTAAATTAAAAAAAATAAAAAATTTTAAATAAAAACAATTAATAAAAATTAAAAAAAATAGAACGATTAAAAAAAAAATGTTTTTTTTTTAATTTTTTTTATTTTTTATTACTGGTATTTTTTTAATTTAATTTTCTTATTTAATTCGTTTTTAAATTTTTTTTGATAAATTATTTTATTATTTATTTTTCATTTTATTCATTTTTTTTTATTTTTTAAATTAAATTATTTTTTAAGTTTTTTTTATTTAATTTTCTGAATTATTTTAACTTAATTAAATTTTTTAATTTTTAATTTGTTTTTAATTATTTATTCTAAATTATTTTTTTTTATTATTATTGTACATACATTGCGAGAAACCAGGACCATTAAGATTTCTTGAAGCAGTCTACATATATATATTAGAGTGGCACTCTTTTCAATTAAATAAAAAACACTTTAGAAGCTCTTTTCAGCAGTTTTTCTTGAATCACTATATGGTAAGCTTTATTTTTTATTTATTTTTCTTTTAATTCTGTCATAATTCTTTATATAAATCGTCTCTACATCGGGAAATTAAAAACATTAAAAATCTGTAGTAATCTTCAAATTTATCGAATAAGTGCAGAATCTTGTTTAAAAAATTGCAAAGATTTTCAAAATTTAGATTTTTGTAGTTCTTCGCAGATTTTTTGCCCAAAATCTGAGCAAATTTTTAAAAAGTATAAACTTCGCAGATTATAATAGGCACTACCTTTGATATTCTCCAAAATCATGAGAAAAACAATAAACAAAACAAAATGATAAATAAATATACCATTTTTTTATTATTATTTTTTTTTTAAATTCGAATAAAACAAAGTAAATTTCTGGCTATAATAAGGAACTAGCAGTTAATCCTTAAAATACTTTAGGTAAAAATTAATTTGGCTCAATCGAGCAAATGATTAGCAGGCACGTGCCGCTTCGCAGCACGTATCTGCCAATTATTTGCCAGTTTCATGAGTTTTTATTATTTAGACTCGGGTTCCTAACTTGAGGTAGGACCAGGGGCGATGGTTTTCTGCGTTCACGGAATTTTGCAGAAAATCACGGAATGGCTCATAAAAATGGTGATCATTTTTAAATTTTTGGCCTGAATTAAGATCTGCAACCACTGTAATTCTGGCTAACGTCAATTTTTAAATTTTTGGCTGGAATTTTAGATTCGTAATTTCGGCTGATTCTATATAATTCTGGCCAAATCGCAGAATTTTGCAGAATCCATCCTTTATCACAGACGAAATTGGCATTTTATCATCACAGAAAATCATCGGCCCTGGGTAGGACTGTCCCGAGTGCCCCGAGTTTGTAGATCGTTACATAATTGATTTAAAATTTTTTTATACATTTTACAATACAGCAATACTTTTTTCAGAAGCTCGGGTAGATTATCTCTTTTGTGAACCTATAAAGCGTATTAAGTAAAACTTGAAGTTTTCGTGCCGTACTATAAGAATATTAGTTAAAATATCAATTTAGGGAAGTGTAAAGTTTAGATTGTAGAATCTTTTTTTTTTTTTTTTTTTTT
>QKWP01000616.1:0-15588 GCA_003550325.1 Gigaspora rosea
GCCCTGTCCACAATACCCCCTGTCCACAATACCTCCACCTCCCTTATATATTGTTTATTTATTTTTTAAAAAATTTTGAAAATTTGTGAAAGTATGCAAAATATTGCAAAATATAACTAATTACATTTCATTATATTTCGAATTTACTATAGCATAAATGTTCGTAATTATTACACTTCCGTAATACTCTGAAGTTACTATGCATAAACTTATGTAATTATTACCCCTACATAATACTCCGAACTAATCATAAGTTTTTCGTAAGCATAAAAACTTACAGAGGTTTACACATATTTTTTTTTGCTGATGTATATATTTTTAACTAGCAAATCACAATTATGTATTTATAACCAATAAAAAAATTGTGATTATAAAGAGGAATTTTTTTAATAAATCAATTTAATTAAAAAATCTCTAAAAAAAGTGATAGTGATTATACTATTATTGTGATTATACTATATAAAGGTAATTTTAATACAGTATTAAAAAAAATGCCCTCACAAAATCTGGTGACTATATAGAGTTTGTGACAATATGGGAGGTGATTGTATGGAGGTATAACTGTATAACTTTATTTGTCAAATTAGAGACAGATTTCATGTGTCCAATTAGAGCTATAAAAGAAACTTAGGACTCTTTCAATATGTTATAGTACACAATACTTGAAGATTAAAATAAATTTAAAAGTTAATAACTCATGCTATAGAAAAGATATCAAAACAAAATATTAAATTGTAGCTATATTAATTTAATACAATTTAGCAGCTTTATTTTTAAAATATTAATTTTTTGATTTATAGTAATTTAACTATATGATATACTATAAATTTTGTAAAAATGGGACAAGTCACATGTTCTGGACCCTGCCTATTGGCCAATTTCTAAAAATTGCTTTAATAAAAATTTTGATCGATTATACTATTATATAAAGAATCGAAAATTTATCGAATCAAAAAATCAAGAAATAACAACTTTTTTAGAATGAGATAAATCAAGTGATTTGAGTCTTTAAGCGTCATGCTCTGTATATAAAATTACAGCTATTATATTATAAATCTTGGAAAAAAAATAACATGAAATCAATTAAGAAAGTATCTTATTAATTCCGACTTAGCAATTTATTGATGTAATTTTTTCAGTTATCTGTAAATACATGCTAGAAAAACAGACCCGGTGCTAGAATTTATTTATCGATGGCGGTTAGTTAAAAATAGAAACAAAGGAATTAGATTTAATTAACACCAGATTTAAAATAGGTGTTGACATAATTTTGGCACATAACAAAACTGGATAAATATTTTGGTTATAGTATATAGTTGGATTATAGCTGGATTGATATATAGGGTGTTACATATTAAACCAGTGATGGCAATTTAATCGGCCAAAGAAAATTTAATTGGCCATCGGCCAATATATAATTATTTGGCCAAAATGGCCAGAATTTTGCGGCCAAAGTTGAATGTCAATTGGCCAGGCCAATAAAAATTATTTGGCCGATATGGCCGTTGGCCAATGGCCAAATGGCCAAACGGCCAAGTGGCCAAATTTCTCTGTATAGTAATAAAAAAGAAATTTATATAAAAATACTGTATTATATGCATACTAATGTTAATATATATTCATATACGTACTGGTTTTGTTTAAAGCCACACTATTATCTATAGAACCAATATTCTTGAATTATATTTATTGTATATTACCTTCCCAAAAAAAGTTAATTTAACACTATAGTTATCTATTTTCATGTGCTATTACTAAAGTTACGATAAAGAAATTGACGAACTATTGGAATTAATAAAACTCATAGAACTGGATCGATATTTAACTATACGTGAAAGAATAATTAAATCTAACGATTCTTTTCAAGTTCTTTTTTAATTATAATAGTTTGCTTGAAAGTTCGTTTTGAAAGCATATTAATATATAAGATAACTTAAGTAATAATTGTTAAGCTATATAAAAAAAAAAATCTAGCGAAAGCTAATAAGTTATATAAAAAATAATTTAAGTGAAGGTTTAATAAGTTATAAAAAAAAAATAATTTAAGCGAAGGTTTAAAAAGTATATAAAAGTATAATTTGAACAAAGGTTTAATAAGTACCGGTAATTTGAGCAAAGGTTTAATAAGCAAAGGTTTAGTAAGTTATATAGAAAAATTACTAAGTGAAGATTTAACCAATCAAATTACTAGTTTTATTTGGCCGTTTCGGCCAAAAATGAGATTTATATTTTTTGGCCTTTTGGCCTCGGCCAATGGCCGGCCAAATAACCAAGTGACATCACTGTATTAAACCAAATTCTTTTGAAAAATAATTTATTTTTGAATAAATATCTACTCGATAAAAAATTTAAAGTAATAAGAACTAATTGTATGGTAAAGGAACTACAAAACTAACTTGAAGTAAAAAAATTATGATTATCCAAATGATTTAACATGTAAAAATGGGTTTAATACGTAACACCCATATTTATTATTTGATATATTGTATTAAAGAATTAACAAATGATCTATTGAATTAAATTCAGTTCCCACTGTTTCTGTAAAAATAAAACTGAGCTAAAATCTTTTTTTTTTTTTGAAAAAAATGTATACATAAATTAAATACAGTATATAAGAATATTAGTCGAATATTATGGCCATTAAAATTTTAGAGTGTATATAAAAACTTGGAGCCTACCGAAAAATCAAACAGAAACGTTCCACCATTTCCAACTAACCAAGGAAGATTTACAATTAGATATTTAGTTTTTGTTGAATAAAGCAATATTGACTGTAATGTATAAAAAATATATTAGAAATAAATTAGTTGATTACAAATATCTCGGACTATCCTAAAAAATTGCTACCTTTAATACATACCAAACAATATGTAACATTGCCCATAACACTAAAACAGAACATGGACAGTGATAACCCTTCAGTAGATCGTGTCTTATGGTTTCGAATAATTTGAGGAATTCTTGCGCCAACTAATATTTTATGCCAATTACATGATATAAATTACAACATACACTACAAATATGAACCTCATATCTATAATTAAACTTACGATAAAGCAGAGCGCTAATCCAACCAAAAATCTGAGGTAGTAATCTCAATTCCATTTGATCATCCTCATCATTATTTTCATTTTGAAATTGGGAAGCGACATAATACACAACAACACCAGCCACGCAGACCCCAAAGAGTTCACCCAAAATTTCAAAAAATTCTTTGATCCTGAATTGATATACTTCTCTTCGTGAAGGAGAGCGCGCTTGTTGTTGTGGTTGTAAAGGAGCTACTTCTTCGTCCAAGTGATGAGTTCTAGTAAAACGATAATAAAAGGTTTGTGATATAATGGCTACATCCATTACGCAATGATATAGTCCAATAAGAATCTATAATAACAGTGGTTCATATATGACATAACGAATTGCTTGTTAGATAGATTCATGTGAAATTATTAAACTATTTAATTGTGATGAAATATTTTCATAGAATGATTAACTTACCACTGTTAGTAATAACTTTTGTAAAATAGCACCGATCAAATTAAAGGCGTCACCAAAAAACCATGTAAAAAGGAAGGTTAGTGCTACTGAATCGCCGGACTTTCGCTTATGGTTTTCATAAAGCTGTCTAATTAAAAAATAAATAATATTTAATTTTTAAATTTCGATGATCGTTCTATATGATTCATCACTTACGGAAATCCGACCACCATCCAACATCCTATAGATATATATCCTGCAATCTGTGATAAAGCAACATGGCTGAGGTGCAATTGCATTATTGTTTTTTTTTTGCAATTATAAAATGTTTTCAGGGATTGAGTTTTCTAAAAAGAAGAAAGTTTGAAATTAAATTCGTTTATTTATTTATTTACTTTTATTTATTTTATGAATAGATTGTGCATTACATACGTAACGATCATCATATAATTTAATAATAAATAATCAGTGAATTAAATATTGGCGGTTTAAGGAATTACCATATATAGTAAGTTATACTTTTTTCGTTTACAATACGTAAGATGTGCTATGATGCGAACCATCTAGAGACATCAAAGTACGCCACTAATAATATGATGTCATAATTCAACCATACGTTAAAACCATACGTGAAAAAGGATAAAATTTACCGATACTCTGTCTACGCCACACCACGGCCACGCTAAAATTTGTAGTTTTTCTAACAATCTCTACTACTTGATGAATATTTAGCTTGGTAGATATTATATAGAACTATAGAGCTAAATATTGTTTTGGCAAATTTCAGAATTTTTTATTGAGGAATAGTAATTTTGGATGTCTTTAGATGCTTGTTCGTCCCGAAATTTTCTCGATGCTCTTTAAAAAAAAAAAAATACTGTACGTTTCTATTAAATATAAATATCAAAATTGTTAATGCTGCATTGTACGCCCAAAATCATTAACAAAACAAACTATTTATCCATTCGTTATCATTTTAGACCAGAGGTGTAGGCGAATAATCCAATGGATTTTGTGGAATTTTAAATTCCCTTCACTAAAAATTAAATTATGGCATGAATCAATTCTTTAGATATATTCTCAGCAACTATTTCACAAACTTCTGTTATTCAAATTTTAACAAGAAATATATCTCAAAAATGTGTGGCTTTACACACATGCCTTGCAGAAGTATCAGTTACGGCATTACTTAAAATGCGACACAGTCTAATTATATTTACACCATATCTATATTGGTAAATTGGCAAATATCAAAATTTGCCGTATTTTTAATTTACTAGTTATAGCTGAGTTTTGTTTTGTCAACTTTCATCTGAACCTTTATTACCCCTTTTTTTTAAATAGTCAGAGAACTGCGTACTAATTGGTTGCCAACAGAAGATAAAATTAGTTAAGTCGATCGACTTGCCTTTTAAATTGTTTATTGCTACTGTATTAAAAATTTGATACTTCAATTAACCAGCACACTACGGATAGTTATTAAATCATGTGACCAATTCAAAATTTTTTCTTCTTAATTCCTATCATAATTCTTTAATCCCTTCCTTAATTTATAATCAAGAATTATTTAATGGTATTATGGTTGTTAGATGAAATCTAGAGGTTTCACGTTGGCGAAAATTGATGTCTAATTTCGACTTTCGCAAAAAAAAATTTTGAAAAAAGTAAAATGACGAAATTGATGAATGGTTGTAAAAATTGAGCGAGAGATGGTAAAAATTTACAAAAGTGTTGAAATAAAATAATAATATTTTAATTTCAAAATTTTATAAAACTAATTGTTCTGGAGATATTTATTCTTTATAGTGTTTGAAGACTTGATATAATGGGTTAATCGATAATAATTGTTTAAATAGAAGAAATCACGGGTACGTGACGATAGAAAATATTTTCAAGTTTGGTTATTTTAATTAACAATTATATTAGGTTTAAACATTAATCGTTTATATAGTAAATTTTCTCAAAGAACCCTTTTTTTTTGTGCAAAAAACGGTTCTTTTGCAAATTTTTGGATTTTTGTTTCAAATTTTTATTATTTTTTTTCTAAAAAATAAACAGTTTGAATTTTTTTTTCCATTGTTTTGTTATATTATGAAGTTGCCTAAGCTTTGCAGTTTCGTAAGGGTTTTGCCATTCGCCAGAGTTCCATGTTTCACCGGGGTTTCGTCTTTTACCTTTTTTTTTGGGCTTCATCTTTATTCATTTACATAAATGATTTCGCATATTAATTATGGTTATCGTTATACCCAATTATTCAGGGTATAACAGATTTATCACTTTCATCACGTAATATAAACTTTCACATGTTACTTTAAAATGAAGCCTTTTTTTTATTCCTTTAATAACATTAAAGTTTATTCACTATTAAAATATTAGAAATAAATACGCGAAAAAAGTTACGTGAATAGGTAGCGTGGAATCTATCTAATCGTTAATAGATTCTATAATCGATTCCTAGTTTTGGCATGAACAAGAATTGATTCTTCCAATTATCGTTATGGCGGTTTACAAAAAGGTGTGACCCTGTGATTTCATGATGATAGCGGAAAATTTTTGAGATTTTAAATTTCCCTATTGATACTCTATATTTACTAAAATTCTTCAATAATCGGAAAATCGGTCGATTTCTCGTGATTTTACATGGCATCTGATCTAGTACTCGCAAAATCAAATCAAATTTTCAAATAGTTGAAATTATTTGATCAAATTAATTAAAAATTTTGATCAAATAATTTCAAATATTTGATTCAAATTCAAAATTTGATTTGAATTTGCGGAATACTAATCTGATCTGACCGGTCAAAAAAATTCCGGGTCGGAATACTTGGGAGTATATCGGAACCATGGTCAGATGATTCGGAATCGATCAATTTTGCCTAAGATCATTAAGTGGGGGCGGGGCGTTGTACAATATATGATTTAAAATCATTAAAAATCAATTTTTAGGAATTAGTTCGAACAAATTATTTATTTCATGGGGGAATAGAAATTATAACAGAGATTACCGATGATCATAGTACATGGATGGCCCTTCAGGCCATCCAGGAAATAAATAAATAATCCCCAAGAGCGTGTTAATCGGACTACCATACCATTATTTTTACACGTGTTCCATATTTATATTCGTATTGTGCTTTATTAACTTTTGGGCTTCGCTTTATTTTTTTTTTTTTTATTTACATCATTTTTATTGTTTTTATCTTTTTATCGCCTTTGCTTTTACTTCTACGTTTAGCTTTTTCAAACTCTTACTTTCACTTTGCTCATATCGTGCCTTTTTTTAGCTTCATTTAATGTGCCTATTTACTTTGGCTTTTAAAGTTCTTTAGATAAAACGTGAAAAATTCAAAAAAGAAAATGATTCAAATAAAAATTAAGAGTTAAAAATTAGACTTTCCCGGTGATCAATATGAGACCGGGAATCTTTCGTGGGAAGATTCCCGGTCACAATATGAATATTATAAATATGGTTAATCACGTGTAAAAATAATGATGAAGGTAATCATGAGTGACACTTAGTGCGACAGGGGATTATAATGCTAATACACTAGCCTATTAGAGACAGCAGGGGTTTTTTCAATTTTTAAAGCTGCCACACTAGTCCTGATTTGCATTAAGAGGGCATCTTCTTGCACAAAGTAAAATTACCAATTATATAACATAACTAGCTATTTTACATTTGTGTAACAGGAAGATGCCTTCCTCATGAACATTTAAACTACTCTCGATGTATCAAACAAAATAGGAAGTTGTTAAGCATTGAAGACATTAAACGTAAAGTTTAAAGCATGATGGAACCCCTTGAACTTATAATAGATTGCTGGTGCATTAATTAGCCAAAGTAGTTTGTGTTAATAAAAAATTCAAATTTTTTAGAAATCTTTAAACAAAGAAATTGCTTACACTACATTAAGCCACATCTTAACATAAAAAAATCTTACAACTTCTTCCTAACCTAATGATAAAAAATGTTTACTTTAAGAGCCAAATTTTATAAACTTTGTTATCCATACTATGTTCATAATTAGATAATTATTCAAGTAATGTAATAATTGTGCATTTATACAATAACTTACAAAGTTGATCAAAAAATATATCAAATTGCAGATAGTGATATTTAATAATAGCAAAATTATTTGGATTAATATAAGTTCATTTATTGCTTTTTACTTAACTCAATAGATAGCTTGTAAGCACTATCTGTTATGATAATTATTTGATAATAATAAAATAGATAAACAAAAAGAATATAATTACAGTACTGTATAATATTATAAAAATTTACAAAGCAGTCTCTTATATAAAATAATAATTAAATAGTTTAACAATTTATTAGTTCAAGAATAATAGAATAAATAATAAAAGAAAAAGATTTATAATATAATAAAGAGATTGTAAGATAGTTACTTCTAAATAATTTAATATTTAATATAACAAGTGTTAATATATTTTATAATACGCTTTTGCCTAATTATAGTCTTCAAAATGCAAATTAAATTATTATATAATTATAAATTAAAAATTAAATTATTAATTATAAATTATAAATTATAAAATAGATAAAATAAATTCATGTATTGTATACATACTAAAGTTTTTAAATTCAGTAATATCAAGATTTATTTAGCAGAATCATCTTGAGACAAGTCTAAATAAAACATATTATTATTTTAGACTGAAATAACATAATATAATGTTAATATATTTGTTAAAAATAAATACCTTTAGTTGCTTTCAAATTAATTTTGTGCTAATAATTTTGCTAGTATACATTTTATCAGGATGCTTTGATATTGGCAATGATTTAATAACTTTATCAGCTTCTAAGAATTGATTTGCAATTTTATCACTAGCTATCTTCTTAAGCAAATCTTTAATTTCATTAGAATTGTTTAAACTAGCTAACTCTTTACACCAATCATGAATTTCACTATTATTTGAAAAGGCTATTGTACCAAGCCATTCTCCAATTTCATTATCATCTATCTTACCAAGCAAATTGAACGATTCATTATCTCTTCGACCAGCTATATTCTTAAGCAAATCATTAAATTCATTATTATTCGAATTAACTATCTTCTCAAGCCAATCATTCATTTTATTAATATTTGATGATAAAACTATCTTATCATGCCAAACTTTTATTGTTTCAAAATATCAACAGCCTTAGGCCGTTTTTGTGGATCAGAATCCATGCATTTATTAGCTAATTCAATATAGCATTTAGGAGTTCCAGGTGCAAACTCTGGCCGTAATCCTTTGCAAATCTTTTTTCCAAGTTTAGTCTCACTAAATTCATGTCCATCAAAAGGTCTTTGTCCCGTTGAAATCTCTGACACAATAACTCCAAGACAATAAATGTCAGCAGCTTGTGTAAATTTTTGACCTAATAAGACTTCTGGGGCAACATAAGGCATAACCCATAAATATAATCTTCTGAATCATTTTCATCAATCTTTTTTGACAATCCCAAATCTGCAATGTAAGATTGTTGATCTTGCAAAATGTTACCACTATGAAAGTCAGCATGAATGTATTCACATTTATGGATACAATATAACTTAATTGAAATATCTATGAGTATTTGCAATTTAGTTTTCCATGTAAGTGTGCTAAAATTTTTTCTTAAATATTTATAAAGACTTCCCTCATTAGCATATTGAAATACCATTAAGTATTCATTTGTTTGTGTATTCTGAGTTATTACATATATTCCGAGTTGAATAGAGTGTAATTTGCATTCCATAAAACTTTTAAACTTAAGGTTTAAACAACAAATTAGCTCAAACAACTATTATATAAATTATTAAACAATAAATTAACTTACTTCTTTTAAAAAATCATTATTATTTTCTTCAGAACTGGTCAACGTTTTGAGTGCAACGGTGCTGAATGGTTGGCGTACTCTTTTGCAAATATCATTATCACCGTCCTTAATTATTTCAACTTTTCGTATGCCATCCAACCAGGCTGCTGAATATACAGAGCCAAAACCTCCTTTACCGATTTCTTTAACTTCTGATAATCTATCAAATGGAATCCATTCAATCACATTTTCATATTCCCAGGTTTTAAGTAGGAATGTTTTCATAAAATCGTCAATATCCTTATTTCTACACGTCCACCTTGTTGCTATGTCAGGGTCACATGATTGACACCATGCTTCCAAGGTGTTATCTTCATTACAATGCGCACATTTTCCATATTTAGATTTTCTATATAATATACAATGATTTAGATTTCGCATTTGCGGTTTTAAATTTTAGTTCAAATGTAAATGATTTTTATATTTACCGACTAAATTAATATGAATGAAATTAATGCGAATGAAATGAGTTGTACGTAATTGTAAATAAGTATTTATGATCTTGTTTTGTGAACTTATTTTGCAGTTTTTATTTAGTAAAATTATTAAATGTTCTTTATACTCACGGCCTGAATGAAATGATTAATGCGAATGAAACGATTTGTAGGTAATGGTAAATAAGTATTTATGATCTTGTTTTGTGAACTTGAATTGCTGTTTTTATGTAGTGAAATTAATAAATGCTCTTTATACTCACAGACTAAATTATTCGAATGAAATGATTTGTACGTATGGTAAATAAGTATTTATGATCTTGTACTGTATTGTGAACTTATTTTGCCGTTTTTATGTAGTGAAATTATTAAATGTTCTTTATGCTCACCCGCTGAATGAAATGATTAATGAGAATGAAATGATTTGTACGTAAAGATAAATAAGTATTTATGATCTTGTTTTGTGAACTTGTTTTGCTGTTTTTATGTAGTAAAATTATTAAATGTTCTATATACTCACAGACAAATCAATCGAGTGAAATGATTTGTACGTAATGGTAAATATGTTATGACCTTGTTTTGTGAACTTGTTTTGCTGTTTTTAGTATTAAATGTTCTATATACTCACGAGCTGAATGAAATAATTAATACAAATGAAATGATTTTCGTATGTAATTGTAAATAAGTATTTATGATCTTGTTTTGTGAACTTATTTTGCCGTTTTTATGTAGTGAATTATTAAATGTTCTTTATACTCACTCACTAAATGAAATGATTAATGCGAATGAAATGATTTGTACGTAATGGTTAATAAGTATTTATGATCTTGTTTTGTGAACTTGTTTTGCTATTTTTATGTAGTAAAGTCATTAAATGTTCTTTATACTCACAGACTAAATCAATCGAGTGAAATGATTTGTACGTAATGGTAAATAAGTATTTATGACCTTGATTTGTGAACTTGTTTTGCAGTTTTTATGTAGTAAATTATTAAATTTTCTTTATACTCACTCACTAAATGAAATGTAATGGTAAATAAGTATTTATGATCTTATTTTGAACTTGTTTTGCTGTTTTTATGTCGTAAAATTATTAAATGTTCTTTATACTCACGACCTGAATGAAATGATTAATACGAATGAAATGATTTGTACGTAATGGTAAATATGTATTTATGATTTCGTTTTGTAAACTTGTTTTGCAGTTTTCATGTAGTAAATTATTAAATGTTCTATATACTCACCGACTAAATTTATGCAAATTAAATGATTTGTACGTAATGGTAAATAAGTATTTATGATCTTGTTTGTGAACTTATTTTGCCGTTTTTATGTTGTGAAATTATTAAATGTTCTATATACTCGCCTACTAAATTTATGCAAATTAAATGATTTGTACGTAATGGTAAATAAGTATTTATGATCTTGTTTGTGAACTTGTTTTGCTGTTTTTATGTAGTAAAATTATTAAATATACTCACGCCCTGAATGAAATGATTAATGCGAATGAAATGATTTGTACGTAATGGTAAATATGTATTAATTATCTCGTTTTATAAACTTGTTTGCAGTTTTTATATAGTAAATTATTAAATGTTCTATATACTCACTCACTAAATGAAATGATTAATGCAAATGTACGTAAAATGTAAATAAGTATTTATATTCTTGTTTGTGAGCTAGTTTTGCTGTTTTTTATGTAGTAATTATTAAAAGTTCTTAATACTTACAGGCTAAAATAACAACCAATTTATAAGCTTAAATTTCTGACAAATGGATCAATAAATGCACTCTATGCTTACTCCCTGACAATTAAAATTGTGTAAGAAACTTACTTTAAATAAACTACAAACTTTATAACAAATAATAAAATGATTTACTTTTTAATCCATTCTTTACTTATATCATTATTGTCTTCCACGCCAATTCCATAAGCGTAACAAATGGCAGTTTTCCAAATTCCCATGGAATTACCTGCCTCGGCGGACTTCAGATAATATGCAAACGCTTTATGTTTATCAATTTCGACTCCAATTCCTAAATAAAAGCAATATCCAACTTGGTACATTCCGTTAGAATTATTCATGTCTGCCGATTTTTGGTAATATGTGAATGCCTTGTTTTCATCCTTTTCAACACCTATTCCATATTCGTAACAATATCCAAGCAAATAAATTCCGTTTGGATCATTCGTATCTGCCAATTTTTTACAGCTATCGAAATTTAGTTGATTGAAAGCATCGGTAATTTGAGTAATTTCTTCGTTTTCCATTTGGATTTGTAAAATAAAAAATATAATAAAAAAAATTGTTGGATATCACGATTTACCGATACTGTTTTTTATTTATTTACCTTGGTTTCGGTTATGCAACACAATTTATCCTAAATTGGTGTTACGATTAATTCGTTCAAGTTGACGGACGCACGTAAGTCAACAGATCGAAAAGATGGCGAAGCAGGACGTAAGCATATCACATGACCGGGGCAAGGGCGGGGTCACGGGCCGGGCGGAGCAAAGGTAAGGAGGCATGTGAAAGCCATCATTGAGATTCCAGATTTAGATTGCGAGACAGGTGAGTATGATATAAGATCAGTTGCCGCATATGGTAGTCAGGAGACCCAGGGCAGGATCAATACAGGATAAGCAAGTATAAGTAAATAGGGAGCAGCTCCAGCGATTACGCCAAGAGTAGTCAACTCTGCTGCAAGAAAGAACGTAATTGCGACCCGATCCCGCCCAACCCGACAAATTCATAATGATTGCCAAGTTCTGTTAGTCACATGTCACATCAACGGCCGGCTTGCATTATGCAGGCGGGAAACCACCGGCCAATATCATACATCACAAAATCAACTGCTTACGGTGATGCCCGGCGCAGCCTCGGTTGCTATTTTCCGGGAGCATATCCGTTTCGGTTTCAATTATGCATAAATCATGTTTCGCAAAATCAATAAAAATATTATCCCGGTATATATTAGACCGGATTGTCCAAACTGAAGCATGCGTACAAAGCTTTTCGTAACAATAGTGTAAATCGGGTCTAGACTTTTTAGGAAGTGTTAGTATATGTTTCCTAATATAGTCCTTAATTCCGATGGGCCAATGTTCGGGTGGCGTTAGTGTTGTTGGAGGACAATGTCATTGTCATTGAGGAAGGTCATTCTTCAATGATACTCACACCTGTAACCCCCCGATATTAGAGTAGAATATATATGCCCTTTGAATCCTTCTCCTAATAAAGAGAGTAAATTGCTCGTCTTAATGCGCACTTATCATGAATATATAATAATCGTCGGAATCTTGAGTTCATCTCGATAACCAGAGTCGCTTATAAAGTGTGACCATGACTTGAAATCCAATACTTATTTTCGGTTACTATCCTGATACTTCTTCGGCGATAGTCTGGTGTTCTCCCGTCTGATAGTAACACCGGTGCAGTTCTGCCTACAAGGATTGTAGATATTATCGTTATTGAAAAATATAGTGCATAATTTTGCAATATTAATTTTTTGCATGTATGTACCAATAAATAAATATGCATATTATTACGTACTTATCTCTTTAGGTAAGCGAGCTCTTCAGATTAACAGGTCTTCAGGTTAACAAGTTCATCCTCAGCTCTTCAGGTTGGTTCTTCAAGTTGAAGTGTTTAAATTCTTTTGGGGCTTACATAAAGTTACATTTATCAAACAAGAGTAGTTTACTTCTTTAATATAAAATGTGTTATTCGAATCAAGATTTCTGAAAATGGATTTTTCATGCCATTATATATAAAAATTCATGAATCAAACACGTAAACGACCTTGTTTATTTTTACAATCCAAACAGAAATGCATTATTCCAAAATGAAAATACACGATTCCAAAAGAGGTGTGAATATTTATTTTTTTAAGTAAACTCTTTATACGATTCCAAATAGAAATACACTTATCCAAAAAAAAAGGTGTGGTTATTTTTGATAAAATGAATGGCAACCTCTACATGATTAACCAACATTTTTGAGATTGTGACTATATACAGTCACTAATTTTTCTTAATCAAAAAAAAAAAACCTAGAATTATAATTAATTATCTTGATATTTATAACTATTATTTGATGAAATAAAACTACTTTTATAAAGTGAATTAACATTTATTTGCGTATCTTCATTTCCTATAAATTCTAATAAAACATTTTTGTTATTTTGCTGTTGGTTATTTTCTGGTTTATATGCCAACATTTCTTTATTAAATCTGCATAACATGCTTCTGTATTTTCGTGAACAGGTGGTCGTAAACCATCAATTACTTGTATTTGAACTCTTATGAATTGCAATCATCTAAGTATAAAGCACAAATAAATGAAAAACAACGTAATATATGCATAATTAATAAAGCCACAAATAAAAGAAAAATGATACAAAAAAAGTAAATTCTTTAATGGCGAAGAATGTGGCACAGCTTGAACGTTTAAACGTTAAAATAACAATAAAAAAACCAAAATCTTTTGTAGGATAAAGGGTGGTATTGCGAGCTTACCAACATATGCTAGCATAAATATTTTAATTAAAAATAATTTTGTATTCAGGCGAAATCAATTTATTTAAGCTTAATGTTATTGTTACATACATTTTTTCTCTTTTATTTTCTGTTTCACTAATAGCCCAAGTAGCTCACTAAAAATTAGTCCATTCTTTGAAGATTATGATGGTGTGAAGTTCAAAATTCATCTAAGATATTAGCATCTTATCTTATTTCAAAGAATGCTTTTACGCTATTAATGGATTAGCCGTTTGGGCGATCCTGATCATTACAATAGCATCAAAGTTGCAATTGTCGAAATTACTATTTTCGCATGGTGTGTAATTATATAACTACAATTCAGATATTCCGAATCAATTGTTGTGCAAATATTTTAAACATTTTGGCTATTGCTAGACCTGGTTGCCACTCTTTTGAAGAATATGAAATGGTGTAAGGGATATCTGATATAGTTATGATTAATGTTTAAGGGTTTAATCAAAGTAATATTAATTTTGACACCAAAACCTGTTACTGGAACTCGAAATAGATTAAACGTCATTTATTATAAATTACAGTCATACCTCTGTATAATCACCCTATTTGGCTAGATTTTTTTGGGGATATATAGAGGTGTGCTTAAATAGAATTACCTCTTTACAATTATAAAAAATATATTTAATGTGATCTTAAAGAGGTACTTTGTGCTCCTACAGACCAACTTGAACCAGATTTTAGTCAAGTCTAAGCCTGGTCTGATTTTCAGACTTTTATATTCAGACTTTTAGTCATGTCTGAGTCTGGTCTGAGTCTGATCCGAAGTCTGCAGACTGGTCTGAGTCCAAATATATTTTTTTGGTGCTGGACAAGTTTACTTAGTGCATTTTGTTAGAATAAATTAGTAAAATTTTGCGAATCATAAGATTTTATAGAATTTTATTAATAAAATTCTATAAAATCTTATAATTCGCAAATTTTTTATTAATTAATTCTAACAAAATGCATTAAGTAAACTTGTTCAGCACCTAAGAATGTATTAAAACGGCTGTTTTGTTTTTATTTTACTTGAAATTTAGAGATTTGATGCATAATTTTGGATTTTTGATCAAAAAAGACAAATTTTAACATATTATCTCCAAATTTCAAGTATAATAAAAACTACACTGCCAATTTAATGTATTTTTAGGTGCTGAACAAGTTTACTTAGTGCAATTTGTTAGAATTAATTAATAAAACTTTGTGAATCATAAGATTTTATAGAATTTTATTAGTAAAATTCTATAAAATCTTAAAATTCACAAATTTTTATTAAT
>QKWP01000616.1:17716-38243 GCA_003550325.1 Gigaspora rosea
TTTTTTTTTTATACATATTATTCATTTAAAATAATTATGTGAAAAATTTCTTAGGTAGAATTATAATTCAAAATTAGCAATAAGAATTTGTAAAGGACTAATTCTATCAATTATTAATAGCACAATATCGAAATTATAAAAGGCAATTATAGTGTAGCATTTTATATTGTTTAAAGAAGTACAATAAATAAAATTTGCTTTTATATAATTAAAATGTTGATTCCGTATAAGACAATTTTAAAGATAAACATTTTATTAAAAATTCACGGGAGCTGCATAATATGATGAGGGGCCGTTGAATAATTTTTGATATTTTCACGGATAATCAGTTGCATGAAAATATCAGTGTTTAGTATCACGGACGACCATTAGGAGACATGGGATAAATATAATTATATTAGCTCAGACCAATCTGCAGACTTTGGACCAGACCCTCAGACGTTTTTAAGTTTTTGGACCAAAAGAGATATGGTATGTATTTTTAACTAGCCAATCACAATTATGTATTTATAACCAATAAAAAAATTGTGATTATGAAGAGGTATTTTTTTTAAAAAATCAATTTAAAAAATCTCTAAAAAAATGTGATAGTGATTACACTATTATTGTGATTATATAAAGGTATTTTTAATATTAAAAAAAATGACTGCACAAAATCTTGTGACTATATAGAGTTTGTGACTATATGGGAGGTGATTGTATAGAGGTATGACTGTATATAGTTAGATTATAGCTGGATTGATATATGGGGTGTTACATATTAAACCAAATTTTTTGAAAAATAATTATTTTTGATAGATTTCTACTCGATAAAAAAATTTTAAGTGATAAGAGCTAATTGTATAGTAAAGGAACTACAAAACGAACTTGAAGAAGTAACAAAATTTATATGTAACATGTAAAAATGGGTTTTAATATGTAACACCCATATTTATTATTTGATATATTGTATTAAAGAATTAACAAATGATCTATTGAATTAAATTCAGTTCTCACTGTTTCTGTAAAAATAAAACTGAGCTAAAATCTTTTTTTGAAAAAAATTAAATACAGTATATAAGAATATTGGTCGAATATTATGGGCATTAAAATTTTAGAGTGCATATAAAAACTTGAAGCCTACCGAAAAATCAAACAGCAACGTTCCACCATTTCCCACTAACCAAGGAAGATTTACAATTAGATATTTAGATTTTGTCGAATAAAGCAATATTGACTGTAATGTATAAAAAAATATATTAGAAATAAATTAGTTGATTACAAATATCTCGGACTATCCTAAAAAATTGTTACCTTTAATACATACCAAACAATATGTAACATTGCCCATAACACTAAAACAGAACATGGACAGTGATAACCCTTCAGTAGATCGTGTCTTATGGTTTCGAATAATTTGAGGAATTCTTGCGCCAACTAATATTTTATGCCAATTACATGATATAAATTACATACACTACAAATATGAACATCATATCTATAATTAAACTTACGATAAAGCAGAGCGCCAATCCAACCAAAAATCTGAGGTAGTAATCTCAATTCCATTTTATCATCCTTATCAATATTTTCAATATGAAATTGGGATGCGACATAATACACAACAACACCAGCCACGCAGACCCCAAAGAGTTCACCCAAAATTACAAAAAATTCTTTGACCCTGAATTGAAATACTTCTCTTCGTGAAGGATAGCGCGTTTGCTGTTGTGGTTGTAAAGGAGCTACTTCTTCGTCCAAGTGATGAGTTCTAGTAAAACGATAATAAAAGATTTGTAATATAATGGTTAAATCCATTAAGCAATGATATAGTGCAATAAGAATCTATAATAACAGTGGTTAATATATGACATAACGAATTGCTTGTTAGATCGATTCATGTGAAATTATTAATTAAACCATTTAATTGAGATGAAATATTTTCATAGAATGATTAACTTACCACTGTTAGTAATAACTTTTGTAAAATAGCACCGATCAAATTAAAAGCGTCACCCAAAAACCATGTAAAAATGAAGGTTAGTGCTACTGAATCGCCGGACTTTCGCTTATAGTTTTCATAAAGCTGCCTAATTAAAAAATAAATAACTGATAATATTTAATTTTTAAATTTCGATGATCGTTTGATCGTTCTATATGATTAATCACTTACGGAAATCCGATCACCATCCAACATCCTATAGATATATATCCTGAAATCTGTGATAAAGCAACATTATCGAGATGTAATTGCATTAGGCTAGCCGCGCAGCGTGTGACGCTGTGCAGGATCAGTACGATCATTATTTTGGTTTGAGTTATAAATTTTGAATTTACGTGTGGTTATCTATTATTATTGGTTTTTATAATTTTATTGTACTTGTTATAATTTTGTGTTTAATTTGTGAGAGTTTTTTGGGTTATTGTGTTAGTGTTGGTGTTTGATGTAATTTGAATTTGTTAATTTTTTTTTCGTTGTTGATTAAGTTTATTTATTGTCGGGGATGATGCTGAAATCAGATCCTGAAATTTCGATTTATTTTGATATGAAATTTTATGATTTTTTTGAGGTGTTTTTTTCGTCTTAGTCTTATAAGGTTAGGGTAAGGTTTGGGTGTAGATTTGATATTTAAAGTGTATATGTGAATTTTAGCAGGGCTTATAGTTTCAAATCGAGACCCCAAATTTCAGCATCTGATTTCAGCATCATCCCCGACATTTATTGTTATGGCCGATATTGAAGTTGGCTGATGTTGAACTTAGGTGTTTCGATTGGAAACTATAAGTCTTGCTAGAATCTATAATTGTTTATAAATTTACGGTATTGATTTGTTGATTTATTAAAAGAAAAAAGCAATCGCAAGCAATTAATATTTAAAAATTTTCAAAAATATATTTATCACGAATGTTTGCATCGAAAATGGTTTATTAAATCAAATTACGGAAATAAAAAAAAGGTAACTACAGTATCCACGTTTATAAATCTGAAATCGTACAAATATTAAAAGAGTGTATGCGCAACGCTTTAACGATTAAATATAGTCATATGTGATTACAATAATGTTCAAAACATAATTTTACATTAAATATAAAATACGTCAAAATATAATCATAACAGATAATAATTATCAAACACAGTCATATTCATCATCGTAATTACATATTTATTTAATTTAAAATTAGTTTATTAAATCAAATTACAGTAATAAAAATAACGAACAAAAAAAAAAATGGTAATTACAGTACCACGTTTAATACACCTGAAAATCGTACAAGCAATAAAAGAATTCATGCACAATGGACAAAAAATATAGTCATAACAATAGCTAATATAACGCTATATCGATTAAATATAGTCACAGCGATTATATATTATTTTTACATTTATAATATAATAAAATACGTCGAAACATAATCATAAAGATTTAGATTGTGCATTACATACATCATATAATAATTGAATTAAATATTGGCGGTTTAAGGATTTTAATTTATACTTTTTTCGTTTAAAATACGTAAGATGTGCTATGATGCGAACCATCTAGAGACATCAAAGTACGCCACTAATAATATGATGTCATAATTCAACCATACGTTAAAACCTCACGTGAATAAGGATAAAATTTACGATACTGTAATTTGTCACTGTTTACGCCACACCACGGCCACGCCAAAAATTTCGTAAAACAATGCTTACTTGGTAGATATTATATAGAACTATAGAGCTAAACATTGTTTTTGCAAATTTCGGAATTTTTTATTGAGGAATAGTAATTTTGGATATTTTAGATGCTTGTCCATCCCGAAATTTTCTCGATGCTCTTTTAAAAAAAATATACAGTACGTTCCTATTAAATACAAATATCAAAACTGTTAATGTTGCATTGTATGTACGCCCAAAATCATTAACAAAACAAACTATTTATCCATTCGTTATCATTATAGATCAATAGATCAGAGGTGTAGGCGAATAATCCCAATGGATTTTGTGGAATTTTAAATTCCCTTCACTAAAAATTAAATTATGGCATGAATCAATTCTTTAGATATATTCTCAACAACTATTTCAGAAACTTCTGTTATTCAAAATTTTAACAAGAAATATATCTCAAAAATGTGAGGCTTTACATACATGCCTTGCAGAACGTGCGTACTAAAATTATAAATAAGTTTTCAGTTACACACATATTACTTAAAATGCGACACAGTCTAAATTATATTATATTTACACCATATCAATATTGGTAAATTGGCAAATATCAAAATTTGCCGTATTTTTAATTTACTAGTTATAGTTGAGTTTTGTTTTGACAACTTTCATCTGCACCTTTATTACTCCTTTTTTAAATAGTCAGAGAACTGCGTACTAATTGGTCGCCAACAGAAGATAAAATCAATTAAGTCGATCGACTTGGCTACTGTATCAAAATTTGATACTTCAATTAACCAGCACACTACGGATAGTTATTAAATCATGTGACCCATTCAAAATTTTTCCTTCCCAATTCCTATCATAATTCTTTAATCCCTTCCTTAATTTATATTATGGTTGTTAGATGAAATCTAGAGGTTTCATTGGCGAAAATTGATGTCTAGTTTCGACTTTCGTAAAAAATTTTTTGAAAAAAAGTAAAATGACGAAATTGATTAATGGTTGTAAAAATTGAGCGAGAGATGGTAAGCCGGTAATTTAAATAGAAAAAATCACGGGTACGTGACGATAGAAAATATTTTCAAGTTCGGTTATTTTAATTAACAATTATATTAGGGTTAGACATTAATCGTTTATATAGTAAACTTTCTCAAAGAAATTTTTTTTTTGTACAAAAAACGGTTCTTTTGCAAATTTTTGGATTTTTTTCAAATTTTTATTATTTTTTTCTAAAAAATAAACAATTTGAATTTTTTTTTTCCATTGTTTTGTTATTTTATGAAGTTGCCTAAGCTTTGCAGTTTCGTAAGGGGTTTGCCATTCGCCAGAGTTCCATGTTTCACCGGGGTTTCGTCTTTTATCTTTTTTTTTGGGCTTCATCTTTATTCATTTACATACCGGTAAATGATTTCGCATATCAATTATGGATATCGTTATACCCAATTATTCAGGGTATAACAGATTTATACTTGTTATTTAATGGATATCGGTGAATACGGTGTATTCCACAGATTAATAGTAAAATCACGTGGCCGAAGGCCACGTAGTTTACTATTATTCTGTGGAATACACCGTGTTCACCGATATTCATTAAATAACTAGTTTATCCCATTGGTACGACGTAACAACCCATGCAACACGTCATTCAATAAACTCAGTTACTGTAGTAATTTAAATTTTATTTCAATAATTGACCTATTTATTTTTTTTATTTAAAAAAAAATAAAATAAAATCGAATGCAAAAAAACAGTAACATCACAATAACCGAAGAAATTTTCAAATTGCAGAGAATCTCTCGCGTAAAGAATACTACAATAACAAGTGTATTAAATGGCTGTGCCTCAACCAGTTTCATAAGCTATCAAGTATGAAAAACGAATTTAAGAATTTAATTCTTCAAGCTCAAGCTCTCCTATTATCTTTGGAACCTTCGACACATTCAAGACTACTCTTAAATGATATTTTTAAACGTTAACCTTTTAGAACATTAAAAAACGTGATAATAATGTAAAAATAAAAAATAAATAATATTTTAAATATTTAATAAAACTTTTTTTATTGAATGAAAAATTAATAAAATTCTTCATCTGCCTATAACAATTTTAAAACCTTTAGTATCTAGTAAAGTCCTTCACCTGCTTACAACAATTTTAAACCCTTCGAACCTAATAAAGTCTTTCGTCTGTCTATAACAATTTTAAAACTCTTCGAATCTATTATAGTTATTTGTCTTCCTATGACAATTTTAAAACCCACTGGACCTCAAAACCCACCAGAACTAATAGTCTTTCGCCTGTCTATGCCAATTTTAAAACCTACGCCCTAGTAAATATGACTATTTTAAGACCCGTAAAGAAATACTAAGTCTTGTTTATTACATAATCGTGAATTTAGTTCACGATCTTTAACTTTTAATTAAGATTTACTGTAAATAAAAATTTTAAAAGATCAAAACTTAACGTTAATCACACCGGTCTATATGAAAATCATGTGTCACATGATTTTCATATAGACCGGTGAAAATAACCTAGGAAAAAAGCACGGGTTGTTACATAGTACCCATGGGATAAATCACTTTCATCACGTAACATAAATTTTCACATGTTTACTTTAAAATGAAGCCTTTTTTTTATTCCTTTAATAACATTTAAGTTTATTCACTAATTACAGTATTAGAAATAAATACCGAAAATTTACGTGAATAGGTAGCGTGGGAATCGATCTAATCGTTAATAGATTCTATAATCGATTCCTATTTTTGGCATGAACAAGAATTGATTCTTCCAATTATCGTTATGGCGGTTTACAAAAAAGTGACCCTGTGATTTCATGATGATAGCGGAAAATTTTTGATAGTCAATAACGTCTATATTTACTAAAATTCTTCAATAATCGGAAAATCGGTCGATTTTCGTGATTTTACATGGCATCTGATCTAGTAATCCGCAAAATCAAATCAAATTTTCAAATAGTTGAAATTATTTTTGTTCAAATTAATTAAAAATTTTGATCAAATAATTTCAAATATTTGATTCAAATTCAAAATTTGATTTGAATTTTGTAATACTATTCTGATCTGACAGGCGTTACGACTTTAAAAATTTTTTTTTATTATTACATTATTATTTTATTAGTACCAGTGTTTAAAATTCAATGTTCTCAGTGTTCTCAAAGAACATTAAACAATTTTTGGGAACATAAATTATTAAAATATGTTCTCTATTTGAGAACATTCAATAAATTCTTTTAATATTAAAAAAATTTTAATTTTCCTATATAAAGAACATTAAAATTTTACTGAGAACATTAAGAAATTAAAAATATTCTTTTTGAGAACATAAAACCTAAATTGAATTTTAAACACTGATTAGTACTGACAACGGCCTATCGGGTTGCCGGAACAGTCAATAATAATAAATCAACAACCAGTCGGCCTACGATCAGGCTTAATCGAAAGAGGCGGTTAGATTTGGCAAGTTGGATGGTTTGATCGTAGGTATTTATTCTTTCTTCTTAGGTTTTTACTTGTCTTTTACCCAACCTCAATTACACTAATACACAAAATTTCGGCTCGAAATCCTCCTCTTGGAACCACAACCGAACAATAATCAGCCTCAACTATCTACAGTCTGTTGGGAGAGTTGAACAAAACAATTGCGGTATTCCTCAGTCCGTCGAGAAATCCACTGGCAGCGTAATGGTATAATCACGTGTACAAGCAAAAGGAACAAACAATCGTACCGCTTATGCCACTTAAGCAGTAGATCTGAGTAAGTTTATTTATCAATATAGGGAACGTATAGGGTAATAAGCAAATGGAATATTTATTATCACGAAGGATGATTTTCTTCTAGGGCGAAAAGCCTTTATTATATACTTGTTATTACTTAAGACAGATTATACTTATGATACTTAGAAAAATTATTAAAATGATTCTATCCCTAAAACTGATTTCCCTTGTTTTAACCCTTATATCAGCGATATCACTTTTACTTATTATAATACTTTTACAGCTTTTACAACCTCAATTACCACGTGCAGCCAAGGTACATTTCTGCAGCTCACATTCCTCCCTGAATTAAAGGTGAGTCCCACGAACTTTACCACGTGAGTTGCTGTACTTCGGCCCTGGTCAACCGTTTAAACTCATAAAAGGTAACTTCCAAGGTCTCGTATATCTGTCTGATACCTCTGGCGGAGAACATGTCGTAGATTTTTATGCCGGTGGTATAATAATGCCCTGCGCATATGTGTCTTTTGGTCGCTAGTGGCGTATGCAAAGAGCATTCCCAGATAGTATGCATAAACTAATGTTTCGATTCTGTTTCTTAATCTGATTGCTCAGTTCAATAATGGTTGGGTAAGGTTGACCACAGTTAATAGGTCATGTGATTCATCAAAGGGCAGTGGCGTGATCTTGACGTAATCGGGTACAGGCATGGTGATGTCAACAATGATCTTATTCAGGGTCATCATAAAAACCCGCTACTGGAACTCGAAATAGACTAAACGTTATTTATTATTAATTATATAAAACGGGATTCTTATTACCAATAGGATATTGTATTAATTTTGGTATTGGTGGCCATGCTACCGGTGGTGAAGTATTTACGATTTATAGAACAATTTTATATCGATTAATTTATTTAGCAATTTATTGATTTAAACTTGTTAGATTTAAATTTGTTAGGGCTTTGGTATGGTTGAAAAAAAATATTGAAAGGCATCTGACAATATTATTTGTGCAGAAATGTTACACCTATTAACTCAACAAATCATTCTGATTTATTTTTCATGATTCGAAGAGCTGGTAATGCCCTTACCTTCAAGATTTACCTATTCTGCCAATAGTTACCTAATTAATCTCTCTTAATTATCAGAAAGGTCGAATTAGCAATTAAAATATTTGCTAAAATAGCTAAAAAAATATTAGTGAAAATCCGATTGCCTGTATTATATTATGGCCTAAATTGATAACTTTTATACTCTTCATTTATTACTACATATTTGGGACCAGAAGAATGCTATCAAAGAATTAATCATATTATCAAATCCAACTTATATAAATTTGAAGAAATATCCTAGTGGAGATCATTAACAAATATCTACCATTTAATGGCCTACCTTTTAAAATAACATCTTATCTATCCTACCATGATTTCTTGAGAAGCCATTAGATTTTTAGTAAATTTTATTATTAATATGGGAATGTATAACAGTAGAGTTATTTGATTAATATGCAAGTAATGTTATAAATAGAATTCCATGAATAGTACTGCATTTATTCAAAAAATTATTCTTTTGGCTATAAAATCAAGAACTATGTAAAAAGGTTATAGTAAAGATGTTCAAATTAAATGTGTAGAGAAACACTTGCAATGTTAACAAGAAGTTTAAACAAATTATACTTCTTATTTTAGCTATCAAAATTATATCGATAGAGATTTACCAGATTGGATTATTAGATATTTTGGACCTCATGTACCTAAATTGCCTGAAATTAAAAAGAAATATGATCCAAATAACTTAATTAAATAGAAAATCATCCCTACAAAGTACCATAGTTTTTTATAATTTTAAATTCAATATTAAAAATATTTTTAGTGTTACCCAGGCTTAGTTCAAATTTATGTCTTGTTGAAACCTGTTTGGAGAATTCTTCTACAAGAACTGAAATAATTAAATCGGAAATCGCAGCAATTTGATGCGGGTTTTGCGTATTTGAGATGAGAGTGTTAGTACGAATCATGGGAATAATAGAATAGAAGAACTGCACCACCCATTATCATGTAAAAAATCATCTCAATAAAGCTCAAATTTAGATTTGAGTCTAATTAATATGTAGGAAGTAGTATTTCAGTGTTGGATGAAAAAAAAAGAATAATTAGATGTAAGTACATCCGCATACTGTGATTTGTGTAAATCATTAATTTATTACTGTTTTTTGTTGTTGTTTGAGTTTTGTATAAACATCATAGTTATTTTCATGTGATTTCATTTCTTAAGTCGTGACTGTCGAACATTACTTATAAACTATAGGTGCTAATTCCTTATTTGTGAATTGATAGAGTTGCACTCCCGATTCTTTATTTACACCCTGTTAACAGTACTAGGATATAATAGACAAAACCAAGCACGACCATCATTATTATTAAACATTTGGTAATAATCATAGATGCAGAATTATGCTACAGTATCTGAATACCCAGCCATGGCAAAAAAGTTTGGTCATGTGACGATCTGAAGTAAAATTAGCCAATAACGAAATCTAACTGAATGAACGTAATACGTTCAGGTAATTCAAAACAAACGTTATAAAGAACATTAGAAGAAAATCACTTATTTCTCGAAAATCTTCATAAGACATAACCTTCTGAAAATATTTATTGAGCGATTTTACTATTTGCAACACTAATTTCAAACCTAGTGCAGCACTAACCTTAATTTAAATAAACTTAAAAGATATTTCGGTTCACGTGACAGAGCTTTTTTTGTCAAGAGTATTCGTTATATCCTATGTAAAATTACGTCAAGTCAGTTTATATACTGTATATGATGAGACATAACTAGTGACATAAATAGGTAATAGGGTTCAGCGTGACATTGTCATGCAAAATCCGATACTGAAGTAGACAATTTTAAATAGTTAGCAGGTGAAAACTAGTTTTCATAGTTCAACTAGAGATTATAAAATTCATTAGTATTCTACAAATTTTCACCACAGTAAGTTTCATACCAATAATTCTATCTAAAATATCCCAAAATCACCCAAAATTACCGTATTGATTTAGTTGCATTGGAATATCCATATTTTAAATTAAATCATTTCTATAAAATAAAAACAGTAAAAGATTTACCTTAGTATTTGTTTCAAGCAATTTTCTTTTGTGTTTCCTTTTTAGTAAAATTTTAACAATCATTTCTTCGTAATAATTGTTTTTCTGTAATGTCATTCGAAAAATTAGCGATAAAATTTAAAGTATATTACAACGTAATTGGTACCATGACGGTCGGTCTTATTGTTTAATGATTCAGCAAAATTTGGCACCAAGCAGTTCTCAAAAACCCACCTAGAGTGTTTTTTTGATTATCATGAGACTTACAAAATCACGATTTTCGAAAGAGAAATAATCCAAGATTTTATTTTATTTTATTCAATTTATTCACCGCTAATAAGCACGAATATTAATATTATACAAAATTTCTTTTGTGAATACCATATTTTTTAATCAGTGATTACTCATTTTGCATAATTCGCGTTCTAATTATCAAAAGATGGAACCCTGCTAATTAATTGCAAAATAATAAAAATCCCATGATTTGAGTGCTCATTATATTTCTAAAAAGTTTTTATTATAAAAATTTTAAATTAAATATTGAATACAACAAAATTTGTAAATATCTTTTACTGCAAAGATCAAAGAAACATTAAAATGCAAGTGCTAAATCAATTTAGTAAATTCCTTTACTGCAATAGCCACGTATATAAAATGAAGAACGACTGTTATTCATTTAAAGAACAATAAACGTAAGTTCTGTATGTACTGTGCGTACGGTGAAAGAATTTAAAAACTTCAATCTCTCTATATAAAGATAAATGCATCAACTGGTAGCAGAAGAGTCTAGAATTCTCAAGCCAAGTAATAATGGCAACTGTTCTATGCATATTGAAATCGGCTGCTATTGAATGACATCTTTAACTTATCTTCAATGAGTTAGTTAAATTTATTCTATATAAAATGATCAAAGTTTTTAGATTTCCTGCACCGTACCTGATTTTGGTGGCGATGCTATATGGGTTAGTTTTGTTAACACATCTGCGATATTCAATTAACTCATTCGTTTCTATGACAAAACATTTTCATGACAATAAATCGCTGATAGTGCTATTTTTGAAATTTTTATTATACATTTATTTTTATATCAATCCATCAATAATTTATCATATAGTTGAAAAAATCTAGACCACTTATTTTTTCTTGAGTCAATTTAGTTGATTAAACTTTAAAATCTGAACCCACTATATTGGGTAGTTCAACAAAAATAGAAAGTCTGCGTTAATATGAACAAAATACATATTAACAATAGAAGAATTTAACAATATATTATAACCGGAATTTAAGTGGATTCGAAATTTTTATATAAGTTAAGACCAGCATTTTAGGTTGGTTTTATCATGTGTACGCCCACATACAACATTAATACCGATATACAAATTGATTACATTGAACTTATTTATACATATACCTTAAATATATAACCCGTGAAAGTAAGCTTTTTAAACCATAAATTATTTTTGTTGCAACCAATAAGAACAAAAACTGATTTACAAAATCATCCGATACATACAGTTATTGATTAAACTATTAGGTAAAAGTCAATACATTTGTTTTTTTAATGTTAAAAAAATTCTAGAAAATGCACAGTTTATTATTCATTATTAAAGCGCCTAGCCCATTTATGTAATGAGTACATACGATTTTGTAGGACTGTAAATAAGCTATTTTACGAGCTTCCTTGATAAAATATAGATTTATCATAAAACATATAACTAAACGTGTAATGATAACGGGTGTCATCCTCAATGTGGTTAGCTAATGGTCGAAATCGAATACAAGTGCTATGATTAATTGAAGTAATCCTTAGGGAAATTTTGCTGAAAATTCGTCATTGCGATTAAATTTTAGCTAATTAGCATAACTCTGATAAAAAAAAAAAGATGATATCGACCGTCTTTTTTGCTTTTTCATCGTGCTAATGAACTCTTTTGGCCGTCTAAATTATTTTTCACTAATTAAAATTGAGCTCAGATCAGACCAATTAATTTGCTTGAGAGCGTCCAAATCATATGAAAAGCAATCCAATCAAATACGCGGATTTAATTATGGGATTACCGATTTAAAAATAAGTGATACTTAATTTTAATAATTTATAAAGAACTAAATTTTTTAAGTAAATCACAGCGTGTAATAGTTGAATTTGAGCATTTCCTATTACTACGTGGATTCGGTTACATCTTTCACAGTTCAAATGCCATTAACCCATACTCTACGTACGTACATTGTACTTTGTAATCCGTTCTTGATGCGAAAGAAAGATAATTAACTCAATGAAGATATGCTAAATTTGTCCTTCTCAATAGCGGCTTATTTAAGTATTTCCACAAGATGTGGACATGCTAATTTTTATAATTCGAATTTCCTGGCAATAGATATATATGAAAACCATTGTTCAAAATTTTTTTTTTGAAAGGCCATAAATTTTCGTCATTTTATTGAAGAGAGGAAATTTTATAGATTTTTTGAGATTTTAAGAATTAAACCGATTTTAAAGAAATATAAACATAACCAATCGAAAATATAAAGTAACAGACAATCTGAAATCTCAGTTATTCTCAGCCATCATCATTAAAAAAATCACCGGGCCACATCTTTTTGCAAAGCGCTATAATGAGATGTACGCACTTACGTACACACGTGCAAGAAATCTAAAAGCCATAATTACGCCTTATAGAGATAAAATATAAGCAATGAAAAATTTATTGAAATCGATAATTTAATTTTTATGTGTAGTAGCACATTAAAGTTCATATTTCTTACCGCAAATTTGTAGATCGCTACACACTGTGAGGGCAAAATTATGCCCTAAGTCTAACTATAAACACTATACACTACTAACACTAACTAATATCAACTCTACCAAGCGCTCAAGACTTCTAAACCATGAATTGGCAGGCAGATAGAGGCGTGGAAGATTTGGTCCGGGTCTCAAGGTTCGGAGAGTCTTGGTACGGTGTGGAAAAAACTTGGTCCGAGTAACTAGGGCTCTTTGATTATGTTACGAGACTCTAATATTAGGTCACAGGATTTGGACTTTAATACGATTTCACTTATCGGGGGTAAATTCGTTTATAACAATAACAGTTTATTCAATTATTTATCGGGATAATCACTAGAGCTAACTAATTTCGAAGGTTATCGCTCTACAACGTTGAACTCAAACTTTCGAACTCAACTGAGCTCTTTTTATTACAGAAGGAAAACTCCTTCTTTATATAATTGTTTTTACATATAACGGAATTCTAGGAATTCTAGCTATTCTAGTTATTCTAGTTATTCTTTGAATTCTCGTAATTCCCATCATTCCTCGAATCCTTCGAATCCCAGGAATTCCTCGATTACCAGGAATTCCGGGAATTCCAGGAATTCGTACTACCAATTTCCGCAGTACAAGCCGGGGGCTATGTCAACTCTTACTAATTATACATTTTGACTATAAATAGATGTCTAAAAACAACAATCGGGATAGAATAATAATATAAAAAGAAAATCGGCGTGACTTTACACCTCCACAACACCCATTTGTTGTCCGATTGCGCGATTTTCAATGATATTTTAGTGAGCATAGAAATTGCCGAAGAAAAAGCAGGGCCGATGATTTCTGGGATCGACGTTACACAAGTATTTATACGTCGTAGTACTGTAAAACCAGAATTTTTCGGGTCTAAAAAAAAATAAAAATCGATACAACACTTTATTAACAAAAGACTTCCTAGCAAGAGTCTCTTTGTTGAATCACGGTGAATCACGCCGAATCACGCAATAAAAGGTAGATATACTAAGAGTTGAAGTATTGTCTACCGTATAGGAGAAGGTAATTAAAATATATTGTATTGCTTAATTTATAAACTTTTAACATCATTTTTTTAGTTTTTTTTTCATCTTTTTTCTTTTGTTATCCAAATAATTAACTTGATTTTTTTCATTTATAAATTTATGTAGTTACATATTATGCCAAACAGCTTATCAAGTATAACACAAAATTAACATTTCTTAAATTAACGACTTCGAAAAGGTATTTACAAATATAATTTTATTAGTGTTAATAAATTAAGGAATATTAAATTTAATGTTTATAATTTGTCATTATAAGGAGCATTGTGGTTTTTATAAATACGTACAAGACATATAAAAACCATAATTATACCTTATAGAAACAACATCTATTACCTAAATTATTGTGGCAGCTTATGCTAAAATTGGCTTATGCTTAGATCTGGGGTCTCTATTTAAATCTATAATACCCACTAAAATCCACAAATACTCTTTTATTATTAATAACCCTAACCCTAAACCCTAACCAAATTATAAAAAAAAACACCCTAAAAAGCTCTCTAAAATTTTATAATTTTATAATAAAATAACTTAAATTCTCAGCATAAACCAATCTCAGCATAAGCTGCCACAATATTTTATTATATTATATATAAAACATCTTCTCTTAGTAAGTCAAAATATATTTGCATAATAAAAAAATATTTAGCTATAGAGAAAAAGAAAATTTCATAACTATATAAAATACATAGTAATTGTACTTATAGAATTCTACCTTTTAGGCGAATTGGCAATTAAAATATAGTTTTAAAAATATAGTCTTTTTATATAATAATATATAAAAAATGGCAAAAATGGGACACATTAAAACAATTAACCAATTAAATTGGTTTGAATTTATATATAGTGATACAAATTGAAATTGAAAAATTGTAACTAATTGAAAAGTTAAAACTAAATGATAGAAAAATTTTTTAGTAACTTAAATTAAAATTGAATAAAAATCAAACATAAATCGAATAAATTCGATTAATTGAACTAATCATTTGCAAAATTTTTGGCAATTTGCATTACTATTTATATAAAAATTTTTTAAAAACATTTTACCAATTAAAATTTAGAAAATTCAGCCAATCGAACTTGACCAACTTTAAAAAACATTAAAATTATTTTTTAAAATAAATTAGAGCTTTAAATTTTTAAATTTTAAAATAGGACAAATGTAGTCTTTAAGTGTTGTGCAAATAACACATTTTTAATTTCTATATAAAACTTATTGTATCACCAAAATCATATAATAAATAATTTGTATACATCCTATCCTTAATTATAAATATTAATATTCAAAATATATTTAAAAGAATTTAATATTTTTGTGCATGTGTGCTATAGCGCACCTCTATAATTTGGTATAATGTGAAATCAAAACAACCAAAATAACTCCTTTTTTTGTTAATTAGGGTTAAGGTAAGGTTAGAATAGTGTGTAGGCGAGGAAGGAGTTTTATAGTAAAATTTTGCAAGGAATTTTTTTTGTTAGAGCATGAAGAATGGTTTCATAAGCAAAATTCTGAGCCACAGGTAATTTTTTAAAAGATCGCTATTTTTTTTCGATTTCACATTACACTTGATCCTACAATCTGATTGGTTTATCAAATGGGTGCATTACAATCATATGCGCTAAATTATATAAACCTATTTAAAAATACACAATAAAACTATATACAGAATTAGAAATTAAATTTTGTAAAGAATAATATAGTGCAAACCTTTGTTGAGTAAATTAATATTTTATACTTGCAAATTAAATTAATGATATTGATTATATTAGAATAGCATTTATTCTAATGTCTCTTTTAGTAATCATGTAATATAACTAAGAATAGCTCCTACTATATTCACTATGTCCAATCTTTGTACTAGTATATACTTAACAAAGGACCCCGGACATGTAGTACAGAGGTCATATGTTGCACATTTCAGCAAAAACCCCTGAAATTTGAAAAGCAAAAAATCAGTTTTTGGCAATTATCTTGGCATCCAGTGGTCCAATTTGAATGAACTTTTTTTAAAATGAAGCTCTCAGTGAGACGCATTTAACAAAAAAAAAGTTCATGCAATTCTGATTACTAGATCAAAAATTATTTAAATAAATAGATTTTGTCGTTTTCAGCAAATTAGGTCAAAATTGGCCAAAATCCAGTTATGACCTATATGAGAGATGTCCGGGGTCCTCTTAAAAAGCACTGGTTTTAATAATTTAAATTAAAGTTTTTAGAACTATTCAATATGTATTCTGAAAAATACCTGTTTTTGGCATTGATTATAATATTAAAAACCTTTTACTTGTTATTTGACAATATGTTTTATATTGTACTGCATTTTAAACAATGCCTTGAAAAGTCATGTCCTTTACTTTAATGATGCCAACCAATTTTGATAATTGAGTACCCAAATTATAGTCAATCAATCCATGCCCATTTGAGCTAGTAACATACTTTATAGGCTAAGTCTTGAATTTGCAAAAAAAAAGTTGTGGCTATTACAAAATACCAATTTGACAAACTACCTTCTTGAAGCTTCATTTATACTAATATAAATGATATTGACTTTACATTTAGAATAGTTAACAAAGTGCTCTGTTATTAATTTTGGGGTTTAATTGTTTAAATCCATGCATTTACAGTCAAAATTGAGAAAAGTATTTAATGATGGATCATCAATTTTACCAATATTGTACTGCCTGTACATGTTAGCAAAAGTCCAAATAGAGAAAGGCCTCAAGTCATTATATTTACAGTAAATTGGAGATTATTCTTCTTTACAATAATTGGAATATATTATGAAGTATATATTAGTTTGAGAGAAATACTACCCACCATAGACATCAGTTATGAATCACACCATTGTTCTCAAGCTATGGGGTCTTGTAAATTGCAAATATAGACTCTTTAAGAGTTCTAAGGAACATTTGTTCAATATTTTCAACCATGTAGACAATATTATTCATTCAGAATTGATCAAAATATCAAATTCTGTGATACTTTACAATGGCTAAATTAGCATATGTTTGACTATAATCAAAGAACTAATACAAAATTCATATTACTAATGATTCTGGTTTAAAAGTTGATTAAGACATTTTAAATAACAAGCCAATTGTATCCTTGGGTTCTAATAATTCATAGCAGTGAGTGTCAATTTAAATCAGCCTAATAAAATATAATAACTCTGCGTATCAAAATCTTATAATTTCAAGAGTTTTAATAAATATAGAGAGGCCTTGTAGATTGAAATATACTGTATGTGTCTGAAAATAAGCTACCTTTTTTGGCCAAAGAATTACATGAAAAATAGTAAAGTCAAAATATTGAGTTTTTGAAAAAATTGAAAAACATACTAATAAAAAGTTGTTTAAATATTACCAAATTTTTACTGTAGGTGTATTTTGATGCACTAAATAACTTTACTTAATCAAACTTTTGAAATTTACTTAGTAAAAAAAATAGTTATATATGTAGCAACTGCTAACGAATTTTTAAGATTTTTAAAAAAAATCAGGGGGTAGCTTATTTTAGGTAGTAGCTTATTTTTGGACATATATAGTAATTTGTATACTAGTTATTATAATGCATGTCTGAAATGTGTGCCAGGTTTGTAGTGCAACTGTGGCGCATATTACTATGAATCAGATTTCATGAACAAGTGCAATATAGCACGATAGTAAAGTTCAAATGTTTGTTTTGCCAAAAATCAGTTATTTATCGACAATCCATATAAGAAACAGCCTTTAGTTCACTAACAAAAAGTTGTTATTGGGCAATTTTGTAATATTTAAAAATTTCTCTGTAACCCTAACCCTAACCCTTACCCTTACCCTAAAAATACGAAATTTAAATATTTTTGCTGCTCCACAAACCTAGCACACATTTCAGGCGTTCTATTATGATTACAAAATTATAGTCATACTTTTATGAAAGAAAGTAAAAAGCTCTAACCTTCAGTTTATCATTTATTGCTAGTGCTTTATCTCTTTCTTTTATATTTAGCTCTGCAGCTGAAGCATTTCAGGTAATTTGTTTGGTTGTATCAGGATTTTTTTTTTGTTTTGCAGTAGTAGTCTAAGATGCCAGGGATGGTAAATGACTTTAAATGATCAAATAACAAATAACTAGTCATTGGTCATTTTACAGCCCAAATGATTTAAGAAGTCATTAACTCTGGTTAATCATTTATCTAATACTTTTAGCCAATCAAAATTGATTATTGTTCTTTATAAATAAAATGTTGCTAGATGCTATCTAATAAAAATTATTACATATGATAAATAACTGAATCATTTGATGAATAATTACCATTTGTATTTGGTTAAATGACTAGATCATTTCCAGACTGGTTGTAAAACAACATTCTAATCAAATCATAAGACAGTTATGAGGTGATTAAAAAAAAACACTAGACAAAAAATAATGTATTTACTTTTAAAAAAAATAAAAAAAGTTTGTGAATAATAATTTACTAATTGTAAAATGGTATAAATCATTTTTGAATTTACAAATGGCATGTTAATTAATAATCGAAAAATGATGTGAACATATGTATTATTTAAAACATGCATTATACAATTTTTTCATAGTCAGTAGGATGTCAACTCTATGCAAAATGTTCTAATGACCAAATGACCTCAGTCATTTTGAAATGGCCATAGTCATTTGGTCACAAGTTATTTCCAAATGGGTTTGGGTCAAAATCCTTACAAAAAAATCTTGTCAGGTCAGAATCCTGACAAAAAAATCCTGACAATCAAAAATTCTGACAATCAAAAAAAAGCTTTTCTTGAGCAGGGTTGGGCTAGAGATGTTACATGGGTCAGTTGACTCATACGGGTTGCCCCAACTCGATGAGTTATAAGGGTCACAGGTCAAAAATTGGTCTGACCTGAGTCAAACATCATAGAGAGGACATTCAATCAAAACGTGACCGTTGACTAGTGCTCCTATGGACCGGACTCGAACTGGACTTTAGTCAAGTCTGAGTCTGGTCTGATTTTCGGACCAGACTCAGACTTTTATATTCAGACTTTATAGTCAAGTCTGAGTCTGGTCTGGGTCCAAAGTCTGCAGACCGGTCTGAGTCCAAATATAATTATATGTATTTTTGGCACTAAACAAGATTATTTAGTGCATTTTGTAAGAATTAATTAGTAAAATTTTATGAATCATAAGATTTTATAGAATTTTATTAATAACATTCTAAAAAATCTTATAATTTGCAAATTTTTATTAATTAATTCTAACAAAATACACTAAGTAAACACCTAAAAATGTATTAAAACGGCCTATTTGTTTTTATTTTACTTGAAATTTAGAGATTTGATGCACAATTTTGAATTTTTGATCAAAAAAGTCAAATTTTAACAAATTTCAAGTAAAATAAAAAAAACCCTGCCAAATTAATGTATTTTTAGGTGCTGAACAAGTTTACTTAGTGCATTAAGTTAGAAATAATTAGTAAAATTTTGTGAATAATAAGATTTTATAGAATTTTATTAGTAAAATTCTATAAAATCTTACAATTCACAAATTTTTATTAATTAATTCTGACAAAACACACTAAGTAAACTTGTTTAGCACCTAAAAATACATTAAATCGGAAAGGTTATTTTTATTTTACTTGAAATTTGGAGAAAAGATGCATAATTTTGGATTTTTGATCAAAAAAGCCAAATTTAAGCATCTTCTCTCCAAATTTCAAGTAAAATAAAAACAACCCTGTTGATTTAATATATTTTAGGACCTACACAAGATTATTTAGTGCATTGAGTTAGAAATAATTAGTAAATTTTGTGAATCATAAGATTTTATAGAATTTTATTAGTAAAATTCTAAAAAATCTTAAAATTCACAAATTTTTATTAATTAATTCTAACAAAATGCACAATTAAACTTGTTCAGCACCTAAAATTACATTAAATCAGCAGGGTTGTTTTTATTTTACTTGAAATGTGGAGAAAAGATGCATAATTTTGGATTTTTGATCAAAAAAGTCGAATTTAAGCATCTTTTCTCAAAAATTCAAGTAAAATAAAAACAACCCTGCCGATTTAATGTATTTTTAGGTGCTGAACAAGTTTACTTAATTTGTTTTGTTAGAATTAATTAATAAAAATTTGTGAATCTTAAGATTTTATAGAATTTTACTAATAAAATTCTATAAAATTTTATGATTCACAAAATTTTACTAATTATTTCTAACTTAATGCACTAAGTAAACTTGTTCAGCA
>QKWP01000616.1:42565-59132 GCA_003550325.1 Gigaspora rosea
TAGAGGTTGGAACCGGTTTTAAATATTCGAGTTTATCACATCTAAATTCGAGTTTATCACACCAAAATTCGAGTTTATCACGTCATTTATTAATAGTTGATGTGATAAACTCGAATTTTGGTGTGATAAACTCGAATTTAGATGTGATAAACTCGAATATTTAAAACCGGTTCCAACCTCTAGTCCAGTATATCCAATATAATTTTAGCTTTATTATACATTAAAATACACTATATACAGTAAAGATCCAATCTAGTCAATGCTTATCCAGATTTGAATTTATTCAGATATCTATTTACTATCTAATATCTGGATATTGATGTAAATGGATATCTAAATAAATCAGATATAGATAAGCAGATAACAGATTTATCCAGATTAGATAACTTATTATGCAAAACTCTAAAAAATTATTTCTTTTTAAACTAATTGATTACTCCTATGCATAAATGATTATATATTTGCAATTACATATTGATAATTAATCATTATTCTCAATAAATTAAATTAACAAGATAGAATAACAATATTTATAGATTTAATAAATTATATTGATCTTATCAATTAATAAATTATATTGCGTAAAGATATAAAAATAAATAACATATTTTAAAGATATTAATTAAAATTTTTCTATACTAATAAAGAAATGCACAAGAAAACCTCATATTAAATAGCTATTATTCAAATGCTAACAACACAACTTTTAAATTTTATTAGTACAGAAGAAATAAGCTAGTACTATAATACTGTATTCTAAAAAATTAGAAACATAATAAAAGATTGTTCTTATTTTATAATATGTTATTTAATTTTTTTTAGTCAAAATTTTAATTAAAAAATTTTTTATTATCCAGTGCTTATTTTTCTTAATCTATTGCTTTTAACTAGACAATTTGGACACTGGACACTGGACAGATTTCCAATTGTCATATTGTCCAGTTGCCCAACTCTGTTCTTGAGCAATTTTACTATAAAATCGCCTAAATCAAACCCTAAACTAGGTGCTTTCCCTAACCTAACCTAAGCACTCACCCTAACCCTAACCTGCGTGCACTTATTTGTGCAAGTGATACAAATCCAAAAAGGGAAATTAGCCAATCAGAGAACATAAAATGTGATGTTACTGGATCAGCCCAACACGTGAGCAAGCGAAGAAAAACACAAAAAAAACTGTAAAAAGAGAAAATACAAGAAAACGAGTGTATAGACCTGTCTTGGTGCACTAATTAAAAATGACAGGAATGAAATTTTACATATAATAGGCATCACTCTAATTCTATAGCTTCTAATGTGCTTCTAACATTAAGACCCTAACACTAAATTTTTAATTTCACGAACTTAGTTTATTTTTAAGTTGAATTTCCTTTTTAGGTTTGTATCACTCACACAAATAAGTAAAGCGACCCTAACCTAACTTAAATAAACTTAATAATTTTTTTGTTGTCAGAATTGTCAGGATTTATACTGTCAGGATTTTTTGTTGGGATTATGACCTGTCAGGTTTTATTTGTCAGGATTTTGACCGGCACTCTTTCCAAATGACCCAAAATTTGAATTACCTCAAATGAGCAGTCATTTTGAGGTCAATTGAGGTCATTTGAAAAATTGGCAAATAACCAGGTCATTTACCATCCCTGCAAAATGCTACATCACTCCATAGTCAGGAAATCATAATTTGGTAAAAGTTACTTTGGTTTGATTGTTTTTTAAAATTTGTGTTACAATTGTTGTACTATATCTAATAATGAAAATTTTGAGACTAAATCAATAATAGATATAAATAACAACTTTTATGCAAAATATTTTTTTGTTACAGATGAATAATCAATATTCCAAGTTCGTTATTTCAATTTGAAAATAGAAAAAAAATATATAAATGAAGAATGTGTATGCTTAATATTTCATGTTATAAACAATTTTATACAATTATTACTTGAATTTTTTTATAATTTTTTGATTCTATTTTTTGATAGAATAATTATTTAATATCAGATATTGTGCTTAAAAGCAAAATAATATAATAAATTATTGTTAAGAATTCTAATCATGAATCAACATATTTTAATCAAATAATGATCTTTTTTAGGGATCACATAACACTAGTTGGATCAAAAATACATATCAGGCGAATTATCATATTGATTAGTTGATTCTAGAGTATCTAATTTGATCGCACATCCAGATCTATTTGAAACTGTTATTACCGTTTCAAAAGAAATAAATAATCCAAACTTTAGGGAATTTTTATTTAGTGATAATGAAGTAAGAGAATATAACTTTTTTTTGCTTCGAGCTAATCGGAGAACAGAACATAAATTTGACCACATATCCAATGACAGTTAATATATGCTATAGTTCAGGCACCACTGTAAAACAAAAAAAAAGGAGTCGAAATAAAGAATTTAGTTGCAATTTAGACAATTTTATAGTGTTGAAAAGGATCTTAATCCACACGATTTCCTCTAGGTATTTGACATATAAATTATTAAATTAAATATTAATTTTTTTCAGTATAACCCTTTACGACATATATGCATTAATTTGTTGCATCCATTAACTTTGATTTATTTAAGCTCTAATCTATAAAGACCTGAGAATTATTAATATATAGTTTATATTTAAATGTTCTATAACAGTATTAAAGGGACTACTGTGATCAATTATTCCGAGCTATGATATAAAAATTTTTTTGTTGTTCTAATCAAGAGATAAAGTGGCTATGCTATGTTTACTGCACTGCCAATTATAATTGATTATACTTTGAAAATTGGTATCTGTATGAATTTTACCAATACATATAATTAAAATAAAAAAAAATTATTAAATTTAATTTAGTAGTTATTGAGATATTTTAATTCAAAGTCTAAAAATCTTTTACTTAGAAACTTTTTACCCCCTTTCTACTGACGAGCCCCTATATATGTTGTACCCCAAATCTAAATTTGTCCCAATTGTCAATTGGGACGACCCAGATGTCAATTTTATAGCCAAAAATAAAAATTGGCTTAAACTAATCTCTAACTTTACTTTAATTTTACCTAACCCTAAATTTAATTTGGCCTGATTGTCATCTGAGCAGATTGTCTTCTGGGGCACAATATATATCATATTTAAAATAAAACATCATTGTTATTAAGAATATTCAATTTTGACGTGCACATCTTTACCTACATAACTGTATTATATAATCCGTTTGTTGCTAAAATAATTATATTACTCTATAATGTTGCCTCATTTTCCTGTTTATTTTGTATAGATCGACAAAGCAATTTCCTCCCAATACCAAAAAAGGAAGAATTCTCATCTGCCATTTTTTAATGTATATTCTATTGTTATTGCAATTGTCATATAATATTGCATATTCTACTGCTATTTTGTAAATTTTGTAAAAGAATCTAATGCGTTGCATTAGGATGATTACAACTGCATGTGTTTTATCCAAAAGAGAGGTAAAAAGTCCTTCTCGAGCGCTTCAAAGGTGCCCTTCATAGATGTATATAGTTACCTTTTTGAAATATCTAAAATATTTACTTTTTCTGCATCGAATTTTTTACAGGGTTGATGGAATGATAATCTCAGATCGTCAAAGACCATAATGAAAAATTAGAACGAAAATTTGACAATCATATCCAAATATATCTTAAACATGTCATAGCTTATAAAATATTGTGCAACAATCAAACTGCTGAATCAGCAGAGATATGCTGTAGTTATTAATCCTAATAAATCATAATAGCCTAGTATTATGCAAGTTTAGATTTGTATTACTTATTTACTTGCTTAATTTAGAAATCATAATATAATTCAGTAATGTCAACATTTCTTCATTGTCGAACAAACATTGAATATAATAGCTGCTTGATATGTAGTATCGAGGCAGCTTTTATCTCAAATCGATTCACCTGATCAAACAAGTGACAAGCCACAGTTACAGTCACATGTTCAATCAATCAATCAATCCACAATCGGTGATGTGTGTGGTAGTTAATTATGCAATTATGATGTAAATTAAGATAATCTATTCTCATCAGCAAGTATGTAATAAATGAGTATATGAGGTAATTGAATCATAGTATTTTAATAAGCATGAGAAGTCGATGAGAGTTAATATTTCTAACGACCCCCAAAGTGATATGCTGTTTTGGTTGGCCTGTTACCATAAATTGTGACCTGATGCAACATTGCTTTTATTGACCTACTGAGATGACAGGCATAAATTGTGGCCTGTCAGGACAACAGTCACATATGTAGGAATAGCTTGTCGCAACGACAACGCAATTTGTAGTTTTTTTTCATAAAAAAAATAAAAAACAATGCTCAATCGCTCGATAGCAGATGAACAATACCCTTTATGTTCTTCATAATAAAATACTCGTAAATGGAAGACAAAAAATAAACATAACCACATAAATTTACGTGGTCACGTGATAATATGTGCTAAAATTGAGATGCCGTGAACAAAGTCATGAGGCATCCATTTGTCATGAGATCACAACCCACACCCATGAGTGTTTTGTAAGTATGAGATATTGTATGATGAGTATCAACTTGAATAGGTTAGTGGATTTTTGTATGTATGTCATTATTTTGGTAAGATTTTGGAAGTCAATTGAATGATGTTAATGAGTAGTTTTTGTAAGTATGATGTATTGTGCAATGAGTATCGCTTGTGACGAAATTATGAGGTCATAAGAGATGTTATTTAAAAGAAGAAAGTGGGCAATTTTGCACCCCCTCTTTTGTCTTTGCTGTGAGCTCGACGCAAGTCTAGCTTTGTAGGTGTTGGGTATTTAGAAATTGTACCGTAAACGGCCATATAAAAGATCTCCCATGATAGTAGATCCCCCACGTATCATCCCCGGGTCTACTGTATAGGTTGAGATTTTTGGAAAAGTTAAGAGACCCGGGTATACTAGAGAATCTAAACTGATAAAAGACCTGGGTATACTTGTACCAATATACTATATTTATATTGCCTAGTACTGGACCCCTATTCATACAATAGACCCCCGGGTCTTTTATATAGCCGTTTACAGTAGGTATAGTCTATAACCTGGGTAGATTTTTGATTCAAATTAAAGTTCTGGCTTATATCTATATGTATTTCACTTTTTATCCTACGTTAATATAATAATTTATCGAGATATTTTAACTTGAATGTAACCCAATTTTTTAACGATACTGTTCTAAAAATAGATTTACAACTAAATTAGATCGGTCAATCAATGGTTTATAATCACATGACATTGTTTATTCAGTAATTGATATCTAAAAATAAAAAAAAAACTTAGGGTAAATTTTAGGTTTCACAGACAAATAATCGTCATTTTCTCAAAATGGAAAACCCCTTTCAAAAGACGGTTTTCCTAGTCCATTGCCCATATCACAGTTTGGTACTTCGATAGTCTGACTATTCGGCTCGGATATCGAAGAAAGCGAAAGCTGTTTTAGCGATACTAGGAACCGAGTAAGCAGCGAGGCGAGATTCCAAATAATGTTTTCATCCCTGCATCAGGTGATCGAGTGACAATTCTATTGCCAAAAATAATGGAGATCGTTCATTTTTCGATTAAAAGTTAACTTTCGAGATTAGAGTAAGGGTGAGCATTCAAACAAAATTAATAAGATCATTAAATATGGCAAAATTTTGCAAGGAATTGTTTTTTGTTAAGACGCAAAAGGCGGTTTTGTAAGCCAAATCTTGCGTTATGGACGATTTTTGAAAAAATCGGCTGGTTATTTCGCATTCACGTTACACCTGATCCTGTGCTGTGATTAGTTTAAATCCCGTGTCAACAGAATTTTTATACGTCTGCTATGTATACACAATTCTGCAAATAAGTTTTAAACAAATATAAAAAAAAAATACATTTTATAAACTTCAATACATAATATACACAGCACAGGATAAACAAATAAAACATTTTTACACATAAAGTTCATTACAAAACCTGGTGACGAAGTCACCAAATACGCAGATCTAGTTAATTATCAAAAATCTGCAGAGATGGGCTATTCTGATGGAACATTTGCACTTGGCAATTGTTATGAAGACGGAATTGGAGTTGAAAAGGATGAACAAAAGGCATTCATTTATTATCAAAAATCTGCAGAGATGGGTTTAGCTAGTGGAACATTTAATGTTGGAAATTGTTATTTGATTGGAATTGGAGTTGAAAAGGATGAACATAAGGCATTCGTTTATTTTCAGAAATCTGCAGAGATGGATGACGCCGACGGAACTTTTAATGTTGGAGCTTGCTATCATCATGGAATTGGAGTTGAAAAGGATGAACATAATGCATTCATTTATTATCAAAAATCTGCAGAGATGGGTAACGCTAGTGGAACATTTATTGTTGGAGCTTGTTATCATCATGGAATTGGAGTTGAAAAGGATGAACATAAGGAATTCATTTATTATCAAAAATCTGCAGAGATGGGTAACGCTAGTGGAACATATAACGTTGGATATTTTTATGAAGAATGAATTGGAGTTGAAAAGGATGAACATAAGAATTTATTTATTATCAAAAATCTGCAGAGATGGGTGTCGTTGAAGGAATCATTAAAGATGGAAATTGTTATCGAGATGGAATTGGAGTTGAAAATGATGAACATAAGGCATTCATTTATTACCAAAAATCTGCAGAGATGGGTCACTCTGATGGAAAATTTAATGTTGGAAATTGTTATTTTCATGGAAATGGAATTGAAAAGGATGAACATAAGGCATTCATTTATTATCAAAAATCTGCAGAGATGGGTGACGTTGCTGCAATATATCAAGTTGGACATTGTTATCGAAATGGAATTGGAATAACAAGAGATTTACTACTGGTATCAAAGGTAAATTTTAATTTAAGCATAAATTTTCGTAAGTGAATTATGGCGCACCACAATCAAATTATATGATATGATCAGGTGTAATTTTTCTTAAAATAGAAATAAAAATTTTAAAAAGATGAAATTATTAGTAATTACACCTGAACTTGAAATTCAATTAATAGATCTGTGGTTGTGTTACGTTTATGTATACATATTTAATAGGTTCAAATATTTTATCACCGATTAGGGAAAAAGATTTAACATCAGGTATTATCTCAAGTTTTATAAACTTTATAACTTTTAAAATCTATAACTGATTAATTATATAAATAAATATTAGCAGCGAATAAATGTGATTGGCTGCATAATCTTGAAATTAGTGATAATCTGAAGAAAATATTGACAGAAAATAAATATCAGTTATCGTGGNTATCATCATGGAATTGGAGTTGAAAAGGATGAACATAATGCATTCATTTATTATCAAAAATCTGCAGAGATGGGTAACGCTAGTGGAACATTTATTGTTGGAGCTTGTTATCATCATGGAATTGGAGTTGAAAAGGATGAACATAAGGAATTCATTTATTATCAAAAATCTGCAGAGATGGGTAACGCTAGTGGAACATATAACGTTGGATATTTTTATGAAGAATGAATTGGAGTTGAAAAGGATGAACATAAGAATTTATTTATTATCAAAAATCTGCAGAGATGGGTGTCGTTGAAGGAATCATTAAAGATGGAAATTGTTATCGAGATGGAATTGGAGTTGAAAATGATGAACATAAGGCATTCATTTATTACCAAAAATCTGCAGAGATGGGTCACTCTGATGGAAAATTTAATGTTGGAAATTGTTATTTTCATGGAAATGGAATTGAAAAGGATGAACATAAGGCATTCATTTATTATCAAAAATCTGCAGAGATGGGTGACGTTGCTGCAATATATCAAGTTGGACATTGTTATCGAAATGGAATTGGAATAACAAGAGATTTACTACTGGTATCAAAGGTAAATTTTAATTTAAGCATAAATTTTCGTAAGTGAATTATGGCGCACCACAATCAAATTATATGATATGATCAGGTGTAATTTTTCTTAAAATAGAAATAAAAATTTTAAAAAGATGAAATTATTAGTAATTACACCTGAACTTGAAATTCAATTAATAGATCTGTGGTTGTGTTACGTTTATGTATACATATTTAATAGGTTCAAATATTTTATCACCGATTAGGGAAAAAGATTTAACATCAGGTATTATCTCAAGTTTTATAAACTTTATAACTTTTAAAATCTATAACTGATTAATTATATAAATAAATATTAGCAGCGAATAAATGTGATTGGCTGCATAATCTTGAAATTAGTGATAATCTGAAGAAAATATTGACAGAAAATAAATATCAGTTATCGTGGATTCCTTATGAAGATTTTAAAATTATTGCAGAGATAGGTAAAGGTGGATTTGCGACTGTATACGTAGCAGAGTGGATTGATAAAAGTCTAAACATTTTCAGAACTGTTGCGCTTAAAGTGCTCCATGAATCAAATAATTATCACGAAGAATTTATTAAAGAGGTAATCTTTATTAACATTTTTTGTACATCAATTGTGATTTATTATTTTATTAATGATTCGAATATTTTTATCAATTAGTTAAAAGCATATTGCGATATCGGACTTAAAGATCCAACTTTTTTAAAATGTTTTGGTATATCAAAACATAAAGATTCTGGAACTTATATACTTGTCATGAAATATGCATCAAAAGTTAGTTTGCACCAAAATTTGCATACTATAGCACAAATGGATTGGAAAGATAAATTAAATTTGCTACAATGTATTGCATCAGATCTTCGGGTAATTCATTCTCATAATCTTATTCATCGGGATTTACATAGTGGAAATATATTACAAAGTGACTTGAAAAGTGCATATATTGCTGATTTAGGACTTTCAATATCTGCTAATATTGCGTCAAAATCAAAATCTGATGGAATTTTTGGAATTTTACCATACATTGCACCTGAAGTTTTGATCGACCAACGGTACACTAAAGCATCTGACATTTATTCATTTGGTATAATGATGTGGGAAATTTTATATGGAAAAACTGTATCGTACAATCAAAAGCTTGCCATATCGAAACTTGGTTTTTTATTGTGTTATCACGATTTAAGATCTTCTGTTAATAAAGAGGCTCCCTGCCACGTAATGCTAGGAGGATTGAATTATAAAAAAATATTCATCGTAAAAGTCCCTTAGGTGTTTTTCTTTGCACTGATGGATGTAGCAGAATTGTCTCAACCTCTTTTAATATTAATGCTGATGTGCCATTTCTTTATCCAAACCCTTGTGCTGCCAAGATTTTCAGCTTTCCATTTAAAGTAGCATTAAACTCATTAAAAACTTTCAGATTTAATAAATCTACAGGTTTTATAAGTGTGGTTTTTATTCAAATGTCTCCATAAAGCTGCTGCACAGTTTTTAACAGATGATATGTGATAATCAGTTCCATCTTGCTTTTTCATTGCATAAATAAACTTGGACAGTTGTTCTTCAAGAACATCTTTGTTCATAATGGTTTCAATTTTATCTTGATATCCAACATCTGCTCGGAACCCAGCTTTGTTGCATCATGTGTAGCATCTTCCTTCATAGGTTCAGAATACTTAAAATTCTAGGTAAGGCTTTAATATTAATACAAGTACTGTAGTATAAGTTATAAAGCAAAATAAAATAAAATACCTTTTTAACCTTTGGCATTTCAGCAATGTGACAAGGTAAAAAAAAAAAAAGTATATAACTTAAAAAAAAAAAAAATTGAAACGCTATTTTGTGATCTTAATCTAGCGCAAAAATATTATCTTTCAAATACAGTATTTATGTTAATAGCACGAAATCATGCTTTACTAAAAAAAGATCATTAGGGTTGAAGTGCTTCATAAAAGAAGAATAAAGAACTACATGGATGAAAAAACTACAAAATGGACCACCCAGAAACGACGAATACTAGAAACGGTACCAAGCAGACTCACGCCAACAACATTGCATTCCCAAAAACGTTTAGGAAAGAAAACTCTAATACAGAAAATGATGTTCAGCAAATTTAAAAATTTTTGAAAAATTATTAAAAATTTATAAAAGAAGGCTGACTGTCTACGTACTAGTTTATAGAAAATTATATTTGTGTCACCAGATTGTCCAATATATACGGTATGTATGACACATATGTGAAAATTTAATTGGACAATCTGGTAATACTACTATTTCTTTTATAGGTAAATATAATTTTTTACATAAGGCCTAAACCCCATAGTACAGTAGTACAGCGGCCTTGAAGGATGTAGCGCAAGACCATAAGATCGGAAGTTCAATACCCGCAGGCAGCGAACCTTCTTTTATAATTTTAATAATTTTTTTTTAAAATTTTTAATCAACCGATTAAATAGAAGTAGAAAAGTGTCCTGAAAATATCATGGCACAGAAGTTAAATAATATTATGCACGATAACATCGATATTGGTCATGCGTTGATAAATATCATAAAATTCGGTTCATTCTGGCAAATGATCGGCTGACACGTGCGGCAGTCAGCCAATCATTTGCCAGAATGAACGAATTTCATGATATTAATCGATGCATAACCATTATCTTATAATTAATGATTACGTAGAGATGGGAAAAGTGCGCATTTTATAATAAAATGCACATGAATGCGCATTAATGCGCATGATATATAAAATGCGCATGATATCGCATGATAAATTTTTTTTTAATTTTTATCTTTATTATTGATATATATTTAAATAAAAAATCGGATTTTGCCAATATATATAAATTTTTACAAACTTCATCGTTGTATAATTTTACACCTGACTAGGGATGGGCACGGTCAGTCACGGTCAGTCATCGGTTAACCGCTTATGACCGGTTGACCGCGGTCATTCATACGGTTAATGACCGGTTATAGCCGATAAATTATTTACCCAATTATCCAATCAAATATCTAAATAAGTGACAAGTAGGGATGGTACACTACTTGTACACTGCACAGACTGCCGAAAGAGAAACAAATCATGGCGATTTGCATCACATGATCAATAAAACCGTTCTCCATATTTCTGGTCAAATTTGCAGATCATTTGACCACATTTGAAGTTGTTTTGTTCTAGATCTGGCCAGATGATCTGCAAATTTGACCAGAATTATTAACGATTTGTTTATTTGGGGGAGGCAAATCATGTGATCAACCGCCAATCAGAATATAGAATTTTGATGATCACCGGAGAAGCAAAACAAGAAATAAATGCAAAAAACCTGAAAAAAAAGGCAGTCTAAACCTACCTCGATGTGTTAAGCAAATATGTCGGGAAGGCAATTTTGCTTATATATATCTACCTAATACCTAAGACCTAATCTAACCCTAATATAGGACGACCCTAACCCTAAAGTTAATTGAAAAATTATTAAATATGGTTTGCCTCCGCTTTAGACGTGTAATATTCTTAAAGAAACCCATCGCATACAATTCTGTCAAAATTGCAGATCATTTGACCGGAATTAAAATTGTTTTGTTATAATTCTGGCCAAATGATCTGCAAATTTGGCCGGAATTATGAACAGGTATTTCTCAACCGGGTTTAAACACCCTAAAAAATTTTCAGATCATGTGATATACATTAATTTATATACTCATTATTGTTATATTCATTATTGTTCACTTATATCATAAAAAAGTTTTATTTAAAAATGAAACATATCGTCCATCAACCATGCAAAGTCACAGACAGTTCTGAAAAACTTTTGAGAGACGGGTTGATTTTTCTATTTATCAGATGATACAGATACACCGATATGAATTTTAAGCAATAATTATTCATTTATTAGCCAGAATATTAAGAATTTGGCATCGGTCATAATCTTGACCGGTCGGTCAAACCGCTCTGACCGGCTAATATCGGTCACGGTCATTGACCGGTCATGACCGGACCGTGCCCATCCCTAGTTATATAAATATTAAAGCGCTTTGTTAAAAAAATATATATATCGCATTTAGAATGAAACATCGTCATTATTATAAAGCGTAATAATAATGACATATTGAACACTGTTCTACGAAAACTTAAAGCAAGTTCTGTTTTTTTTTTTTTTTTTTGAAAAAAAATTTCAACATAAATAGCTATTCTTGCATTGGCCACGCAAAACACAGCCACACCTTCTTGAACACTTTGAATTATTTTTTCGGCAAGTGCATGGGTTTGTTTCACTAGTTTTCGGCAATGACAATTATAAGTTTTTTTTTGTGGTAAATTTTTTGCATGGAAGAATTAAGATTTGGATCACTAAAAAAAAAACCTCCTATTAACTTTAATAAAAAAAATTAAACTTAATATCGATAATAACAAAAATAATACTTATTTCCAAGTTTTTCTTTAGCCTCCATGTTCTATCGCTTGAGATCACTTCATAAAAATTCTCTATTGGCAAAGTGTTCCAAAATTATTGTCATCCCGTTTAAGTAAATGAAGTCTTCTGTCATACAGATACGAAGTATCTTAAAAGTATTAGAAATCCAGTGTTTTAGCTTTGAATCGTGCTGAAGGCTTGGATTTTTTAAACATTCATCATAGCGATTAATATCCATTAAGTTTCGATTAAACTTTCTTTGGTTGGCATGCTTTTCTGATATTCTATCAAAGGATTTACGAGATAGAAAACTATATGTTTGAGGCTCCATAATATCAATAAAGAAAAGAAAATTTTATTAAAGTAATAATATGATCATTATTTAACGAACTTAAATTAATAATTTAATTTTTTTACTGATACTTTATTGATGCATTATTAAACATAAAACTTATTTAATAAGTCTGATCAATAAGTACTATTTATTCCCCGCTTCGCGGGGAATAATGAAATATTTCCCCGGATTTTTTCGGCTCCGATAGGAGCCGAAGAGAAAAAATCCGGGGGAATATATGAATATTATTCCCTCGTAGCGGGGAATAAATGAGTTATTCTCCCGTTTTATTAATTGACGGCCGGAGGCTATTTACCTATTGAGTTTGAATTAAATTGTGCCCAAAAATAATATCGAAAACCCCGTAATGAACAATTAGTAAAACGGGGAATAACTCGGATTATCCGACACGTCCTATGTGATCACTGAATGATTTCCGTGTAACTTATTCGGTCACTTCCTAATACAATATAGAAAATTCAGTCACCTCTTACGAGATGAGTGAATGTTTGCATATTTGTATTAGGAAGTGACCGAATACGCTACACGGAAATCACTTAATGATTACGTCAGACATGTCGGATAACGAAGTTATCAGTCGAGTCTTTAGTAGATGAATAACAATTATCATCTACGACACGACTAATAACTATTACTTATTGATGGATCAGAAAAATCAGTAAATAATATACGTCAATCTCTGAATGACGATATCTACTGCAGCCCCGTTATTTTGTGAATTTGAATATATGCTTTATGTGCTTTTTAAAATACGAATCAAACAAGCTTATGTGAAAATTCATATTTAATATGGATGGTTTATTTGTTCTGCCTAAGCTCATATTAACTGAAAGCAATTCATTCTTATTTTATTGTCATTGGGATTACCAAAGTATTAATTATATATTATTCAGATTCAATAATAGGGAATCAATTTACGTTGAAATTGGAGACGTATTTTATTTTGAAATATAACGCATCAATCCGATCTTATTTTCAATTAAGCTTTAAACACACCTATTAGCTAACTTTCGAGTTTCCATACATATCTTTTTATAAGTACTTCAACGGCCATTTGCTATTTTAGTACCCCATTGGCTATCTTTACAACGTTTGTTTACAAATGAAGCCATTTGTGCAAACATTGCATTTTTTGTTGCAGGTTTCTCACCAACCTGAGCATCAACTGCTGCTTTTCCATTAATAATATCTTGATTTTCTACAAACATGGCCATCACAAGTTTTTGTTTTTTGGTAATTTGTTTAAATGTTCTCTTTGGAGGCATTATTGAATTATCGACAATTTAACAATAACCCGAATATTTTAAAGAAATAAATTGCTTTGAAAATTTGAATGAAAGTTTTTTTATTTTTTGTAAAGTAATATACAATATTAATTTCATTATGTATACAGTAATATTTGTAGTAACGATAACGTAATAATGACTACATTGATTTCACGAAATGGGGATATCCAAACATTCCATTTCATTTTCTGATTTCAAAATTTGAAGTACAAATGAGATTCTATTTATTTTCAAATACGTCATTTTTTTAACCTTGAAACCCCAATATAATTACTGGTAGTGTATAGTTAAATTATAAATTTAGTAACAGTAGCGACAAGTTCATCATGATTCTTAATGCGCAGAAAATAAGTTCCTGTAGGACACTCCTCCCAATTATGAAAGTAAAAATATTATTAATGATGACGATTGTAATATATACTCATCTTTTTTCATTTATGTGACAGGCAAAATTTATTGGTATTTTTATATTATAGAATTGGTCCCAATGAACACAGAAATTATGTGTTCATGATCAATAATTAATGTATTATGAAATCATTACATAATTAGATATTATTGCTACAATTAATAACGTCTAGTCGTTAATAGTGATTATAGTCGATAAAAAATTTATAGGGTTTAGTAGAGTTGAAATTCTAAATATGACTTAGTCGACTAAAATTAATATTCGTATAATATTTATTTTTCTACATGCTGCATATAATATAAATTTATTGAGATATATTACGTAATTAAATATCTTAAAAATTTACTCGTATTTTGACATATTTTATAACTCCGAAACTACTCGCTGATCATACTCGTATGTTATGTCTGCTTTTCGAAAAACCCTGGTTGTTTTTATATTATAGTACCTATTTACTGTATATTCATAGTCGACTTTTTAAAAGATCGACTAATTTAGTCGACTAATTGCATAGCATTAATTGTTAATTGGATAAAGTTATCTCATAAACAGTAAAGTTTCTCTGCACAAGAAAAAAAGAGACTTGCTATTTATTAATGAAATTCCCAAAAGCGATTAGGAAATATTCTAAGAATGATATGAGATATTATTTTGAATGAATATGTTGTAGATCAAGGTAGTTTTAATATTAAGTTAATTTTTTTAATTTACATTATAGATATTATATTACCAACCGAAAACATGAGCTAATTAAATATGAAATATAATTTAATTTCACCTTTCAAATATTTGACGAGTAAGGTTTGTTTAGATTTTACAAGTCATGTTCTATTTGTTATTTATTATATGCTTAAGATATAATTGTAAAAAAGTATTTTTTACATTTACAACTCTATAAGCACTAATATTGTAGATTTCGTATCTGTCGGGTTCCCAAATATACATTATCATCCCTAGAGTCATGTCTGATATATTCCATATCCATTGATGATTATCGAATTTTTCTTCATCTAACAAGAGACTTTTAACTAAACAAGCGTGTAAAAAGTACTTTGTTATGAGCATGGATTATAGTATCATGATGTTATATAAAATTTGTTTTCATCCCTATGCCCCTTAGGGTTCATTAATATTCTCAAATATATCTGCATTCGTTGAAATTAATAATAATAAATTTTTCATTTTGATCTTAATGTTTCAATTTTTTTCAAAAAAGAGGGAGTTGTCTCGTATCAAACATGGTTACCTTATTTTCTAATAATATAGCAAAACAGACGGATCTTATAAGATAAATTCAAAACTCAACAACAATTTATGTTTAAAATTATGTTAAAATTGCTTTTTAATAACGTTATTAAATTTGATAAATAAAATGACAACTTTCGCGTAGATCAACAAGTAGAACTTTTATTATATGCATTTTTAAGATGGAGATTAGATGATTTTTATTTGTTTCATATACAGTATGTACGCATGGATAGTACGTATTATTATAATGCGTGTTTAATCAAACAAGGCTATTGTTTATTATTTACGTCCAATTTACCTTCAGATGTACAAAAAATATCGCTCCACATGACGAGTTTAAGCAAGTTTTTACGATGATCTCTTTTGTTAATGAACCCTAAATTTTTAAAATTTAAATTAATTTGTATAATTTTGTTTTTGTTGTACCTGCTATCTGAAAAAATATGTATTTTTATGTATAAATAAACTTTGAACACAATAACACAAAATCATCTTGAAATAATACAGCTTGAACTTTTGAATACTATTGAAGTATTAAATGCCATTCACAGTAATTTGTTTTAATGAAATAAACTTTCAAGTACAAAAATTTTCAACAAATAACGTTTAAATTAGGACAGTGTTCAAAAACGGTTACTTTTTAAATATACATTATTTTAAATACATTATATTTAAATTCGTTTCTTTTGTTTCAAAGTTTATTTATAATTGTTTCTTCTTTTAGGAGTTTCTGTAGGGCTGGATGTTCTTCAAATATTAATGCTATCCATGTTCGGTCTCCTTTTTCAAATAGTGCTAAGTAGTGCTCCGAACGGGTCGGTTCGGGTCGGGTTATAGCCAACCCGAACCCGACCCGAAATTTCGGATCGGGTCGGGTTGAAAACTTTCGGGTTAACACTTCAACCCGACCCGACCCCGACCCGACTCGAACCCGACCCGAATTTTTAAGCCCAACATGCTAAAGTTTTAAAAAAAATAAAATTTTGACCTTAGATGTAAATAAAAAAAAAAAAAAAAAAAA
>QKWP01000616.1:59331-93983 GCA_003550325.1 Gigaspora rosea
GAACATAAAAAAAAAAAAAAAAAAAGAAAAAATTGCGTAACCTTTGATGTAAAAAAAAATTATTATTCATCGCGTCACCCCTGATCGACCAATTATTTTGTTTGTTTTGATTTTACATTAAACAAAACAAATAACGGCCGGACTAAGATTAGGATTAGTTTGGTAGATGCAATAACTAGCCCAAAATTTCGCAAGGAATTTTTTTGTTAAAAAAAAAGTGTAGTTTCATAGTCAAAATTTTAAGTTAGAAGCGATTGTTTAAAAAAAATCTTGTTTCGTTTCGATTTCGCATTACACCTGATCCTGCATCCCGATTGGTTAAATGTTAACCGCTATTCTAAAGAAAAAAAAGACTAATCTATATAAAAATTCGGGTCGGGTCGGGTCAATTCTCAACCCGAACCCGACCCGAACCAAAATTTCGGGTCGGGTCAATTCTCAACCCGAACCCGACCCGAACCAAAATTTCGGGTCGGGTTTCGGGTTGACCCGACCCGATTCGGAGCACTAGTGCTAAGTATATGAGTCCTTTGTATAGTTTTTTTATTTTAAGATTTTGGTCTCAATTCTTCTTAAAAGTCTCATTCTGTTGAATTCGTTTTTTATATTTTAAGGTTTAAGAATTCTTGTTATATTATTTCTGATAGTTCATCTTCTATTCTTTTTAATATTATTAATTAAATTCTTTATTTCAGTTTTTGGTTTTTCTAGTCTTTCTAAGTCTTTTACTTGTTTGAATGTATTCATATTTATTATTGTAATATTATATTCAAAATTTTGGATCGTTTTGAATATTAATTCTAAATGTTACATGATTATAAGCAAATAAAAAAAACGACTATTTAATATTAGACTGGCATTTTCTTATCTGGTTTAATTTTGGTTAAAATATTTAAAATATAGGTTTTAAAGTATCTTATTTCTTAATGAAAATTTTTACTAAAATAGACTTAAGCACACCCGTATCACCGGTTCATACTTGGCTATAGCCATTATCCCTTACCCCTATTACCAATCTAACAATAATCATAACAATATGAATTCAAAATCATGTGCAAATCCAAAATTACCTGTACATACAAGTTACAAAATATTACAACAATAATCAAAGAATAATCATAAAATGATACATAAAAAAAATCTTATGACCGGTCATAAAGTCATCTGATCTCGCAATAATGATCGCCCTGTCAAAACTTCGTTGACAAATTCTTTGCCGATCACTCCTTGTACTACTATAATGCGTTAGTGTCCGATAATGAATAAAATCAGAATTAGGTTTATGCAAGTACAACTTAACAGTACGTTCTTAATGAACCGATCATTAAAATTTTAGAACTTGATTTAAAATGGAACTAAAATTCTTTGAAAAACTTTCAAATAATTATCTTGAACTCCTTGATGATAAAGAGGATTTCAATATAATTATTAATGTCGGTGAATCCTCCAACACAAAAATATTCCGAGCGCATTCAGCAATTTTAAGATACAGATCTTTATATTTTCGCAATGAATTAACGAATATTAGCAAAGATGAGAATAATATTAAAACAATTAATTTAAAGAATATTTCCATCCAACATTTTGAAATTATTATCAAGTAAGTTATATATTGCGATTCATAATTCACAATTTATATTATGCTACAAAAAGAATTTAAAATATTCATAAATTTTATAAAAAGATACATCTATGGAGGAATAGTCGTACTTGGAAAACATGACGCATCACTTATTTTTGAGCTTATGCTTATTGCTTATGAACTTGTTTTGGATGAATTGGCCGAAAACCTTCAATCTCATTTAATTGAAAAGGAAGCTCATTGGCTTCGTTTACATTTTAATCGTATTTATCAAAAAAGTTTTCAGAATAATAGACTTCAAGATTTACAAAACTGGTGTAATAATATTTTAGTAAAGTATCCTAATAAAATTTTCGATTCTGAAGATTTCATCACACTCCAAGAAAATGCATTAGTATCACTTATTAGCCGAGATGATTTACAAATGGAAGAGGTAAAAATTTGGAATTATGTTATAAAATGGGGAATTACACAAAATTCAGGCCTACCATCCAATCCTGAAGACTGGTCTAATGAAAATTTTATTGCTTTAAAGACTATTTTACAAAATTGTTCACCTCATATCCGTTATTTTCAAATGTCCGACAATGATATTATTAATAATGTGCAACCTTACAATCGGATCTTTGAAAAAAACCTTTGGAAAGATATAATGAAAAAGTATTTGACAAATGAACCAATATCTTCTACTGTTCTTCCGCCTCGAATAATTTTTAAACCGACATTACCAGCTAGAATTATTGATCCATTTTCAACAGTTATTAATGAAACACATGCAGCTGAAATTGCTTCATGGGTTGATATGAAAGATGATGTTTATTTAGTAATGGATAATCCATATGAATTTAAATTACTTCTTCGTGGAAGCAGAGATGGTTTTAATGCTAATGCATTTTGGAATTTATGCAACAAGCAAACTCATCTTATTGTAGTTATTAAGGTTAAGGGTACCGATGAAATTCTTGGTGGATACAATCCTATTGGTTGGGCCAAACAATATAGACTTACCGGTAAATATAAGAATTGCGATGAGAGTTTTATTTTTTCATTGAAAAATGGAAATATTCAAAATTTTATTTTAAGTCGTGTTAAAAAACCAAAAAGAGCAATTTATTGTAATTCTGAATATGGTCCAGCTTTTGGATCTGGTCAAGATCTTGCCATGTTCGGTGATTTCAATCTGAATGACAACTGTTGGGTTAGTAAAGCGAGTTCATATGAAATACCAATTAGAAACGATACAGCTACATATAAAGAAGTCATATGGTCTTCAAGTAAAATATCACCTTTTTTAATAGACGAATATGAAATATTTCAAATTAATAAAAAAATACTAAAGTTTTTTCACAGAATATATAGATTAATATGATTGTGAACAGCTTGTATTTTCACTTGTATCTGTACCCAGATTAATCTTTAATGTATTTGAAAAAGGAAGATTTGAAAGTGTTCATCTTTAATAAAGCTAATGCAGCATGCATTAAAATTATACGTACAGTAATGAAATGTAAAATTGCGATTTGATATAGAGTCATTACAGTAAGACATAATTTATCAATTATGAAACTTTCCGAGATATAGGGTATAACTTATTCCATAATCGATTTAAATGTTGATATGTCGCTCTTTTTGAATGGCTTATTTGCTTTTTACAACCTTGTAATTGTATTCTATTTATTGCAAGCATCTCTAAATTAATTCGATAAAGTGCCTGATTTGCTGGTTAAATCAGACTTTAGTATTGAGTTCATCGAGGGGGACACTTGAAAACGTTCTTGTTGACCAAGTTTTTTTTAGAAAAATAGTTAGTTGAATCATATTGTATATAGAAACAGTCGAGGAAGACAAATACTTAAAACTTAGGAACTGGAAATCAGTAAGTATGGAGCATTAAAAATTTATTGCATATATATGATGATTAGCATGACGGACAGAATTCTCAGTGATCCAAGGATCGCTTGCCGTCATAAAAACAAAGTGTCGGTTCTAACAAATACAACAACTTGTAAAATTATTCATCTTCTTAACTATACTGGTTTATCTATTAATACCAACCCATACAACTCAAAGCCCTTTACTTTACAATATCCCTACACTTCTCTTGAATCTATTCTTAATACCCACTCTCAGTAGTCCCTCAGTACATACATTTTAAAAAACAACTCCGCTTCAAAACATTATCTATCTTCAACAATTCACATATTTCGATAACTCTACATTACTAGATTGGAACCATATCTCATCCTGTACTAATCAACTATATACAGGTCGTAAACCAGGCTGGTTTACCACTCTTGAACAAATAATCCTATCTAACTCTACAACTCACTCTATATCCTCTTCCCTTCAACTGCCACCTACAAATACTTTATTCTTTACTACAGGCCACACTTTTGTAGTAAATCTAAACCCTGGCTTATTACATACAATGAAAACACCAAGATATTAATAGAAAAAGCTTGCAAATTTAATAATAGCATCAATACAATCAATATTACATACTGGACTATCCAAACAAATAGCTCCAACTCCAATCTCTATCCAATATCTGAAACTATCTGTACACCATGTACAAGTTGTAGTCACAACACTCACTGAATTTCTGCTCATTGTACCTTTGATATCTCTGCTACACTTTCTACCCAATTCAATGTAAGAAAGTGCTATTACAATCCTCCTAACAAACTTAAAATTTATGCTAATTTCCTAGACTTGCTTTATTCTGTAGCAATTCACAATACACAAAATATACCTCCTATCCCAACACTAACAATTCTATTAATGAAATCTTTATATCTAATACCAACTCTAACTTCTATACCAAATTGCATTTAATAACCAATCACTTAATTCACTTATCTCTATGCTGATGGATCAGTTACTAATATTACTAAAGAAAGATACAAAATGAGTATTGGTTGAATCCAAATTCATGACAACTCTATTGTTCAATCATACTCTACTCGAATATGATACTGGCCTTCCTCTTACAAAGCTGAGCTTATAGCCATTCTTTTAGCAATTTGCACATGCCCATGTAATAGTAAAATATCTATATATACAGACTCCTAATCTATTATTTCCAAATTTTACAACTTATCCCATAAACCTCCTTCTCCTCACAAACAATATGCCTACAATTACTGGCCTATTTGGCATACCCTATTAAACTTTATTCAATTCTATAATCTCCAAATTACATTATACAAAGTACCTGCATACCAGAACAGGCCCTGAAAAACTCTAATACAACTCAGATGTTTTAAAAAAGGAAATTTTGCATAGAAATTCATCAAACATTGCATTTTTAGATAGTAAATTTTCAAATTGCATGAACAATATAATACCTCTTTCATCTCAAATAGACTGGAATATAACATGGCTTTACCTCAATAACAACTACAAACATACCTGCAACTATACCAATCCAAATCCTTCAAAATTAAACCTATTCTTCAACTTCTTCCTACATTATCCCATCTACACAACCTTTATCCACTACACTATACATCAATTAATTGCATCAATTGCAATACACATGAGCACAACTTATACTGGCTTATTTGCCCCAATACAACCAATCTTCTACATATTATATACAACTCTATTAAACAAATTATCACTTTACAAAACCTAGATATCACTAATATTCAACTATGTCTATCCTTAAACAATCACAACAACTAAACAACTAATATCTATACAACTATTCAAGGATTCATTACAGCTTCACTTATTAATACAATTTCTAATTTCACCTGCTCCTACAAGTTAGTATCAGATATCACTATAAAACTACTTCTTTAAATATTGCAAAACATATATAAAAATATATGGAAACCTTATTGTACTAAACTATCACCTATAAAAAACAACTTTCTAATACCCTTACTCTACTGCCTAATTTTTTCCATTCTCCCAACCAATCTGCTACACAATTATGCACTAGAATCCCTTATACTTATAGCTATATATGTGGTCTTTCTGGCCAACAACATACTAACAACCAATGCCCTCCATAGAACCAGCCTAATATAAAATCTCTATCTGGTTTACTATGTGGATCTTATACAGCTCCTCTACTAATTCAATTTTAGATATACAAATCTAGATAAGTTTTAACCACTTTAGTAGGTTTAGGTTGTAGATAAATTAGTCTGACTCATACTTGTTTAATAATTTGTATATGGAGTACGGTAATTTTGTAATAATATAAAATGTACCCAAAATTGCCCTAAAGGCACTTATACAAATTAATAAAGATTAAGACAAAACCTCACTTCAATGCACAAAAAAAATCTATTTAGTATTTAAAAAATACATCAAATTGGCAGATTTTTTTATTTTTTTCCTTCAAATTTGGAGAATGGATACATATTTTAGATTTTTGATCAAAAAAGTCAAATTTAAGATCTTTTCTCCAAATTTCAAGCAAAATAAAAACAATACTATTAATTTAATATATTTTTAGACTTTGAACAAGTTTACCAGGACCCCAAAATATACATGGATAGATCAGGTTAATTGTGGGGTTACTGAAAAAAGAAATATCTACAGAAAAAACTTCAAAAATAAGCAAAAAATTACTATAAATAGAAAAGATCTGCATAAAAAAACCTCAAAAATAAGCACACATATCTGACCTATTTATATATATTTCAGGGTCCTAGTTTACCTAGTGAATTGAGTTAGGATTAATTAGTAAAATTTTGTGAATCATAAGATTTTATAGAATTTTATTAATAAAATTCTATAAAATCTTATGATTCAAAATATTTTATTAATTAATTCTAAATTATTGCACTAGATAAATTTTGCTCAAAGCCTAAAAATAGATTAAATCAAAGTATTCTTTTTATATTACTTGAAATTTGAAGAAAAAAGATGCTTAAATTTGTTTTTGATCAAAAATCCAAAATTATGCATTTATTCTCCAAATTTCATGTAAAAGAAAAAATAACACTGCTAATTTATTGTATTTTTAAATGCTGAAAATGTTTACTTAGTGCATTAAGTTAGAATTAATTAGTAAAAGTTTGTAAATAATAAGACTTTATAGAATTTTATTAATAAAATCTATAAAAAATTTTATAATTCACAAAATTTTAATAATTAATTCTAATCCATGCACTAAGTAAACTTATTTAGAACCTAAAATACATTAAATTAGAAGAAATGCTTGAAATTTGGAAAAAAGATGCTTAAATTTGACATTTTTTGATCAAAATCCAAAATTATGCATCTATTTTTCAAATTTTAAATAAAATAAAAATAACTTTGCCAATTTAGTGTATTTATAGATGCATAAAGTTAAAATTAATTAATAAAATTTTGGCATTATAAGATTTTTTAAAATTTTATTAATAAAATTCTATAAAATCTTATGATTCATAAAATTTACTAATTAATTCTAACTTCATGCACTAAGTAAACTTGTTAGCACCAAAAAATACATACCCGTCTGTATAAAATTTAGAGTCTAAGTCTGGTCTAATCCTGGGCTGGACCCAAACCAGACCTAGTCTAATCCTGTACCAGACCTTAACTGAACCTAATCATATGTTGTTTAAATCCCTCTCCCCTCTAAAAAATTTTGAATTTGTTATATTAAGAATAGAGTACAACATTGATCATTTTCATATAAGTTCTGCAGCAAATTTTTTTATATTACAAATAGAAATTGAATATGTGTGAAATTTTCTATGGATATGTATCCTTTAGATTTCAATTACTTTCACTTGTAAAAATTGGAAGTATTTTATTTTATTTAATATTTTGCATTTTTTTTTGTACTTTAACACTTTTTTTTTTGTTGCTTTATCAGAGAGTTACTAATATTTCAGAGGTTTTTTCATTATAATAAGGAACTGTAGGACCCCGAAATATACATAGATAGGTCAGGTTAATTATAGGGTTACTAAAAAAAGAAAGATCTGCAGAAAAAACTTCAAAAATAAGCAAAAATTACTATAAATAGATAAGATCTGCATAAAAAACCTCAAAAATAAGCAACCTCATATCTGACCTATCTACGTATATTTCGGGGTCCTGGAACTGTTATACAATAAGATCAGATTTTTTTGCTATTTTATTTATTTTTTTGGAGCTAACACCTTTTTTGTAGGTTTTGAAAGTAGAACACTTATTTCTTTTTCTATTTTTTTGTTAATATAATCACTAACTTCTTTTACTTTTGTAGAATACAATAAGTCTTCAATGTATAACTAAAAACAGAGCTTTAGAGTAAACTTTGATTCTGTTTGTTTTTTTGCTTTTTTACTTTTGACTTCAATATAAACTTGGTTGACATAAGCTACTACTATTTTGTTTTTTTTATTCTTTTCTTATTAACTTTGGATTTTTAGAAATAGCATTCTCTGTTGCAATGTTAAGTTGAAATAAGATCTAGTGCCTATAGTGCTCTTATATTTTTGAATTTGTTTTAAAAACACAAGCAACTTGTAGCATTACCAAATATGAAATTATTGTATAATTTATATTGTTATAATAAAGTTTTACTTTTGAATAAATAAAAAAATATAACAAACATATTACATATAGTAACAAGCAATGTTGTATGTTTTGGCTGTCCAAGGCTTTTTTTGGCCTTGTCCACATTCAAAATGTCCAAGCATCCAAGATTGTCCAAAGCTTATACAGGCTTTAATAATTATTAAATTTGTCTAAAAAATATATAATTATATATTTTTTGAAATGTTAAACACATTCCAGTTAAAATTAAAATAGATTGTCTTAATAAAATTTTAATTGCGGATTTGGATAAGATCAGCACAAATTTATTATATAAATTTGGAGTAAATTTTATTAATTTTATATGATGCAATAAAAATACACAAGAATATTCAAAAGGCAAAATACACGAAAATTGGCAATAACTAGTTTTTATTTCAAAGAGAGCTTGTTGAAGCTCTAGAATCGATTTGCAGCAAAAAAAAACCTATTACATTATAAATAAAGAATTTTACTTTGGACTCGCGTCAGATTTCTGGCTATGACAAATAGCAAATGTGCAATTATGATGAATATAGCGAGTAAAAAAAAAGTGACTAATATATAAATAAGTGGATCTAAAACAAAAAAAATAAAAATAAACCAGCAACAAATAAAGAAGAAAAAAATTACAACGGCCAATATATGGGCCCTCAAAAGTAGAAACCAGACAATTTGACAATTTTTTGAAAATTAACCTGTTTGATTGATCAGGTGTAAAATTTAAAGCCCTAACTTTTTTACTTAATAATAAAAGCCTGATTACTTAATAAATTTTTGTGATACACGGTTAAAAGCTTTTGACGCTATAATCTAAAAATAGATTTACTGAGATTTTAAAAGCAATCTACAGGTCTACATATCTAATAATCCTGTTTAAACAGGTTTGTTATCATGAATATACTATTTTTAGATTGTTTTGATCTTGTGTAACAAAATAGTTTTTGCCAATTTTCTCAAAACCCGTGATCTGCCAAATTGTCTGGTTTCTACTTTTGAGGGCCCATATATGGGTATGTATTATATACTGTATTTATTACAATTACAAATAGGAGTGTATATTTATTATGATTATGAATATGAGTGTATATTTATTACAATTACGAATGTGTAACTTTATTTTCTTCTAACGAACGTTCAGCCATAGCTTGCTTCCAAGTTCTTGAAAAGCTGCTTATCCAATTTGAAATTGTCGACGCTTCAGGTATGTCAGCCTCATTGAACACACCTTCTCGTGACCGCTTCAGTAATTCTTGCAGCATTTCAGCTGCAGACATTTTGTTTCTTGGGCTTGCTATTCCGGAATGAAACATGATTTCTAGCAGACTTTTAATTTGAGACGTAAGCGCTTTACCATGGCTCTGCTTTTCTTTTGTTTTTCTTTAAGATACCAGCTGGTGACGAATTTCTGGCAACTAGGATTTAGAAATATGGAAATGACAAAGGCAAAAGAACCGATGTGAGTCAAGTGAAAGGAGACAAAAAATGAACGCAAAAGTACAGAACTAAGTAAAAAAGAGGATAGAAAGATAGTGAAATTAAAAGGAGCAAAGTAATGAAAAATAGAAGTGTGAAAATGTGAGAAAAAGTAAAAGGGAAAAAATAAAGGTAAATAAAAAAGGGTCGAAAAGCGAAGAAAAGAATCGTAAAAAAAAATAAAATAAAGGTTAGTAAAAGAATGAGCCTAAAAGAAACGAAGGTGAAAGAAATGAAAATATGAAAATAAAAAAGATAAAATAAGGGAATAAACAAAGAACGAAGACAAAAAATGAAAAGAAAACCTAAGAACAGAAAAAAAATAAAAATAATAAATATGAAAGAAGGTATTGAAAATAAATATAAGTATATGGTAATATGTAAGAAATAGTGAGGGAATTAAATAAGACTAAAAATAAATAAGATTGATCATAATAAAATAAGTCTAAGTTTAAATGTCAGAATTTAGCGAAAGTGTATACAAAAAAATGTGTGCGCAAAAATAAAAACAGGTGAAAAATTAAGCATAAGAATATAAATAAATATGTACGAATTGAAAATAAAAAAGTAAAACTAATAAAAATATAAGAAATATAAATTGAGATAGCGAATATCAATAAAGTTCATTCACAAAATAAAAAAAAAAATTTATAACCCTTCAGGCTTGTTATAATCTATTTTAGCTGCATTGGTTAAGTCGATTATTTCCTGGATTATGAAAAGAATATTTTTAATCATCTGTTTATTGTTTAAAAAGTATTGACAAATTACTTACAAGATCATCACTTTTGTCTTCTAAACTATCATTCAACAGAGCTAATAAAAATGCATAGAATTTGAGTTAATATTTGAGCGGATATTCCCAGGTATAAATATAAATCAAATAAGTGCTTCTAAGGGAAAATGGCACTTTGGACTTTCAATTATATTTTGAACCAGATACAATCTTTGATAAATTAGATAGATTGTGACCAGTCCAAAATGCAATTGAAAGCCCGAAGTGCTTTTCCTTTGGTAGCACTCAAATAAACTTTATTTGCTACTGTAATGAATAAGATTATGAGACTCATTACTATTTGGCACTACTTACAATAAATACCCTATAAATTACTTTCTTCACAATAGTAATACAAATCGATGAATTTTTTAATTGATTAGTTGATAGATTATTTTATCCAACTAATCGATTAGTTGAATAAATGATAAACGAAACTTGGTAAAATATAAGGTAAACAACTGAAAAAGTCAGTTGATACTCTTATATGATTGGTTAATTAATTGACCAATCAATTAGTCGATTAATTGACTGATCGACTAGTCGATTAATTGATTAGTTGGCCAATCGATTAATCAATTAATCGATTAGTCGACTAATCGATTAATCGACTAAGCTGGGTCTGTAAAATTCAAATCAATTAGTTGTCAACTTTACAACTAATGATTTTTGATTTGTATCACTAACTTCACTCAAACACGGGTAATGTAAACAGTGCAAAACAGTTATACCCTGAGATATACTAGTTAAAATTAATTTGAATTTTTTAATTTCAACAAATGGTATTGAATCATAAGTCTTTGCAACCTTGAATTTCTGGCATTGGCATGGTCCAAGATTTGCTTGGATTACTGTGGGTAGTGATAGTAGGTTCAGTTTTATTATAATGTATTTTTTGATGACTTTTTGTATCATTGTATCTTGATTCCCTGAAAGCTAGTTACCCGCCAGCTCATTTTACTGACCCCATATCCCTGACAGAATGTTTCACCTATAGCATTTTTTGTTGACAGAATCTTTCCTCGACATACCATGTTTTCGACCTCTCTTTCCTTGACAGGACATATTTTCAAAAAGACATTTTACTGACATGACGTATTTCAGAAAGAACATTTTTCCGACATGACATGTTTCCGACATCATTTTTGCGACAAGATCTTTCCCCGATTAGAATTTTGTTTAAATAGGTAGAGTGATATATTCGTGTTCATTATATCACATGATTAAGTACTCAGCCTAAATTAGAGTTAGGGTTAGGGTTAGATTAGGTTAGGGTTGATAGTGCTAGTAAACCTGCATGATTTCACATGATGTGATGATCACTGGGTTTATCGTTCTTGTCGAAAAAAGTGCATTCAATAAAACTTAGTGTCGGAGAAAAGTCAAATTAGAAATATGTCATGTCAAATAAATGTCTTGTCGAAAATATGAGATTTCTAGGAAAGGGGATGTCAAAAACATGGTATGTCGAGGAAAGATTCTGTCAACAAAAAGTGCTGTAGATGAAATATCCTGTCAGGGATATGGTGTCAGTAAAATGAGCTGGCGGGTAACTAACTTTTGGGGAATCATACCAGAATCCTAGTATATTTGCGGGTGTGAACTTTTTCCATGGACCAATTCCAGGTAAAGACCTTGCATAAATATACCCTATATCGGTCCCATCATTAGGCCAAGATTACTCATGCCAGTTCTGAATTCCCGCTATTGTTCCAAGTACCACATCATTGTTACTTGTATAATTAGAATGTATTTATGTATTTTCTATTTATATGTTGTAAATACAAAGATAGTTTATGCCTTAGAGGTATGAACGCAATGCTGTAATTAGTTGTAATTATAATGAATGCAGCAAAAAATGCCATAATTTACTATAATTACAATCAATTACGGCACTGTGTTCACATCACTAATATACCTATATAGACTTCTATTTAGCTCTAATTTAGCAACATGTGTCCCTGCTAAATTCTTTATTGCTTCTTCAATGTCTTCACCAGAGCTTATATTGTGTCCAAATTTTACATACCTTTAATAGCGTGGGTTATCTATAAAAAAATTTTTTTCTATAAAAATTACAATTATTTCAGGTCCATATCATTTCTTAGATAATATTTCAACAATCTAATTATCCAAAATATTGATTTTCACGTCAACGATTGTAAAGAAATAATAGTCGGGGAAACGATATAAACTTCATACTCTATATTTGTTTCCACTATATCTAATAAATTAAATTTCTTCCTTATACCAAAATCTACTAATTCTTGTAACCAATAGCTATTGTTCTTAACTCCATTAATGTTATATATTTCTACTTTTAATTCCAAGAAGTCATCTATCTTTCCTTTATCTCTATTTAAATAAACACTGTAACTACCTAATTTTTAATTTGTACTACTAGGAATATCCAATCTTCTAGTAGTACCCATTTTTGCTTGTACAACTTTGGTGCCTGTTAGGAGTACTATGGAAGGTTTTCTTCTTGCTCGATTTGAGGAATAATCTCTTGCACTAGTGATGCCTTAAGCTCTTCTATGTATTTAGAGCATAGCTTTTCTACTTTTCTACCTGATATATTTTTGTTTCTTTTTTCTATCTCCTTCCGTATACTCCTTTCTTTTATTTTTCTCTTTCATTTTGCTTGACTCTGCTCTAATAATCATATTTGATTCTCTACTAACTTCTTGTCTTTCTTTTCTATATCTTATATTATTTTCTACTACTTTTGACTTAAATTTGAGATCTTGTTGTTTAAAACTTTCTTTTTTCTCTGCAGTCTTTTCTTTCCAAACTAATCCTTGGTTGTAATAATTAATTCCATGCTTAAGAGCGAACTCCTTATCCTCTTTGCTCAAAATTCTAGCACCGCAGACCCTTTTTGTTTTCCATTATGGTTATTAAATATATGAACTGTTTTAGCTTTAATTTTGCAAGCTTGTTGGAGTAGTAATGTTTTTTTTGCATATTTGAGTATATTTAAGAGTCTTGCATAATGTACTCTTCTGTCTGTCAAGATTGTGGCATCACTTTTTTATGGAGTTAGTCGAGCTAGACATCCATCGGGTAGTAGTATAGACCATAAGTTCTCTAATATATCTTCATATCTGGTCTGGGTTAAATACACTTGTATTTCGGCTCTTATCTTATTATTCTGATCTTATTTAACCTGGATCTTTTCTAGTTTACCTAGTTTTCTTGTTATCGTCTGAACAAGTGCTTTGTTTTCTCTGAAAGGTCCCATATTGTAAAGTCAAAGTAGTTTTTCTCCTTTTTCATACTTCTTTTTTTAATGTTGCTAGCTTCTAAAGGACTAGTTTCCTTTTTCAGTACTTGAATTGGATTCTCTTCTTTAAGTGTTTGTACTGATTTACTATCTACACTTGGGCTTGAGGTTTTGGCCTTGTGTATTTCCATTTCCATTTCTTGAGTAACTTTATTTTGTGTTCTACTTCTTTTGTGGCCGATAATGTTTTATCTTCTGAGGTGGATTTTTTAATGGACCTGATTCTTTAAATACTAATAAATCTACTCTTTTCTTCTCCCCATGTATGTAATTTTCTAGACACGAGCTAATTAGACTTGGTAACTCTTGTGTCCCATAATCTGTAGTTTCTGACTCTGAGAGAGCCAATGTTAACTTTCTTGCTAATTGTTCTCTCTCTTCTTCTTGAATGATTTTTGGTATTGTATATTTTGTTTTTCTATAACAGGAGTTTACCGTATTTTTGTAATGTTCACAGTTGTATATCTTTAGTGTTGATCTGATTACACAAACTGTTTCAGGTATAATGATTCCCAAAAAATTTGCTATATTCTTATCTTGATTTAAGAGATACAGCTCTGCTTCTTTTAGTCCGGTCATAATATCTCCATCTTGGTTGCTAAATAAGCCTTTGTACTTGTTTAGATGTTCTATGATTTTCTATACACCTTTTAGTCTATTCTATAATTAGGTACAATAAATCTTATTCTGTTTATATTTGTTTACTTTCTCACGATCTAGATGGCTTATCTATTACTGATTCCTGTTTTGTCTTGTTTATTTTCTGGCTAGCTATTTTAGTGTTGTTTTGTTTGATTTACATGCTATTTTTGTAATGTGTTTTGCTTTTATTGTTTGTTGTATTTGTTTGTTTACGCGTTTCTTAGGATCTGCAAATCAGGGTCTAGAGTAATTTCCCAAAAGTATCAAACCAAAAAAAATATTTTTTCGAGCAAAAATTCCAAAGATAAAATTTTAAGGCTTTTGGACTAGCTACTCAAATTTTTGCTACTAAGCAACTCTATGTATTTTGTAAATTTCTACAACTTTCTTTATGTGTGTTTTTGTTGTTTTTTACACTTGTTTTTGCTCTAGCTTCAATTTTTCTTTTTACCAGAAGTATTTATAAGGATTAGCAGAGAGAGTTTTTGATATTCAAAAATGTATTAGTTATACTATATTAATAAAAATATCTTTTATACTTACATATTACAGCCCTTTTGATTTAGTTAGGTCAATAGTCTTCAAATTGGTTTTTGATCCTGTGAATCCTGTGAATACATATAACAGTCACATATTTTGATGGACTCATTTAAATTATTCATATATTTTCCTTTATTATAAATAAAATTTCACAAATATGATAAAAATAAGGTAGCTACTTATATTTATTCATAGACTAACAGATTCAAAAAAGTTCTAAAAAAAATGAAATAATATTCACAAACTTGAACAGCTTAATATTCTTTATATATATATTCTAAAATTAAATTTAGTTAGTAAATATTCATAACTGGTTCACTTTGAATACATAGATTAATAAACATTTTTATACTTATATGTCAATAATTATTATGAATAAATAAATTTAAATAGCAAATATCTATAGTTAAGTTTTAGATAAATATATTCAGATAATATATAGTTATCGTACAAACTCATATGATCATGAAAAAATTTCTTATTGTTATTTTTTGTATGTTATTACATAAGCACAACAATCCCAAATTAAAACTCAGTTAGCCAATCACAACTATTAAATCATGATCATAATTGCACAATAACATCGATATTGGATCATGCGATGATAAATATCACAAAATTTGTTCTGTCGGAACAAATGATTGGTCAAAACGTGCTGCATAGCGGCACGTGTCAGCCAATCATCTGCTCCGACAAAACAAATTTCATGATATTAATCGTTGCATGACCATTATCTTATAATTATTAGATGTATGGGGAACATTAATAAATATTGTCTGTCTAAAATACAGGCAAAACTAATTATAGTATTGGTGGATTGGAATTTTGATAAATAGAAAAACCCATTAGCCATAGCTCTGGTCAAATTTGCATCCTGATTTGAAACTTGCCAAATGATCTGCAAATTTGACCAGAGTTACAGCTTATGAGTTTTTTCTATTTACCAAATTTCACAAATTTGCTAGTTATATGTTCTGAAATTACTGTCAATATTAACCTGTGTGTGGAATTGTACTTTCTTGTAATATAGATATATTCCTAAAGAGCAAAAAGTAAGTAAATATTAAAAATCCTGAAGGTAATATCATGTAACTATTTAGTTGTTGTAAAGTTAAAACACTAGCAATGTAGTGAAATGAAGTACATGTTAAATTCAAGTTTTGCATTGTATACAAACTTTTGATTGATTGGTGATGATTTTATAAAATAACATAGCTGTATATATCATTATAAAGATTGTTAACTATGTTTTTGGTTATAGTATAACACAACACACATCAAACTTATTAAGGGTTTCTTGATTATATATTTTTATATATATGTACATATGTACATAGGCAAACCAGTGTCATGACCTGAGTGATTATACTGTATCAGATATAAAAGTACATATGCGCATGAAGTTCATCAGTCATAGCAATTCGGTAGTGGTTGGTAAACTATCTTAACATTAACATTACTGTTGAAATAGATAGAAAACCTTTAGTTGAAGTGATCAATGTTGGTGTCACAAAATAATTATTGTTGTTAATAAAAGATCCACCAAATGAAAACTCGTTATACTTGGCAAACATGAGCTCTTGATGATGTGTTAGGTAATTCATTTGGTTAATCTTTTTTCTTTTGGGATAAAAAACATTTATTTTACATTTTGATTTATATTACTCGATCTCACCATCTTAACTATATTAAAGACTAAAATTTTTTTTCTTTCTCTTCCTTAGCATTCTACATCGATACCCACACTAATTATATTGCATACTGGCTTTGACCATGAATACTGTATACCTGAAAAGGAGTTTTCCGTTAGTGAAAACAAATAGTATGATTTACATAAATGTGAAATGACGTTCGTCTACAAAATCTGGTTGGATGCCACAATTAGCAGTTATTTCTGTAAAATACGGGCAATTTCAGATTAATAATTGCCCCGTTTAAAACACTGACGTGTGACTGCATTGAATTTATGGCTTATCGCAATGTTTTTACGGCTCCGCCAGGAGTCTAGACACTTTTGCAGTAACGTGACCATCACGTGGTGGGGCGTATTCGGATTAACTTTTTGGCTTTATTGTTAAGGTTAGGGTTAGGGTTCGTGGATATTGGACATTTTTATATGGTTTTTAAGGCCGATTTAAACACTAGTTTTTTGCTCTTTTCTCTTTTTTTCTTCTTGCACACGTGTTTTGTTTTGATGTCGGGCTGATCCGGGATGATCAAAATTTATGTTCTCCGATTGGTTAATTCTCATGCGCATACTGCAAAAGTGTTCTAGACCCTTGATGGAGTTAATCCTGGCCATTATTCAAACAATGCCCCAGGCATTATTTTGCGTTTATACAGTTTATCATCCATTCCTGGTTTAGTGCGACTGCGTCGCGCAGCTACTTATATTTAATTGAATACTGGAACATCGGAGGCTGAGGTGATAAGCAAAATAAGCGTGCTAAATTCGTGTTGATCTTAAGTGTTTATCAGGTATAAAAAATCTAGTTTACACCGGAATAAACAAAGCCTTATCGCCATATCTTTACTAACCTCTTATTTAATGCATATTCCGTTTTGACCTAATGCTTACTCAACACCCAGCCTTTATATCCATTCTATTTAGTACAGGTTCCACCAGCTGATAAAATATTTATTCATCACCATACTTTATCTTCAAGATCTTTATTCATCACCATACTTTATCTTCAAGATCTTTATCCCCCTCACTGTCCCTTATTAATAGAATAGAATTGAATAAACATTTTGCATAAACAGATTCTTGATTTCATCATAATTAAATCGGTATATACTTTTTTAATCCAAAAAACAAGTAAATATAAAGTATAAATACATATACACTGAATCCGAAGCAATAGCCTACTAGAAGTAACAATAACAGATTCCTGAAAAGAATTGCATAGATTTAAAATTAACGCATATGCGAAGAACAATCTCCAAAGTCTAATGCCACTCCTGTAGGTTAAATCGCTATATAGCGCTATTCCTTAAATAACGTATATATGTACTATTTATTCCCCGGGACAGTGGGAATAATGAAATATTTCCCCAGTGGCATATGTGGGTCGCTTTGCGCCCCATAAATGCGCCGCTGTGGAATATTTTAATTATTTCCGCGTTCACGGCGGAATAAATGAGCTATTCAACGTTTCATATGACGACATGACAGGGACTCGTGTTATTAATTATTTTCATCATTTCTTTGTCTCCCTTTACATTTTTAACTTTTCAGGGAAATAACAAATGACTGTTATCACCCTGGCTTTATTTTATCACCCCGTGGAAATAACAAATAAGAAAAAATTATGATAAAAATTATGATTAATAACACGTAAATCCCCGTCATGTGAACGGAATTTACGTTACTTATACTCATTTAAGTAACACAAGAATATTATTTTGAGATAAAAATATTACCAATCAATATTCTATTGCTATTATAATCGAATGCACGTACCAATTTCACCCAGTTTGACAAACATATTTGCTTTATTGTCCGAAGAACATTCATTCTGCTCCAAAACATGCAATGTCCGTCGACCTAATTTATATTATGTTACTCTGCATATTTCTGAATATTTCTTCAAAAACAAATTACAGCATTAATGCTTCAGACTCTTGTCAGATCCTGATCCTCTATATCAAGTTTATACATGCACATATATACTCACTTGAATTACATTTTACATATTTGACATTATCCAAACATAATTAGAATTTACAGATTGATCATTGTCTGTTAGCAATACAATCATAATTTGCATTACTACGTTCCTGGTATGTCTCAATAAATTCAGATGTTAAAAAAATATTTAGATTACTTATATTTCTCAAAAAAGAATCAAGAAAACAAACATATTATTTCTTAAAAAGAAAAAAAATGCTTTATATTGCTTAAAAAAGAAAACAAGAATAATAATATTTATATTTCTCAAAAAAGAAAACAAGAAGAGAAAATATTTTATTTTTCAAAAAGAAAACAAGAACAAAAAAAGATTTCCAACATTAGAACAGTAAAAGTTATTGTAATTATCGTACGTACGTAACTCATCCTTGTTACAGCAAACCCAAAGTCTTAATAGTCGCCTAAAATGTTCCGAAGACTAAAAAGATATCTCGGGGATTGTTCCACAAATTTCTGAATTAATGAACATTTTTTCGAATTCTACAGACCTGAAAATTTCGAAATTTTTTAAGCATCATAATGATTAATCAGTTCTGAGATAAACTTCACTCAATCATAATCTTAAGATTTTTAAATTTTGAATAGTAGCATTTAGGAATATTCTAATCATTACAATGTTTAAGCACAATTTCAAGTTCTAAGATTTCAGGAATGTGTTTAAATATTTAAATTAACAGATGACCCTGTAATAAAAAATTGAACCGAAATACCTAGCTAATTTGGGTAGCCTACATTGCGATTTGTCTTAATTGTATGAGATTAAAAATTCTTTAGAATCGGAATTACCAAATTTTACCTAAAAACCTACTAAGCTTATATATGAAGTCATTATAACAGTATTGCAATATAATTAGTAAAATTACATTAGCTGAAATTTTGCAATTTTATTAGAATTATTCCATTACTAGACTTTAAATTATATTTTTCGTTCTAGTTTTGCAATGTACAGTATATAATATTCATAGATATATTATGCTTTAATATTTTTAAGTTAATAAGTTTTATTAAGTATTTATCTATAACCTTGATAATCTTATTTATTCTGTGAATTAATTAAAACTTTGGGTTTTTTTATTAATTTGAAATAATTCATAATTCTCTATCAAAAAACATGATACTCTATGTGAAGTCCATGAGGCTTTTTTGTATGTAGCTGTATCATGCCTAATTGGTTTTTCATATGAATTTGCTTTACTAGCCCAACAGTTGTTATTCAGATTGAAATCACCGAACATGGCAAGATCTTGACCAGATCCAAAAGCTGGCCCATAATTAGAATTACAATAAATTGCTTTTTTAGGGTTTTCAACACGACTTAAAATAGAATTTTGAATATTACCATTTTTCAATGAAAAAATAAAGCTTTCTCCGCAATTCTTATATTTACCATTATATTGTTTGTCCCAACCAACGGGATTATATCCACCAAGAATTTCATCAGTACCCTTAACCTTAATAACTACAATAAGATGAGTTTGATTATCACATAAATTCCAGAATGAAGTAGCATTAAGACCATCTATGTTTCCACGAAGAAGTAATTTAAATTCATAAGGATTATCTGTTACTAAATAAACATCATCTTTCATATCAACCCATGAAGCAATTTCAGCTGCATGTGTTTCACTAATAACTGTTGAAAATGATTCAACAATTCTAGCTGGTAATGTTGGTTGAAAAATTATTCGAGGCGGAAGAATAGTAGAAGATATTGGTTCATTTGTCATATTCTTTTTCATTATATCTTTCCAAAAGTTTTTTTCAAAGATTTGATGGTAAGGTTGCACATTATTAATAATATCATTACCAGACATTTGAAAATAACGGATATGAGGTAAACAATTTTGTAAAGTATTCTTTAAAGCAATAAAATTTTTATTGGACCAGTCTTCAGGATCGGATGGTAGGCCTGAATTTTGTGTAATTCCCCACTTTATAACATAATTCCAAATTTTTATTTCTTCCATTTGTAAATCATCTCGGCTAATAAGTGATACTAATGCATTTTCTTGAAGTGCAATGAAGTCTTCAGAATCAAAAATTTTATTAGGATACTTTACCACAATATCATTACACCAATTTTGTAAATATTGAAGCTTATTATTCTGGAAACATTTTTGATAAATACGATTAAAATGTAAACGAAGCCAATGAGCATCCTTTTCAATTAAGTGAGATTGAAGGTTTTCTGCCAATTCGTCCAGAACAAATTCATAAGCAATAAGCATAAGCTCAAAAATAAATGATGCATCATGCTTTCCAAGTACGGCTATTCCTCCATAGATGTATCTTTGTATAAAATTTATGTATATTTTAGACTTCTTTTTGTAGAATAATTTTGTGAATTATGAATCGCAATATTTAACTTACTTGATAATAATTTCAAAATGTTGGATGGAAATATTCTTTAAATTAATTGTTTTAATATTATTCTCATCTTTGCTGATATTCGTTAATTTATTGCGAAAATATAAAGATCTGTATCTTAAAATTGCTGAATGTGCTCGGAATATTTTTGTGTTTGGAGATTCTCCGACATTAATAACTATATTAAAATCCTCTTTATCATCAAGGAGTTCAAGATAATTATTTGAAAGTTTTTCAAAGAATTTTAGTGCCATTTTTAATCAAGTTCTAAAAATTTAATGATCGGTTCATTAAGGCGTATTGTTAAGTTGTTCTTGTATAAAATTAATTCGACTAACTGTAAAATTACAATTATTATAAAACGCACTTATGGTGTTTTACCACCATAGGTAAATTAGATTTACAAATCCTTGTAACAAAAACAAAAAAATAAATTTTACAAACCAAAAAATAATTTTAATTACTTTAGGGTGAGGGTAAGACCTGGGATTTTAATGGGGCACTAGTATATACAAAATTTAGCAAGGAATTTTTTTTATTAGAGCCCCAAAGGTGGTTTCATAATCAAAATTTTGTGATATGAATGTTTTTTTAAAAAAATAAACAAAAAAAACGAAATTTTTTTGTTACACCTAAATTTTTTGGCTATTCTAATAGTTTTGTGTAATATGATGTAAAACACAATAGGTTAGGTGTTTTATTAAAATTATGCATTATGGTAGTACAAGCCGTAATCGGCAAGTAAAATTTTCATTAGGAGTTTCATAATTAACAAATAAGAGACGTATTTTGAAAATAAGTAGTGTAACACGACCAATTTGACCAGGTCTGATCGGTCTGATTAATCTGTAACAAGACCAATCAGACCAACTTGACCATGGTATGTTTGGTCTGATTGGTCTGATCGGTCTGATTCCAAATTAGGAGAATTCGTATGTCGTCCTGTCAAACCAAGTCAATTTTCTGCAATTACTAACACGATCTTTGTTCTATTTATACATTAGGCCACGCAAACTTGATTTTCGTTTTGCATTACCCGCCGTCCCATTTTTTCAATTTTTTCAATTTTTTTTTTTTTTAGATCCCAATTGTGCCAATTGCTCGATTTTTGACACCTATTTTTTCCCGCTATTTTCATCCGGTGTCACCCGATGGAGACCTTAATTTCCCGTAATGGTCCGATAGGAATGACAGGAAAAATATGACTGCCGGCCCAATTTTTTGATTCATTGTTGTGTGCAAAACGAAAGATTAACATTGTATGACCTTAAATGTGATCATTATTCTATGTACAGTAAATTAAATTAAAAAAAAATCGTCCCGGACTTTGAAATCAATGTAATGCAAACCGAAAAATCAACTTTGCGTGGACTTATTGTCGCAGCTAATGATGTGCCATTTATATGATGTCTGAATTTTTTTAGCGTACAGTACGTACAGTACGTATAGTTGCATAGTGTGTATAGTATGTGAAATATGTATAGTACGCATATGATATGTAAACTATCTATATACAAAATTTTGCAAGGAATAAATTTGCTTGGAAAATAAAAGGAAGTTTCATAAGGGAATATGAATAGTTTTATGATTTGCGCAGCCTTTATTGACCACGAATTTACGATTTGCTAAACTAATTAGGGTCGTCAGAGCTTTTTTAGGAAAGTAGAGTTTTATTTTTTTATTTTTTATTTTTCTTTTGCAACAGAACTCGAATCTCGAGTTCTGTTTAATTTTTTGAAAAATGAATATTGAGAGAGGGTAACTAATCATACTTTTATTTTCGCTTTCTCTTATATACATATTTTTGACTCCAAATCCTACGATGCTTATTTACATGTACATTTAAATACATAATGATTCGATCATATTATATTTGACTTCTTTATTTTAATTACACATTTTTTATGCGATTCTTGATTGACCCTTATTATCGGCATAATTACCCTGACCGATCCTGGACAGTCGATTACCTGTGAACCGATCGATGGTACACGTGATCACGAAATCGTGTACGCGAAACTTATTCCCTTAGGCCACGCAAAGTTGATTTTTCGTTTTGCATTACCCGCGTCCCATTTTTTCAATTTTTTCAATTTTTTTTTTTAGATCCCAATTGTGCCAATTGTTCGATTTTTGACATCTATTTTTTCTCACAAGTTAATAATTGAATGAATTCTAAGTGTGGCAAAAAATTTATTCCAATAATTATTTTCATCCGGTGTCACCCGATGGAGACCTTAATTTCCCGTAATCGTCCGATAGGACTGACAGGAAAAATATGACTGCTGGCCCAATTTTTTGATTCCTTGTTGTGCAAAATGAAAAATTAGCCTTGTATAACCTTAAATGTGAACATTATTTAAATTAAAACTAAAAAAAAAATAAATAAATAAAAATGTAATGCAAAACGAAAAATCAACTTTGCGTGGCCTTAGGGTTGGGTTAAGGTCCAACATAGGTAAAATTGCCTTCCCGACATTTTTTATTAATGGCCCAAGATAGGTTTAGAATGCCGTTTTTATGTTCTTGCGTTTTTTTTGATTTTTGACTTCTTCGGGCTGATCCGTGTAAACAAAATTTCGCGACTCCGTTTGGTTACACGAAAATGTCACGTGGTACACGACTTTAGACGACCCCTTTTTTGGTTTGTATTACCCGCGCAAATTCACGTATTTGTTGTTTTGATTAGTGATAAGTCTTGACCACTCTAGTAGGTTTAGGTCGCAGGTAAACTAGTCTAAGCTTCTATTCTTGCATGTAATTTATATGTATTTGTCCTTGTACAATTTAAGTTTTTATATAATATATATATAAATTACCCAATAAAGATATAAGCAAGGCCTCACCTGAAAAAAAAAAATATATATATATATAGTAATAAAATAAATTTTATAATTTAATTAATAATTAAAAAGATTTATTTATTAAATTTATATAGTTAAATTTTTGATTTAATTGGTTAAATCATTTGACCAATTTGACCAGACCAGTTTGACCAAAAGTTCTTTGACTATTGACCAGTAAATTTTGAATTGACTAGTAATTTTACCAACTCTGTATAATACATTGTATTCAATTTATTATACATGTCAACATTAACTTTTATAAGTATAATAATTTGAGCCCATACTATGGTATAGCACATTTAACTTAATACATATGAAACATCAATATAAAGTGGTGGGTTTGAGCCTATACATAGTATGGTGTATTCAACTCATTAAACATAACAACCAGTAGGATGCTAGATGCAATAAGTAAGAGAGGGTAGAAAGAATAGGAGTTAGATTATAATTACCATTGAAGATAACAAGTAACAAGACAAGCAAAGCAAGAAAGCACTAAGATTTACCATTAACTAACATGTATCTCCATAATTTCTGTTACATGTATATATATCTATAATCTCATTACATACATATTTATAATTTCTGTTGCATACAATCATATGCCATATTAGCATAACGGAAGTTCATTTTGATTGGTTGTTAAAACACCCCGGAAAAAATGTTGATCATACCCGGATAAAGTATCGGCCATACCCGGACGAAAATTATTACTTTTCAAAAAAATTAGTCTGAAGACACGTATTATAGTCTTACAACACATTAATATATTCATAATGGCTACTTTAATTCATATTTCACAATGTATTTATTATTCTTTTCGTAATAAGTACATTAATTTACAATAAACCATTATGTTTCATAATACATTATTAAACATAGATTCAAGATACGCGAACATTTCTAACCACTGCCACACTACTGCTACCTATAAACATTGTATTTATAAACTATACTTATAATCTAAATAAATATAACAAAAAAAAAGTAAAGTACAGTTTAAAATGTAGTTCGAAATAGTTTTTTTATTAGACAAGCAAAACTAGTGGAAACAGAATCTTGCAACTTTACTCACCAATTGCTTAGGTCGCCAAACTACCTTCCGACCTTGTAAAATCTTTGCTTCTCATCTAAATCTTGAAACTTCTGTATCCCACTGTATCCCAAGTTAAAAAACAGTAAAACTCAAGGTAAAATACTAACGACTTAAGTTGATTTTTACATTGCGTATTACAAAAAAAAATTTCTCATATGATATGACGATTTTTACTTATAAAAGTACTTTAAAAATTACAGTTGACTGTATAAAAAAAAAGATCATCGCCAATCACGTTTAGTTTAATTTTATCCAATCAAAACGAACTTCCGCTATGCTTGCCATATTTTCTTTTTTATATAAGCCTTAATTTTATATAAGCTACTGTACAAATCAGATTATTCTTGTGACAATAACCCTAGCATGATTATTGTCAGTGCATAGGGCTAATAATATTATAACATTATGTAATAACAAAGATTATAACCAAATAAGTAAGATTCTATATAGGTAAAATTTTCTGTAACTTATACAGGTTATTAATTATAGATTTTAAAAATGGTGCACCTGCACTATGGTGCGCCTTTGGATCACCCCAGATCATCCTGGATCACGTAATCAACGTGATCGAAGTATAATGTACGTTACGTAAATTTTTTAATTTAATTTATTACTAATACAAAATTTATTAATTACTACATTTTCAGATACTCGGATATTCATTTAATTTATCTTTTACATAATTGTTATTTATTATTAGGTTTTATAATTGGTGCAACGGACACTACTAAATCATCATTATTTACCAAATATTATTAAATTGTTGTTATACAATGAAGACTATTTGTTATTATACAACAAATACTATTAAAATATCATTACGCATTGAACACTATTAAATTGTCGTTGCAAAACAAACATCTTATGTACAATATTCTAAATACTAAATACAGTAAGAAACTCTATAAACAAAGAACTAAATCACACCAATATCGCAACGATGTAAAAAACAAACAACCAAGCAATGCATAGAAAAAAAATCCACATGCAAGTCATACTTCACAAATTTGCCCATTAATAAAAATGAAAATTATACACCCCAAAGAATTCAAAAATGCCATTACAAACCTAGAATAAAAAAGAAGTGTTAGTAAACGGTTCACAAGCCAGAAAACAAAAACAACAAAGAAATGAAATAATATGCTCCAGAATAATGAAGAAAGCCCAAATCTATCTACTAATCAGAACGAAGAAACCATATGCCCCAAGAAGTTCATAAACGCTCTTAACAAATCAGAAAAAAAGTGTTAGTAATAGTTCACAAACTGGAAAACAAAAACAATGAAAAAATGAAATAATATGCCCCAGAAATCCAAGAAGGCATAAATCTGCTCTAATCCAAACTAACAATCTAACTTTAAAAAACTGCTCTAACCTTAAAATAACCCACCCTAACCCTAACTAAAATAACTCACTCTAACCTAACCACTAACTAAAACAACCTACTCTAACTCTAAATCTAACTTAACTCCAACTATCCCAATTCAAAACATCAACATAACACTAAATAATCAGCTTTTTATACCACTCAGTGAATACGCGTCATTATCACACAGACCAATAGTGAAATGATGCTAATGCAACACAGTGAAATCATACTGTAGCAAACATAAATCAAATTTCACATGACTTCTAAGTGACGATACCATAAACACGGCGGCACATCAATAAATATATGCTAGCAACAAACAAAGCACAATATACACCAACACCAATGCAATAGCACAAAAGTATAGTGCAACCAGCAAAATTACGGAAAACAAGCAACACAAAACAAGTGACAAAGCGGCAAAGCAATTAATACAAAGCAAATGGCAAGGCAAGCAAAATAAAGCAAACAGCAAAGCAAGTAACAAAAATCTCAATAACAGCACCTAAATGATGGGTTTATAGCGACGACATTAAAACAATGACACCAAAGTGATGATACCAAGCGACGACACCCAATGACAACAACGCAACGATACTACAAAATGTGCCAAATTATCTGGAAAATGTTAGCAAAAAAAAATAAATAAAAAAAAAAATATAAGGGAGGCGGGGTATTGTGGACAGGGCAGGTATCTTATGATCTAGTTATCCGAATTAGATGATTTTTATACCATTTGAATCGTCTCAGAGAGACGAATCGAATGGTACAAAAATCATCTAATTCTAATCACTAGATCACAAGATATCGTTATTTATACAAAATATAAGTTTTTGTATATATACCTTTAACAATATTGGGATCCTGTGATTGGATTTTAACAATTTTGTGCTTGTTCGAATCATCTCACTAAGACAGTCATTTTGGTGGTAAAATCATCCAAAACGGACCAGTAGATAAAATTTTATTCATGTGTCCACAATACCCACTTTCTTCTAAAATTTGGTTTTATATTCTATTTTGTGTACTAATTATTTATATCTAAAACAATATATGATATAAAGATTTTTTATAGTAATTTATTCTTTATTAAGCATAGTTCAAATAATAAAAATTGTATAAAAATCTATTTGATAATTAAAAAGTTTTATTAGTAGAAACTTAAACATGTCCATAATACCCCGCCTCCTTTATACAGAAAAAAAAAGCAGTACAAAAAACAAAAAGTGATTATCTGATTGTATATATACCCTATGATTAGAGTGCACCAAAATATAAATCTCATTAATTATATTAATTATAGTGATTTTTGTGAAAAGTTTTACTTAATCTTTGTTTAGTCCTTGCTATAGTCTTTGCTAATCACTGATTATTAATCTATCCACCTATTAAAAAAATTGGTTCAAAAAAATAAAAATTACAAATATTTAAGCAATAATTATAAATTTATATCAAAGCAGTTTAAAAATGCTAAAAATTAATTAAAACATTGAGCTAATTATTAAGTTGCTATAATAAAAATCATTAGTTGTGGTTGTGATTGCTGCAGTTGCAGTTTGCATTGCAGTTGTGGTTGCAAATATGCAAATATAAAATTGGTTTACAAAAACCTATCCAAATCCATATAAATGGTTAGTACATTTTCTAAAACAGATGAAAATCTTTTAATTTTTACAAGAATTGAGTTATATCAATTCTAAATACATACCTGATCTACAGTTATGCACCGAAGAGATGGCTTAAGTATTTTAACTATTGTTTATATATAAATTTATATAGTCAGCCTACAGATAAGACACTATCTAGAAAGTAGTAAAAAAATAGCAAAAATCGCAAGCGGAAGAATTTTTGAAAATATTTTAAAAAAATCAAGTAAACCAACCTGCCCAAGTGGGGATCATGCATAAATGAACCTAAATCTATCTTAAGGAGACGTGAAATCCATGAATTGAACAAATTCGAAAATTATACTATCTTTTTTACCCATATGTGTTCATGCCAGAATTTGAAAACTGTGCACAACTACAAGTTTATCAAAATGAAAACCACAAAAATCAATTTGAAACAAACATAAGCAAATCAATATTTAATACCTATGCTCTAATATATATTATCAGTAGAAACCAGCAATGTATAAAGGATAAATCTACATGCTTGATTATATACATTATGTTACTGTGCATTCAATTATTGATTTGAATACGCTACCCAATAAGACCCAAGAGTTTTATACACAGATGGTTGTCAGTAAACTATAAATTTCGTACTTCGTATTATGTTCCTGATATAGCTATATGCAAATAAAGCTAACGTATTATTTTGTTTATAAAATTAACATAATTACAAAACAATTGGTATAAATTGTAATTTGTTATTGCCGCTTTATCTTAATTCTGCTATGCATAATATCACATTGCTGAAATACTGCAATGAAAGATCAAGCAATATAATAAATTTATAAGTTCTCTGATATATTGAAAGCACAATAAAAGGTTGAGGAAGAACATTATAAGTATCAAATATCTATTAAATGCCCATACTATCAAAGTTCTATGTCTATCCATATTAAAACACTATGATTAAAACACATGGCTTGACATCTGTCTACTTTTTTATAGGACTAATTGGTCATTACGTTTTCATTATTTATTTGGCTTAGCATTAACGTCATGAAGAATTTGACAATAACAGTTCAAGTAATAAAATTTAAGACTTTATTAATGAGGTATTTCAAACTAAGGATCGAATTACTTTTTAATATAAATAAGAGCTTCAGATATTATGCTCTACTATTCTTAATAATTAAGATGAGATATCTATAGTTTTGAGTAGTCTTTTGGTAAATTTCAAGCAGATAACTACTATTCTAGTCCTTCAAATAATAATAATGTGTTCTAAGAATGATAGAATATCCTATAGAAGATACGTTATCTCAATACTTTGAGTTTTATAAATAATATTGGGATAAGGACCTTACTAGTTATTCCAAAACAAAATTAATTAGAACAACTTATTCACAATGAAACTCCTAGTTGACATCATTTTGTAAAACATTAACAAATAGCAAAACTTCTCAGGTTTTTAAACGCCCCATATAATTGCATCAGTTCTACCTATTTCACTGACAAATAGTTTCCTGACAATTAATTTACAAACAATTATTTTACCGATAAGATTATTTTCTGAAGATTAATTCACTAACAAGTTCATTTCATCGGCAAAGAATTTCTGACTATTGTCGTTATGGTCAAGCTTAAAGTAAGGGTTAAGGTTTGTGCAATTTATAAAAAACTTGTTAGTTAATTGCAACTATCTTATAAATTTTAAAATAAACTAAAAATTTGCTTTTTCTGAAAGCTCTTTGATCTTATCCTAAAAGTCATCTAGCACTTCAGTCTGAAATAGCAATAGAATTTTCAGAGAGCTAGATGATTCAAAAATGAAACCAGAAAATGAAGTTTTTAGTTTGCCCAGAATTTATGAGAACAGCTATAATTGTCAGTAAATTAGTTTTGTCAGTAAATCATTTGTCATAAAATAGCATGAATTCAAATTTTGTAATATAATTTATGGATAGTAATATTTTTTATATTTTGCATCATTTAATTAATTATATTATATCCATAGAGCATGATTTAGTAATTGCATTAATTGATAGCATCAGCCTTGTATGCAGTGCCACCACTCTTATTCAAGAATTTTTTTCTAATTTTTGAAATATTGCATTTATTGGACAATCTACTTATAATAAAATTGTTATCTTGTCATAAGTGCCTAGTACATTTTTATCAATTATTTTGCATGTGTGAAAATTAGATAGCATAAATAGTTACAATCACATGCTATGAAAAACTTGCAATATTTATACCAAATAAATGTTAGTATTAATGGCCCTTATTATGTAATATCCATATTATTTAATTATATATATCTATATATATATCTATATTTTGAGTCTGTGCACTTTAATGTTTTTGATTGGCTAAACAGAAATTTTGGGATTTTGGAATTTTGGAAGCTTCTAAACAGAAATTATGTCAATACCACGAGCTACTAATTTTTTGTATTCTGACAATAGTTTGAATTAAGTTTTACAATATTTTGAATATATTATGATCGATATTTGAATTAAAGTAGTTAAAGTTACTGAATAATCGCGCATTTAGGTTCTATTAAAGTTAAATGCTTTGAATTCCTAATTGTATAATTACTTTAATTCGTAAAAAATCACAACATAATACATTATTCCAAAATCTATCTATTATTTATATTATGTCTAATAAACCTTCTAATTCAGAGTTTATCTATTTAAATGCTTTTGGTTGGTTATATCCAAAAAAATGTGATCTAAATGTGGGAAAACTAACAGAAATACATAAGGTAATTATTATGTTTTTTTATTTATCTTCTATCTTCTTCTTTCTATCTTTCCTTCTAAATCTTCTAATTCAGAGTTTGTCCATTTAAGCGTTTTTGATTAGTCATATCCAAAAAATGTGACCTAGCCATGAGAAAACTAACAGAAATATGTAAGATAATTATTATATCATTTTTTAGTATTATTATTATTAGAATCTTTTTTATAATTAAATTCAGAGTTCATATATTTTAACTTATTTAATTAGTGTTGGCGAATTACTTGCAATTGTGATTGTTTAGTAATTACGTTTTATGGATTGTGCATTTTGGCTGTCTAATTTGTGGATTGTTTGATTGTTACATATTCTTAAACTGTATATTTAAGTGTTTAAAATATTTAGTTGTTATTAGTTATTATTAGTTAGTTAGTTATTATTATTGGTTATTAGAATATAATCTAAAATAATTTGCACTTTGATCGGTATAAATCTGCATGCTGATTGGTCTTTTATTCTTGATTTGATTGAATAACTCAGTACACATGCACATTATCTTATTCATATATAATCTATACACATCATCCATTTGAATGGTGTGCGGGAAAATTTATTTTTAAATACATTGATGTATTAATAATAATGACATGATTAAACTTACAATATATGATTTAATTTTGAGTTTGTATACAAAAATACTTTTTTTGGCTATATTTAAAAACATGATCAAATTGTAAAAAAATTTTTGGTAAGCCTAGCAATATTTTTTAAATTAATAAAAATAACATATACACAAGGTTAATTTTTCACTTTTCATTATCAATTAGTCAGATTTTTTATTTTTATTTTTTAATTTTTTTTATTTTTATTTTTTTTAACTTTTTTAAATTAATGGAATAAAGTTCACATTTAAGATTAGGCCAGACAAAGTTGTTTTTTTGTTTTGAATTACATAAATCTGAGATTCTAAGTCAGTAGGTTGGATTTTTTTAATTTCTGTAAATTAATAGGATAATATTCATTTCTAAAATTAGATCACAAGAAATTGATTTTTCGTTTTCATTACATAAAATGTGAAAACTTCAGTTGGCATACTGATTTTTTTTTTTTATTTAATTTGTATTAAAGATTAGACCAGCAAAGTTGATTTGTCATTTTGAATTATATGGATCTAAGAACTTAAGCTGATAGGTCAGTTATTTTTTTTTTAATTTTGGTAGATTAATAGAAATTAAGTGTGAAGTTGATTTTTGTTTTCATTATATAAAATCTAAAAACTTTGGTCAGTGTTCTAATTTTTTTTCCTATTTAATTGCATCTAAAATTATGCTAAGCAAAGTTGATTTTTCAGTTTGATTTATATGGCTCTGAGAACTTAAGTCAGTAGGTAAGATTTATTTTGTTTTTTTTTTTTTAATTTTTGTAAATTAATAGGATAATGTACACATCTAAGATTTGGTCACATGAAGTTAATTTTCATTTTCATTATATGAAATCTGAAAACTTCAGTCAGGAGCCAAATTTTTTTCTTTATTTAATTCGAATCTAAGATTAGGCAGCCAAAGATGATTTTTTATTTTGAATTACATGGATCTGAAAACTTAAGTCAGTAGGTCAGATCTTTTTTGTTTTTTTTCTTTAATTTCTGTAAATTAATGGATAATGTTCTATTTAAGATTTGGCTACGCAAAGTTAATTTTTATTTTCATTATATGAAATCTGAAAACTTTAGTTGGGTAATCTGATTTTTTTCTTTATTTAATTCACATCTAAGATTAGACTAGACAAAGTTGATTTTTTGTTAGATTTACATAGTTCTAGAATTTTAGTCAGTAGGTCAAGTTTTTTTTTAATTTCTGTAAATTAATAGGATAATGTTCACATCTAAAATTTAGCTATGTGAAGCTGATTTTTACTTTTCATTATATGAAATCTGAAAACTTTGGTTAGTATTCTGATTTTTTTCTTTATTTAATTTGCATTTAAGATTAGGCCAAGCAAAGTTAATTTTTCATTTGATTTACATGGATCTGAGAACTTAATTGGTAGGTCAGATTTTTTTATTTTCAGTAAATTAAAGGAATAATGTTCATATTTAAGATTTGCTATGTAAAGTTAATTTTTTATTTTTATTATATGAAATCTGAAAACTTTGGTCAGATAATTTGATTATTTTTCTTTATTTAATTCACACCTAAGATTAGGCCAGACAAAGTTGATTTTTGTGTTGATTTACATGGATTTGAGAACTTAAGTCAGTAGGCCAGAAGGTTTTTTCTTTTTTTTTTCTTTTTACTTTATGTAAATTAATGAAATAATGTTTACAACTAAGATTTGGCCACGTGAAGTTAATTTTTTGTTTTTATTACATAAAATCTTAAAACTTTGGTCAGGAGGAAAGTTGATTTTTTGTTTTGATTATATGAATCTGAGAACTTAAATTGATAGGTCAGATTTTTTTTTGTTTTTTTTTTTAATTTTCTGCAAATTAATAGATAATATTTACATCTAAAATTTGGCACTTGAAGTTGATTTTTCATTTTCATTATATAAAATCTGAAGACTTCAGTTAGGTAGTTGGATTTTCTTTTCTCTTTATTTAATTCGTATCTAAGATTAGACCAGACAAAATTGATTTTTATTTTGATTTAAGAACTTAAGTTGGTAGATTAGATTTTTTTATTTTTTACTTTCTGTAAAATTAATGAATAATGTTCACATCTGAGATTTGGCTATGCAAAATTGATTTTTTATTTTTATTATATGAAATCCGAAAACTTCAGTTAGGGGCCCAATTTTTTTTCTTTATTTAAGGGTAGAGTTAAATTGTATCATTTATCATATGCAAAATGTGGCTAAATTTTTGGTATCACCTGATTATCATTGTTGTGTTCTTGGAATATTCTAGAACATAACTGTATAAAATTTTTGATATTACATATTATGTGAAGTACACCAGTAGTACACCTGTACATGCAAGTATCGTTGTTAAACACACATATATATATTTATGATAATACATATAAATTGTAACAAGTTTACAAAAAAATGGTTTTATATAGAACGAACTATAGCAATATATATATCAAATATGTTCTAGAATACAAATAAGATTCTAGATTCTAAAATGATCAGCATACTACACAGTATCTGAAATTGGGTTGCGGAGTCTGCGAACCGCAACAAATTTTAAATTTCCGCAACCAATATCTGAAGTGCATATGCGAATTCCGTACATAAATTTGCAAATTTTACTTATAAATTTGATTAAATGCTTATGCGCACAACTAAAGTTTTATAAATTTTTATAATCCGCAAATATTTTTTTTATTTAGCTGCGGCCCACAACTAATTTAAAAATTGAATTTCAGACACTGATACTGCATAATACAGTTATATCTCTGTATAATCACCCTATTTGGCTAGCATTTTTTGGTAATTATATAGAGGTGTGCTTAAATAGAATTACCTCTTTACAATCACACAATATAAAAAATATATTTAATGTGACCTTAAAGAGGTACTTAGTGCTCCTACAGACCAACTTGAACCAGATTTTAGTCAAGTCTAAGTCTGGTCTGATTTTTGGACTTTTATATTCAGACTTTTAGTCAAGTCTGAGTCTGGTCTAAGGCTGGTCCGAAGTCTGCAGACTGGTCTGAGTCCAAATATATTTTTTTGGTGCTGGACAAGTTTACTTAGTGCATTTTGTTAGAATAAATTAGTAAAATTTTATGAATCATAAGATTTTATAGAATTTTATTAATAAAATTCTATAAAATCTTATAATTCACAAATTTTTATTAATTAATTCTAACAAAATGCATTAAATAAACTTGTTCAGCACCTAAGAATGTATTAAAACGGCTGTTTTGTGTTTTATTTTACTTGAAATTTAGAGATTTGATGCATAATTTTGGATTTTTGATCAAAAAAGACAAATTTTAACATATTATCTCCAAATTTCAAGTATAATAAAAAAGTACACTGCCTATTTAATGTATTTTTAGGTTCTGAACAAGTTTACTTAGTGCAATTTGTTAGAATTAATTAATAAAACTTTGTGAATCATAAGATTTTATAGAATTTTATTAGTAAAATTCTATAAAATCTTAAA
>QKWP01000616.1:94870-234266 GCA_003550325.1 Gigaspora rosea
AACAAGTTTACTTAGTGCATTTTGTTAGACTCAATTAATAAAACTTTACAAATTATAAGATTTTATAGAATTTTATTAATAAAATTCTATAAAATCTTATGATTCATAAAATTTTACTAATTAATTCTAACAAATTGCACTAAGTAAACTTGTTCAGCGCCAATAAATATATATTATTATATTAGACTCAGACCAATCTGCAGACTTTGGACCAGACTCTCAGACGTTTTTAAGTTTTTGGACCAAAAGAGATATGGCATGTATTTTTAACTAGCCAATCACAATTATGTATTTATAACCAATAAAAAAATTGTGATTATGAAGAGGTATTTTTTTTAATAAATCAATTTAAAAAATCTCTAAAAAAATGTGATAGTGATTACACTATTATTGTGATTATATAAAGGTATTTTTAATATTAAAAAAAATGACTGCACAAAATCGTGTGACTATATAGAGTTCGTGACTATATGGGAGGTGATTGTATAGAGGTATGACTGTATTTCACCCAAAAGTTTGTGTAGCACCTAAAAATCTGGAATGACTTTTAATAGTTTTCTTACTAGCTTTTATAACTTTTATATAATTTTTATAATTACATTATCCAATATTTATATATTGTGGCTTATTTTTTTAATATATATAAACATTATAAGCAAAATGATGTCTTATTATATTTTATCTTATATAAAAAAAATTAGCAATGATCTACATTAATTTGCCCTATCATGTTAACTTTACCCTTAATTTGCATTTAAGATTAGGCTAGACAAAGTTAATTTTTCAGTTTGACTTACATGAATCTGAGAACTTAAGTTAGTAGATAAGATTTTAATTTGTTTTTTTTTATTTTTTTTTTTAAATTTCTGTAAATTAATAGAATAATGTTCATATCTAAGATTTGGCCATATGAAGTTGATTTTTCATTTTTATTACATAAAATCTGAAAACTTCAGTCAGACAGTCTGATTTTTTTTCTTTTTATTTAAATCACATTTAAGATTAGGCCAGGCTAAGTTGATTTTTTGATTTGATTTACATGGATTTGATAACTTAAATTGGTAGTCCAGGTGTTTTTTTTTATTTTTATTTTTTTTTTATTTTTTAATTTCTGTAAATTAATGAGATAATGTTCATATCTAAGATTTGGCCATGCGAAATTGATTTTTTATTTTCATTACATGAAATCTGAAAACTTTGTTTGAGCAGTCTGATTTTTTTTTCTCTTTATATAATTCATATCTAAGTTAGGCCAGACAAAGTTAATTTTTTGTTTTGCTTTATATGGATCTGAGAACTTAAATCAGTAGTTCAGATTATTTTTTAATTTCTGTAAATTAATGAGATAATGCTTACATCTAAAATTTGGCCATAAAAAGTTAATTTTTTATTTTCATTATATGAAATCTAAAAGCTTTAGTCAGACAGAGTGCTTATTTTCTTTATTTAAATTACATCTAGGATTAGGCCAGGCAAAATTGATTTTTTAGTTTGATTTACATGGATTTAAGAACTTAAGTCAATAGGATTTTTTATTTTTTTATTTTTTTTTAATTTCTGTAAATTAACGGGATAATATTTACATCTAAGATTTGGTTGCATGGAGTTGATTTTTCATTTTCATTATATGAAATCTGAAAACTTTGATTGGACAGTCTAATTTTCTTTTTTTTCTTTATTTAATTTACATCTAAGATTAGGCTAGGCAAAGTTATTTTTCAGTTTGAATCACATGGATCTAAGAACTTAAGTTGGTAGGTCAGATTTTTTTTAATTTTTGCAAATTAATGGAATAATGTTCATATCTAAGATTTGGCCATGTGAAGTTGTTTTTTTTTGTTTTTATTGCATAAAATCTGCTAACTTTAGTCAGGTAGTCCAATTTTTTTTCTTTATTTAATTTACATCTAAGATTAGACCTCGCAAAGTTGATTTTTTGGTTTAATTTACATGGATCTGAAAACTTAAGTTGGTAGGTCAGGTGGTTGTTTTTTTAATTTCTGTAAATTAATAGGATAACACATCTAAGATTTGGTTATGCAAAGTTAATTTTTTGTCATTATACGTAGGTTGGATGAAAAGTCTTGTCAGTAGATTAATATCTTGATCAATTTTAAAGATACAGTTTTAACCTTTATATATATAAATATAGTGGTTATAATAAATATGTAAAAAAAATTTTAAGTATTTTTATCAGATAGTTTTTAAAATATTGAATTTTTAATTTATTATATAAAAAATATTGCAAATTTTTTTATATAAAAATTAATTAAACTTTATCTTAAGTATAAAAAAAATTTAAAAATTTAATTAATTTTTCTAAAAATTTAGCTAATACTAAAATCAGTATGTAGTTTTTAAATATATAATTTATTTTTAAATTAACATATTAAAATTTAAAAAATTTACAATTTAAATTTTTCTTTGTTTAATTAGATTTTGCGAAGCTATAGTTTTTTTATTTTTTAATATTTTTATAAATTTTATAAATAATAATAATAATTTTGCAATAATTTTTATTTATAACTATTCTATTTTCAAATAAAATTATTAAATTTATTTAAAATAACCAAAAATTAAAAATTGTTATATTGCTAAATTTTATTACTAAATTTAGTAAATTAATTACTATATATAGTAAAATATTTAATTTATAATAAAATTACTTCAAATAATTATAAATAAAATTTATTTATATATATTTTAATTATATAAATATAGTTCATTATTTTGGTTATATAATTTTTTTTATTATATAAATATTTTTAATATAAATGACTTAATTTAAATTTTTATAATAATAAATTTCAATTGGTTAAATTAATAAATTTAAAAACCAATTTTTTCAACAACTATCTAATTAAAATTAATTAAAATTTTTTTTATAAATTCATTATAACCACTATATTAATATATATAAAATTTAAAACTGAATATTTAAAAATAATCAAGATATTGTCTACTGACAAAACTTTTTATCCAACCCACGTATAAAATCTGAAAACTTTAGTTAGGCATGCTAGACAAAGTTAATTAGTGATCCGCGAGTCAACCAGAGAGTGGTCATAGTGAAACGTGATGCAGATTACTTATAGAAATTAGGGGTTTGCGAATGAAGAGTGCACACATCTAAAACTTTTTTTTATACTAAGTTAATCACTCTTCTGACTTAAGAGACTTTTGTAGAGCTCTTCAAGACGCATCTACTGGTGGGTAGAGCATCAAAATCGGCCCGGTGGGTGCTGAGATATCTTTAAAAAACGTTTCTTTTACTATGTAAATTTCTATACAAACAATACTATTGTTTGCAAAGAAATTTACATAGTAAAAGAAACGTTTTTTAAAGATATCTCAGCACCCACCGGGCCGATTTTGACGCTCTATCCACCATTAGATGCGTCTTGACAAGCTCTACAAAAGTTTCTTAAGTCAGAAGAGTGATTAACTTAGTATAAAAAAGTTTTAGATGTGTGCACTCCACATTCACAAAACCCTAATTTCTATAAGTAATCCATGTCACATTTCACTATGACCACTCTCTGGTTGACTTGCAGATCACCAATTAATTTTTCATTTTGAATTATATACAGTGGCCTACCATATTATTGTGGACACTTTTTAAAAATTTATACAGAGCTAAATATATAAGGTATCATTAAATTATATATTCTTTAAATCTATACTTTTAAATAAAAAAAAGTATAAAAAATTTTATGCTACAGTTTTTAAAATAATTAAGTTTAAGTAAATTTTTAAATTTTTGCATTTGACTGGTTTTCTAAATTTTAATATAGTTTTCATAATAAACATAATTACTAAATATAGTAATAAATAAACTTAATTTTTTTTTTAATAAACTAGCAATTTTTTTTAAATAAATTTATTTAGTATAACAAAATGCACATATCTTTAAAATTTTATAATTTTTCAAAAAAATTTTAGTTAATTACTATATATAGGGGTCATCTAAAGTGGAGACAAATCATGTGATCAACCACCAATCAAATTATAGAATTTTGATGATCTTCAGCGAAGCAAAAATGAAAGAGAAGCGAAAACCTTGAAAAATACAAAAAATGGCAGTCTAAACCTACCTCAATGTGTTAATCAAAAATGTCGGGAAGGCAATTTTGCTTATATATATTTAAAACCTATTCTAACCCTAATATAGGACGACCCTAACCCTAAAGTTAATTGAAAAAATTATTAAATATGAGCTGTCTCCGCTTTAGACGTCCCCTATATATAGTAATAAAATTACTATATTTGGTAATTGATATAATTTTGAATTAAAAATTGCATTTTTATATTTAGAAAAAATAACTACCTTAAATTTTTATAAAATTTTAAAAAATTTTGGGATTATATATAATTTGTTATGCTGAATAATTTTTGCTTATTTTTGAAGTTCAATTAGCTTAATAAAAAATAAATTTTTACTATGCATTTATTTTTGTAATTAATTTTGTACAACAATAAAAACCGATCAAACTTAAAAATCTAAAATTTTACTTAAATTTAATTATTTTAATAACTGTAGCATAAAATTTTTTAAACTTATTTTTATTTAAAAAGTATAGATTTAAAGAATTTATAATTTAATTTTTAGCTTAATATCATATATATTTAGCTCTGTATACATTTTTAAAAAGTGACCACAATAATATGGTAGGCCACTGTAGATCTGGAATTTAAGCAGATTTTTTTTAATTTTTGTAAATTAATGAGATAATGTTCATATCTAAGATTTGGCTATGCAAAATTAATTTTTTGTTTTCATTATATAAAATCTGAAAATTTCAGTTGGATGATCCAGTTTTTTTTTTTTTTTTTTTTTTTTTTTTTTTTTTTTTTTAATTCACATTTAAGATTAAACCAAAAAAGTTGATTTTTTGATTTGAATTATATGGATCTGAAAACTTAGATCAGTAGATCAAATTTTTTTTTAATATACTATAAATTAATAAATAACGTTCGCATCTAAAATTAGACTATACAAAGCTTAATTTTTGGATTTGTATTGCATAAAAACTGAAAACTTCAGGCAGTTAAATTTTTTTATACTTTAAATTAATAGTATAATGTTGATATCTAATATACTAGAGCACTGCAATATTAAATTCTAAAACAGATTTTTTTTATGCAAAAATCATAATATTTCCAATACTAACTACTATATATATTGATTAATAAGTAAGTTTAATAAAATTCTTTATGGTAAATTATAATAGGAATTCTACCAAATATATACCACTAATACTACTTTAACTGCATATTATAATTACCAACTAGTAAGTTTCGTAACAGAATTTTTGCAGCAACTTATAATAAAATTATAGTAATTTCAATACTAAAATGCTGCATATACTACATTAGTAAGCAAATTCTATAACAGAATTCTTTATAACAAACCATGATAGTCATAATAGAAATTATAATAATCCAATGTACTCTATACAACTTATATACTAAAATAAAAATTCTGAAATAGAATTTTTAAGTTACTAATATAATTTAAAAACTCTAAAATTATTAAATAAGATAGGTGTTGCATAAGTATCACCTATTGCACTAGTATTACTTTAATTTTAAATTCATGTACTTAATGTTTTTAATTGGTTGTAATTAGAAAATGTGATCAGAGTGTAGGAAAAACAATTGATAATTGTTAAAAATAATGACAGATCAGTTACTTTTTAAATCTGAAATATTTTAATCATTTGCATCTATTGTAAATTAATAATTATTTGTCTCAATTATTTTTTAAAAAATCAACTTTAGTTCTTTATGTACCCTTTGCATCTTTCAGATTTAAAAAATTGCTCTGTTCTTATATGCACTTTGTATCTGAAATTAGATTACCGTATTTGCACGTAATAATGTGCAGGGGTGAAATTATGAATTTTGGCCTAAATTAAACTTAATTCAGGCCAAAACTTGAAATAACACCCTGGCCTGCTATTACATGCAAATATGGTAACTAAGCTATAGATAATGAATATACAAAAGTAGAAGCATAAAAGTTTGGAACTAGCAAGATAGTTAGTAGTACATTAGTATTTTTTTCTTTTCTTTTTTCATTTTTTTTAATGCAGTGCTAACTTTTCATATAATAACAAGTGTAGCAAGTATAATAGTTTTGGATATAGCAGGATAGTTAGTAGCATATAGTATTTTTTTATATATAATACTAATATTTCTTTTTTTTTTAGAATGAAATGTAACATGATAACAAATATAGCACAATAATAGAAGCATGATAGTTCTAGGTATAGATGGCGGTGAAATTATAGTGTCAATTTTTATATTTGGCAGTAGAAATTGTTGAAATAATTTCACCAAAAATTTTTTAAGATGAAATGCTGAATCAAATTTCAATTGTTGAAATTAATTTATATACAAAAATTAAATCAACAGTTGAAATTAAATTAACAGTTGAAATTAAATCAACAGTTGAAATTAAATCAACAGTTGAAATTAATCAATGGTTGAAATTAAATTAATAGTTAAAATTAAATCATCTGTTGAAATTAAATTAACAGTTGAAATTAAAATTAACAGTTTAAGGGTTCTCAAGCATTTTTCTCAAAGTGATTAGTTAATTAAAAAGATCATACACAAAGTACTACAATTAATTGAAGTAATACTAATAGCAATTTTGTCAAGAGTTTTGTTGCAAAACGCGGTTATTAAATTTTAGTACAACTATTATAGTTTCTGATCATCTTTTTTAGTTATTGTAATAATAAAATTGATTGGCTAAATAATTTATTTTTCACCAATTAAAAATTCTATATGCCAAGTCTAGAAGTTATAATCTAAATGCTCAAAGTTTTATTTTTTTTTGTTATAGCTAAGATATCTAAATTTATGGCTGTTGTTTGTACTTTATTTGAAATCAAAACCCAAACTCCCAAATTTTTCATTTAACTCACATTAATTAAGTTTTGGAATCAGGCTTTCTATTTTATTTGGGACCAAAATTTAATAAGGTAACTGCACAATGCTGTTGACAAGCTTAACAAATTTCAGTATGATACTTGATTTACTACAAATCGACATATGATACTGTATGCAGTTAAGGCTAATTTGGTACTATTGCGATAGAACAATTGTTAAATTGTGATGACATTCTTGATCATAACTTGCTCATCAAGATATTAGTAGATTACATTAGAAATTTTAAAAAATAAATGTTTTAATAGTTTATTAATACTAACTAATAAATTATTTACATCCTAGCCTATATGTGTATAGTATTATATAATATAATTAATCAAGTATATAAATTTAATAATATATGGGACCCCGTACAGCAAAACAGTGCATTGGGACAATCATGTGATTTTGAGAAAATCACAATTAAAAATCATCATGTGATTAATTTTAATTATAATAATAGCGAACCAAATTCTAAATTTTACACACATTTTATTAATATATTTTACAAATTAATAATATTTTTAGAAAGATACAATTTATTAACAGATTATTATTATAAAATCTCAAAATCTGATTGGTTTGCCCAATGCACCGTTTTGCTATGCGGGGTCCCATATTGTGTTTATTCAATATTTTATAATTAGAAGTTAAATTTGTATAGAATTTTTTTTAACTTTAATTATTTAATTGCATTTAAAAGTTTAACTTATTCAGGTGTTATGATAAAATGCAGTATAAGAAGCATTTTATATAAGAATAGAGTTGTAATTGCATTAGTAAATATTATAAAAATATATATACATATTTTTGAATACTTAAATCAAGCAATATATCAATAAACAAAACTGGTAATATCAAAAATAAATCAAATAAAAAATGAGGCATAATTTAAACTTGAAATACTTAAAATAATCTTTGAAAGCCATATCAAACTGGTTTAATATAAAATGCAAATCAGACTACAATGTCATGTAAAAATATAACCAATCAAAAAACAGTATCTGTTCACTCCTCAGATAACATATACTACATTGCACTCTGTTTCTGGTACAGCCAAATTAATTTTAATGATTAAATTATTTCAATAGTTGAATTAATTTTGATGGTTAATTTAATTTCAACCATTGAATTAATTTTGACTATTAAATTAATTTCTACTGTTGAAAATAATTTTGGTTTCAACAGTTGAATTTAATTTTCAACTGTTGAAATTTACAAAATTAAAATTTAATTTCACCACCATCTATAGTTTGGGGGCATTAGTGATACAGTAATTATATATATACACAGTAATAATGGTTTTTTTCTTTAGAATAGAACATAGTGTTATAACAAATATATGATAATAAAAGCATGATAGTTCGGGATGTAGCAAAATAGTTAGTAGCAGTAGTTTTTTTACTATACAGTACTAACATTCCTTTCTTTAGAACAAAACATAGTGTAATAACAAACATAGCACAATAGTAGAAGAGTAGTAGAAGCATAATAATTCAGGATGTTAAAAGCACAATAATATATATATTATATATATATATACAGTTTCTTTTTTCAGGACATAGCACAATAATGAACATACAATATTAGAAGTATGATAGTTCGGGACATAGCAAGATAGTTAGAAACATAGTAGTATTTTTTTTAATACAGTACTTAGGGTTCCTACAAACCCAGATCAAATCAAACTTTAGGTCAGATTTGGGTTTGATTTGATTTCAAATCAAACCCAAACCCAGACTATGATTAAAAAAAATATTTGAGTTTGATTTAAAGCAAACTTTTTAGTTAAATTTGGGTTTGGTTTGAATTTGAGTTTGAAGTTTGCAAACTAGTTTGAGTTTTAATTGATAATCCGCCAGTCAACTGGTGAGTAATCATAGTGTAATGTGATACAAATTATATAAAAATCGCTATAGGCGAAATGTGGTATGATTCCATCTAAACATTTTTTCTTACTAAGTTAATAACGCATGTCCACTAATTGAAAGTTGTAGAGCTTGTTGAGACGCATCTAACAGTGGTTAGTCATCCAAATTGGCCTAGTGGATGGCAAGATATCATCAAAAAACGATTGGCTGACTATATAAAATCTATATGTAAACAAATATTGTTTGCATGGAGATTATATAGTTAGCCAATCATTTTTGCGATGATATCCTGCCATCTACTAGGCCAATTTGGATAATATAACTACCATTAGATGCATCTCATCTAGCTCTACAACTTTCATTTAGAAAGCATATATCGTTAACTTAGTAAGAAAAAATGTTTTAGATGGAAGTATGCCACATTTCACATAGTGATTTTCATATGTAATATGTGTCACTGAGTTTTATATAGCTAGTCAATCATTTTTGATAATATCTCATCATCCACTGGGCTGATTTGGATGATCTAACCACCATTAGATGCATCTCAATGAGCTTTACAACTTTTAATTAGTGGACATGTATTATTAACTTAGTAAGAAAAATGTTTTAAATAGAAGCACGTCATATTTCGCCTATGATTACTAGGGTTCCGAAGTTTGATCCAAGTTTGATTTGAGTTTGATCAAGCCCCAAATCAAACCAAACTCAAACTATAAATTTTATAAAGTTTGAGATCAAACCCAAATTCAAATAAAAAATAATCAAATTCAAACCAAACCCAAATACTATACTAAGTTTGATTTGAGTTTGATTTGAAGTTTGCAAACTAGTTTGAGTTTGAATGGCATAAATATATTTTTATATTTTAAACAAGTTACTTAATTGATAATCAGCCTGTCAACTAGAGAGTGATCATAGGTAAAATATGGCGTGCTTTTATTTATAACCTTTTTTCTTACTAAGTTAATGATACATGTCCACTAATTGAAAGTTGTAGAGCTCGTCAGTCACATCTAATGGTAGTTAGATCATCCAAATCGGACCAGTGAATGGTGAGATATCATCGAAAAACGATTGGATGACTATATAAAACTCAGTGACAGAATACGTATGAAAATCACTATAGGCGAAATGTAGTGTGCTTCCATCTAAAAGCTTTTTTCTTACTAAGTTAATGATACATGCCACTAATTGAAAATTGTAGAGCTCATTGAGATGAATCTAATGGTAGTTAGATCATCCAAATCAGCCCAGTGGAGGCTGAGATATCGTCAAAAAACGATTGGCAGACTATATAACATCTCTATGTAATATTACATAAAGATTTTATATAGTCAGCCAATCGTTTTTTGATGATATTTTGCCGTCCACTAGGCCGATTTGGATGAGCTAACCACTGTTAGATGTGTCTCGACGAGCTCTACTACTTTCAATTAGTGGGCATGTATTGTTAACTTAGTAAAGAAATAGTTTAGATAGAAGCACACTACACTTCGCCTGTAGTGATTTTCATATAATCTGCGTCATATTACACTATGATCACTCTCTAGCTAACTGGCAGATTATCAATTAAAATATAAAAATATATTTATATTATTCAAACTCAAACTAGTTTGCAAACTTCAAACTCAAATTCAAACCAAACTCAAATTTAACTAAAAATTTTGCTTCAAATCAAACTCAAATATTTTTTTAAATTATAGTTTGGGTTTGGGTTTAATTTCAAATCAAATCAAACCCAAATTTGACCTAAAGTTTGATTTGATCTGGGTTTGTAGGAACCCTAATGATTACTCTTTAGTTGACAGGCCAATTATCAATTAAGTAACTTGTTTAAAATATAAAAATATATTTATGTCATCCAAACTCAAACTAGTTTGCAAACTTCAAATCAAACTGGGTTTGGTTTGAATTTGATTATTTTTCATTTGAATCTTGGTTCGATCTCAAACTTTATAAAATTTATAGTTTGAGTTTGGTTTGATTTGGGGTTTGATCAAACTCAAATCAAACCTGGATCAAACTTCAGAACCCTAACAGTACTAATATTTTGCACAATAACTAACATAGCATGATAGTAGAAACATGATGCTTTGGAACATAACAAGATAGTTAGTAGCACAGTAGTATTTTTTTTAGGGTTTTTTTATATAGTACTAATATTTCTTTTTTTCTTTAAAACAGAACATAGCATGATAGTAGAGGCATTATAGTTCGGGACATTAGTAATATAATAATATATATATATTTTTTTTAATGTTAGTACTAATGTTTCTTTTTTTTTTAGAACAAACAGACGTAGCATGATAATGAATGTATGATAATAGAGACATGATAGTTTAGAACATAACAAGATAGTTAGTAGCACAGTAGTATTTTTTATTTTTTTAATACAGTACTAATGTTTTGCGCGATAACTAATAGTAGAAGCACAATAGTTCGGGACATAGTAAGATAGTTAGTAGCACAGTAGTTAGTATAGATATGCATGATATTTCGATATGTTAGTAACATGATAGTATTTTTTTATTTTTTTTTTGATACAGTACTAACGTTTTGCACAATAACAAACATAGCATAATAGTAAAAGCATGATATTTCGGGATGTAGCAAGATAGTTAGTAACACAGTAATTAGTATGAGGCATGCAAAATAGTATGGTGCATAGCATAATTGTTAGTATGAGATTTAGCATGATAGTTGGAACATAGCAAAAAGGGCGCCAGTAGCGCTCCCAAAACACTTGTAGTAAATATGTTTGTAATTCAATTCAGTAGGTATAATTTATCAATTAAATCTTGAATGTATCCTACTCGGCCTCCGTTTTTGGTTTTAGCGCAACAACATTGCACAGCTGCCTTATTTAAAGATAATAAAATAAGTGGATCAAAATTTTATATTATACAGTAGAATTTTATTTAAGATAAATCAGGATTTTCTTATCTGGTTAAAATATCAATTTTAAAGTATCTTATATTTCCCTTTTTTTTCAGATTTTTGAAGTTATTTTTTTAATAAAAATTATTTACTAAAATAGACTTATGTACCATTCTTTGCTGATTATACCTTGTACTACCATAATGCATAATTTTATAGTTAGTATCTGATAACGAATAAAATCTGAATTAGTTTATACAAGTACAGCATAATAGTACGTCCTTAATGAACTGATCATTAAATTTTTTTAAAACTTGATTGAAAATTTATTGAAAAACTTTCAAATAATTATTTTGAACTTTTTGATGATAAAGAGGATTTTAATATAATAATAATTAATGAGCCTCCTGAACCTATCTCTGAAGGCTGGCTATTTAAACACATTTGCAAATTTATTTTTGGTGTTAAACTTTTAGAATGTTTTGAATTAGGTGAAGCACCTATTCCTGAAGACAAACTTAGTTACTATTATAAGAAAACATAAAAGATGTGTCTACAAAAGCTCAGCACACCAAATCATTGACCAAAAAATGCGAGAAAAGTGAAGAATCAAAACAAACCAATTTGAAGAAAATAACAAAATATTTTTCTGTAACATTGCTCATGCTACTCAAACGAGCAAAGGTCTTTTGTTTTATTATCAAAATGAAAATTTAAAAGAAAAGCAAATGCCATCGGGTATTATTAACTTAAAAGGAGTTGTTTGTGAGGATATCGGTCAAAACAAATTCAAAATAATTGCTAAAAATGGCAAGGAATATGTGTTCGAAGCACCCAACAAAGAATTTAAGAGATGTTGAGTACATACTATTGAGCTTAGGGCTAAAAAAGCTGAAGATTTAAATGACATCGACACTAGTGATGGATACAAGAAAATTTATAATCAACATCAGCAAGTGCATTTTTTATAAAATCTACATAGGTTTACAAACTTTACATAAATATTATATAGAATACTATATAAAAATTAGAAAATAACTAATTGTACATGGTGTGTTTGAACACGGGTATAATAATTTTTATAAATTAAAAGATTTTTAATTAAAATAAAAAATAATTTAATTAATATTAGGGTTAGGGTAAAAACTGGGATGGGGCAGGGGGCATAGTTTATACCAAAATTTTACATGGAATTTTTTTTCTTAAAGCCCATAGATTATTTCTTAAGCAAAATTTTAAGATACAATTAATTTTTGTTTTTTTCTTTATGTTTGTTGTACAAAAATAATCTGCATACTGCATTTTCTATATGATTTGTGTAGTACAGTGTTCAAACACCCCGTGTACAAATAGAAATGCTCTAAAAATTATATATGTTAATTTTTATATGTTATTTAATATAAAATTTATGTAAAATTTATTTGAATATATATAAAAATAAATTTATAAAAAAGGCTTATGTAAATGTTATATATTTATAAATTTTATGTATAATAATTAAGCAACTTTTATTTGCTATAAATATCTAAATAAATTTTTTACATAAATTTTAGAATTTAACTGCAAATAACCGGCGGTGATCATCACCGATGTGTAATTAACCAATAACGATAAACCAAAAAAAAGTTCATTTCATTTACTTTAGGGTCAGGGTGAGGCCTGGGATTTTAGCAGGGTGTTTGATATATGCAAAATTTAGCAAGGAATTTTTGTTGTTAGAATGTCAAAGGTAGTTTTATAGACGAATTCTTGAGATATTAGCATTTTTTTTTAAAAAAAATCTTTATTTTCGTTACTCAACTGATTTGCACGTTACACCTGATCCTGCAAATTTATTGGTTAATTACACACCGGTGATAATCACTGCCAGTTATAGTTAGTAAAATTCTAAATTTTATATATTAATAAATTTTATATATTATAACTATATAACTTTTATATATCATAAAATTTAAATAAAAATTTTATATAAATCTTATATATCGTAAAATTTAGATTATAAACATTATATATTAATAAATTTTATGTATATAATTATGTAACCTTTATATATTATAAAATATAAATAAATTTTTATATAAATTTTAAGAAAAAGAAATAGTCAATATCTCAAAATTTTACTAGGGTAACCCCTGTTGTATTTTTAATTAAAAATGCTCCTCTCGCAATTTTACTCTAACACCAACTCTAATTCTAACCCTAACCTTAATTATAACTCTTATTCATTCTACATTTTACTTATTTGGCTACTTATCACATTTTTATATTTAAATTTTTGTTATATAACTGTTAAATAAATATTATTTAAAAATTATATTTATGTATAAATTATGCTATGTAAGTCTACATTGGGTTTGTAGACTTACATATAATTTTTAAATACATAAGTCTACATAAAAATAACTTCGTGATGTACTCGGTAAGTCCTTTTATATTTTTTTACACAACAATGTACTGTATGTTATTCATGCTGTATGTGGTATTTAACACGTGTAAAAGTGTTTGCTTATGTTCTTATATTATAAATTAATGGCCATAAATTAACATTGTGTTTATATTAATTTACATATTCAGTCAATCATAATTTAGATTTTCAATTATAGAAGACCAAATGTATTGAAATTCCAACACCTGTTGTCTAACTAGATGCAAAAAAAATACTTTAGAGGTTATGAAATTCCTGATGAATTTAATTCTATTGGTGTTAAACAATATAATGATCACTATCATTAGCAAGTACATTGTTTATAAAATCTACATAGATCTACAACTTTACATAAATATTATATAGAATACTATATAAAAATTATAACTTATATATTAATTTTTATATGTTATTTAATATAGAATTTATGTAAAATTTATTTAAAAATAAATTTATAAAAAAGGCTTATGTAAATGTTATATATTTATAAATTTTATGTATAATAATTAAGCAACTTTTATATGCTATAAATATCTAAATAAATTTTTTATATAAATTTTATATATTAATAAATTTTATATATTATAACTATATAACTTTATATATCGTAAAATTTAAATAAAAATTTTATATAAATCTTATATATGTCGTAAAATTTAGATAAAATTTTATATAAACATTATATATTAATAAATTTTATGTATATAATTATGTAACCTTTATATATTATAAAATATAAATAAATTTTTATATAAATTTTAAGAAAAAGAAATAGTCAATATCTCAAAATTTTAATAGGGTAACCCCTGTTGTATTTTTAATTAAAAATGCTCCTCTCGCAATTTTACTCTAACACCAACTCTAATTCTAACCCTAACCTTAATTATAACTCTTATTCATTCTACATTTTACTTATTTGGCTACTTATCACATTTTTATATTTAAATTTTCGTTATATAACTGTTAAATAAATATACTGTTAAATAAATATTATTTAAAAATTATGTTTATATATAAATTATGCTATGTAAGTCTACATTGGGCTTGTAGACTTACATATAATTTTTAAATACATAAGTCTACATAAAAATAACTTTGTGATGAACTCGGTAAGTCCTTTTATATTTTTTTACACAACAATGTACTGTATGTTATTCATGCTGTATGTGGTATTTAACACGTGTAAAAGTGTTTGCTTATGTTCTTATATTATAAATTAATGGCCATAAATTAACATTGTGTTTATATTAATTTACATATTCAGTCAATCATAATTTAGATTTTCAATTATAGAAGACCAAATGTATTGAAATTCCAACACCTGCTGTCAAACTAGATGCAAAAAAAAAAAACTTTAGAGGTTATGAAATTCCTGATGGATTTAATTCTATTGGTGTTAAACAATATAATGATCACTATCATCAGCAAGTACATTGTTTATAAAATCTACATAGATCTACAACTTTACATAAATATTATATAGAATACTATATAAAAATTATAACTTATATATTAATTTTTATATGTTATTTAATATAGAATTTATGTAAAATTTATTTAAAAATAAATTTATAAAAAAGGCTTATGTAAATGTTATATATTTATAAATTTTATGTATAATAATTAAGCAACTTTTATATGCTATAAATATCTAAATAAATTTTTTATATAAATTTTATATATTAATAAATTTTATATATTATAACTATATAACTTTATATATCGTAAAATTTAAATAAAAATTTTATATAAATCTTATATATGTCGTAAAATTTAGATAAAATTTTATATAAACATTATATATTAATAAATTTTATGTATATAATTATGTAACCTTTATATATTATAAAATATAAATAAATTTTTATATAAATTTTAAGAAAAAGAAATAGTCAATATCTCAAAATTTTACTAGGGTAACCTGTATTTTTAATTAAAAATGCTCCTCTCGCAATTTTACCCCTAACGCCAACTCTAATTCTAACCCTAACCTTAATTATAACTTTTTTTATTTCATTCTACATTTTACTTATTTGGCTACTTAACACATTTTTATATTTTAAATGTTCGTTATTTTCGTTACATAACTGTTAAATAAATATTATTTAAAAATTATATTTATGTATAAATTATGCTATGTAAGTCTACATTGGGTTTGTAGACTTACATATAATTTTTAAATACATAAGTCTACATAAAAATAACTTCATGATGATAGGTGTTGTAAAGAGAGGTTTATATTTCCATTGAAAGATGGCTGCATCCAAAATTCTGTTTTAAGCAGTGAAAAAACCAGAGGAAGCAATTTTCTGTAGTTTTTATTACAGTCCATATTTTGTGATATTGCTATATTAATTAACTTTGATGAAGATGACAACTGTTGGATTAACGAAAATTATAGTGCATGAAAGATACTAATTAGAAACCCAGCTACATACAAGCATTTGTATTTGTTATTGGATCATTTTTTTCGGCGGAGGAATATAAATATTTCAAATTAATAAAAACCTTAAAGTTCATATTTTAGTTAACAGAATAAAATAGCATTGTCAAATTGTGAATAAATACTTAACCAAAAAATATTAAATAATCCTATAAAAAAATAACACAGTGTTTTATGAAATTTACGGAATTTGAATAAAATTTGTGGAATATGAATATGACCAATGAAATGATATGGAATGATGCTGCTAGATGTTGATTTATAAAATTTTTACTATATTTAAGATTATTATTTAAATCTACTTTAATTATTATACTCAGTAAATATATTTAAAACAAGGTTTTGTTAACAAGTGTTAGTTGTATAAAATTTTAGATTAGATGTAAAAATTATTAAAATTTGCGAATGATAGCTAAAATTAAAAAAATTAGTAATATAAAAAAAAAACCATATATAAGTACTAATTGTCCGTCGCTACGTCCAGATATTCTATGTTTACAAAAATTACAGTTTTGGTGCATCAATATTTGTATCATCAAAATTGTAACTTTTATATTTGGTGTCCGTCCGTACGTGCTAATAATTACGTTTTGATGCATCAGATTATTTTATTTGCGTAGCACCAAAAAAAACCATTATCGTATCAAAAATGTAATCTTGTTTGTCTGCTCAAGTGTCGATTTCTTTAAAATAAGAAAGTATCGAGTAGTGAAGAAGAAAGAAACATTGTCAATTTATATAATTTCTGAAATGGCAGATAATTGAATCTTGTGAACTGCAGTATTATGAAGTTCACGAGATATAAGGTATAAACTTGTTTTATGCCCACCAAGATCATTTAAATAATGATTTTCGCTCTTTTTTTTTGAGTGGACTAAGAAATTTAGATAACCGGCAAAAATAAGTAAAGACAATGCAATTTAGCAATTGTAGTCCGTTATTTCGTCATTTTTAATGAATTTGATAACGAATTTGATTTGATGGTTTGATCAGAAAGATTCTGTATTGCAGTATTGTGACCATTAAGGGAACGCTTGAATGTGCCTTTTTTTTTTTTTTTATTAAAAATTTTAAATATAGTCGAATAGATTAAAATCGTTTATAAACATCGGAGAAACAGTTAAACAGTTTAAAATAATACAAATATGAATATTCGAGAATTCGAATACATATCTTTTATAAGCCACCAACGATAGATTAGATTTAGTCGGGTTGTCGAGACATGATTATAAGCAAACAAAAAAAAAACAACTATTTAAAAATAGACCGGCACTTTCTTATCTGTTTTAATATTGGCTAAAATATCGATTTATAAAGTACTAATATTCCCGCATTTTTAAAGGAGTACGTACATCTAATATTTCTCACCCTCCACATGATCGATTCCGATCAACTCATCCATAATCACTTAAAAAAACCATATTTCAACGGCACTTATTTCACAGACGATAATTTGCGGCAAGTTTTATTTCGTGGACAGTATTCACTGACAGCTCGTTTCACAGACAAAGTAATTCTAGTCATTGTCGTTAGGGTTAGACTTTGAATTAGATTTAAGGTTAATACGGTTTATAAAAAATCTTGTCGATGAAATGAACTGTCGACGAATTATACTGTCTACCAAATGAACTTGTCTGTAAATTAATAGTCGGTGAAATAAAGCTCGTTGATGAAATGATGTCGGTTAAACATGGTGTCTTTGAAGTGATTGTCGGTGAAATAATATGGATCCCTCTATGATTGTCCAGTAAACGTGCAAGATCAGGTGTAACATATAAAATGTCTTCGTGTAACAAATATTTTTTTAAAAAATTGCTTATATATTTTAACCATTTTGTTTATGAAACAACTCTTCGGGTTCTAATAAAAAAAAGATTCCATTCGCAGTTTTACGTACTGTATAATATCTTCTAACCCAACTTGCTAATACCCGAGGTTAGGTTATTATTAAAAAAATGGGTAAAGTAAAATTTCGTAAATCAAAAATCGCTCTAATGGGAGTGATGAAAATTATCCTTTTAAAAGTTATTTTTCATCCTAACCTGTTACAAACTAGTTTTGCCGATTACGCCTTGTACTACCATAATGCATAAATTTACAGTTAATAAAATCAGAATTTAGTTTTATTTACAATACGTCCTTAAACGAACCGATCAATAAATTTTTTAAAACTTGATTAAAAATGGAACTAAAATTCTTTGAAAAACTTTCAAATAATTATCTTGAACTCCTTGATGATAAAGAGGATTTTAATATAATTATTAATGTCGGAGAATCTTCCAACAAAAAAATATTCCGAGCACATTCAGCAATTTTAAGATACAGGTCTTTATATTTTTGCAATGAATTAAAGAATATCAGTCAAGATGAGAATAATATTAAAACAATTAATTTAAAGAATATTTCCATTCAACATTTTGAAATTGTTATCAAGTAAGTTATTTTATACTACTATATTGCGATTCATAATACATAATTTATATTATGCTACAAAAAGAAGGCTAAATATACATAAATTTTATACAAAGGTACATCTATGGAGGAATAATCGTACTTGGAAAACATGGTGCATCATTTATTTTTGAACTTATGCTTATTGTTTATGAATTTGGTTTGGATGAATTGGCAGAAAACCTTCAATCTCACTTAATTGAAAAGGAAGCTCATTGGCTTCGTTTACATTTTAATCGTATTTATCAAAAAAGTTTTCAGAATAATAAGCTTCAAAATTTACAAAACTGGTGTAATGATATTGTGGCAAAATATCCTAACAAAGTCTTTGATTCTGATGATTTCATCACACTCCAAGAAAGTGCATTAGTATCACTTATTAGCCGAGATGATTTACAAATGGAAGAAGTAAAAATTTGGAATTATGTTATAAAATGGGGAATTACACAAAATTCAGGCCTACTATCCGATCCTGAAGACTGGTCCAATGAAAATTTTATTGCTTTAAAGACCACTTTACAAAATTGTTTACCTCATATCCGTTATTTTCAAATGTCTGGCAATGATATTATTAATAATGTGCAACCTTACCATCGAATCTTTGAAAAAAACCTTTGGAAAGATATAATGAAAAAGTATATGACAAATGAACCATTATCTTCTACTGTTCTTCCGCCTCGAATAATTTTTAAACCGACATTGCCAGCTAGAATTGTTGAATCATTTTCAAAAGTTATTAATGAAACACATGCGGCAGAAATTGCTTCATGGGTTGATATGAAAGATGATGTTTATTCAGTAACAGATAATCCATATGAATTTAAATTACTTCTTCGTGGAAGCATAGATGGTTTTAATAATGCTTCATTTTGGAATTTATGCGATAAGCAAACTCATCTTGTTGTAGTTATTAAGGTTAAGGATACTGATGAAATTCTTGGTGGATACAATCCTGTTGGTTGGGATAAACAATATAATGGTGAATATATGAATTGCAAAGAAAGCTTTATTTTTTCATTGAAAAATGGCAATATTCAAAGCTCTATTTTAAGTCGTGTGAAAAATCCAGCTTACGCGATTTTCTGTCATCATGATGACGGTCCAACTTTTGGATATGGTTGTGATCTTTTCTTGTACGGTGAGTTTAATCAAAATTACAATAGTTGTACTGGTGAATCAGATTCATATGAAAAACCAATTAGAAAACATGAAGCTACATCTAAAAGGTCATATTTTTTAATAGAGGAATATGAAATATTTCAAATTAATAAAAAGTCCTAAAGTTTTTATTCATAGAATAAATGGCATCTTAGAATTATGAATAAATACTTATTAATTTAAATAATATTAAAGCAATGTATTAAGTAAGACAATGCGCGCAAAAACCAGAATGAAACGTATAATTTTAGGTCGAATAATGGAATATTTAAGAAAACATAGCATTATTAAAATCAATTAACAATGAAGTTGTTACTAACTTTAAAAGTTCAAAAGATAAATTAAGCCTGAATGACAATTCAGTAATTAAATTCTAATGCATAAACGAAATAAGAATGAGAATGTGATTGCGTTATTCTGATAAAAATGACAAATAACTATATTATGCTACTTTGTATTATTAATATGTCTAGCTTTGTTCTAAACACACTTGCCAAGAAATTTTGCTGTGACAATTCAATGGATAAATATTGATTAATTTTTATATGCACATCTAATAACTTGATTTATATAATTGCGTACTATAAACGCATATCAGAATTTATTCGGATGTTTGTTACTCATGATAAGAGTAGAATTTATAATAGTTGCAGCAAAAGCTAAAATGATAATAAATATAAAATTCGATACTTTGAAGATTATTCGAATAAGGAGTAAATACTGAATCGAGTTACATTAACAATTTATATAATTCCCAAATTGGAATAATTTAATATGCTATGATACATAAGAACAAGCTCCTATATTATAAAGATTACTAATAGGATCTCCAAACATTCCTATTTCATTGTCCAATTCAAATTTTGAAATTTCTCATTCTGTGCGTTTAAGGAGTTTGCATCTCCACTTATATTCGTTAATTTAAAAGCCAAAATTTTTGAGGATTAATCTTTATGTATTTAGAGGAAGGAAAGTTTGGTGTGTGTTTGCCATTAATAAAGCTAATGCATGTAAAGTGCAATATTTGATATAATCATGACGGATCGTTATCATATATGCAAATTTTGCAATATTAGCAGTGAATTATTATGAAATTCCTGAGGTATATGGTATATACTTGTTTTATGCTCACCAATTCATTTTAAATATTGATTTTTTCACTTTTTTTGAACGGTCTACTTATTTTTAAAAATTTGGATACTAGCAAAAATAAGTAAAGAAAAATGCAACTTAGTAATTGTAGTCTATTCTTTTGTCATCTTTAATGAAATCGATAAAGAATTTTGATTTGATGGTTTGATCAGACAGATTCTTTATTGTGTCCATTAAGAGGACGCTTGAAAGTGCTCTTATTTTTTTTTAAAGAGAAATTTAATTTAGTCGAGTAGATTAAAATTTTATATAAAACAGTCGGAGAATAGATTATGAATAATCAAGAACTCGAGATATATCCACAAACGATCGGTTAAATTTATTCGACTACAACCGATTATAAATATCGGTTTAGTCGAATTAAAAGTCTGGTTACATGATTATAAGCAAACAAAAAAACAGCTATTTAAAAAAAAGACTGGTATTTTCTTAACTGTTTTAAATTTGGTTAAAATATCGATTTTAAAGTATCTTATATTTCCCATTTTTTCGATTTTTAAAGATAATTTTCATTCTTAATGAAAATTTTTACTTAATAAATAGACTTATGCACACCTGTTACAAATTCTTTGCCTTACGTCTTGTATTACCATAATGCATAATTTTAAATAAAATCAGAATCAGTACAATTACGTCGAACGTTCTTAACTATTTAAAAGTTGATTAAAATGGCACTAAATTCTTTGAAAAACTTTCAAATAATTATCTTGAACTCCTTGATGATAAAGAGGATTTCAATATAGTTATTAATATCGGGAATCTCCAAACACAAAAATATTCGGAGCACATTCAGCAATTTTAAGATACAGATCTTTATATTTTCGCAATGAATTAAAGATGAAAATAATATTAAAACAATTAATTTGAAGAGTATTTCCTTCCAACATTTTGAAATTATTGTTAAGTAAGTTATTTTATACTACTATATTGCGATTCATAATTCACAATTTATATTATGCTACAAAAAGAAATTTAAAATATACATAAATTTTATACAAAGATACATCTATGGAGAAATAGTCGTACTTGGAAAACATGATGTGTCATTTATTTTTGAGCTTATGCTTATTGCTAATGAATTTGTTTTGGATGAATTGGCAGAATACCTTCAATCTCACTTAATTGAAAAGGAAGCTTATTGGCTTCGTTTACATTTTAATCGTATTTATCAAAAAAGTTTCCAGAATAATAAACTTCAAGATTTACAAAACTGGTGTAATGATATTATGGTAAAATATCCCAATAAAATTTTTGATTCTGAAGATTTCATCACGCTCAAAGAAAGTGCATTAGTATCACTTATTAGCGAGATGATTTACAAATGGAAGAAGTAAAAATTTGGAATTATGTTATAAAATGGGGAATTACACAAAATTCACGCATACCATCCGATCCTGAAGACTGGTCTAATGAAAATTTTATTGTTTTAAAGAATACTTTACAAAATTGTTTACCTCATATCCGTTATTTTCAAATGTCTAGTAATGATATTATTAATAATGTGCAGCCTTACCATCGAATCTTTGAAAAAAAACCTTTGGAAAGATATAATGAAAAAGTATATGACAAATGAACCAATATCTTTTCTGTTCTTCTGCCTCGAATTATTTTAAAATCGACATTACCAGCTAGAATTGATGAATCATTTTCAAAAATTATTAATGAAACACATGCAGCAGAAATTGCTTCACGGATTGAGCCTCCTGAACCTATCTCGAAGGCTGGCTGTTTAAACACATACGCAAATATATTTTTGGTGGTAAACTTTTAGAATATTTTGAATTAGAGAAGCACCTATTCCAGAAGACAAACTTAGTTACTATTATAAGAAAAACGTAAAATACGTGCCTATAAAAGCTCTCACACCAAATCATCGACCAAAAAATGCGAGAAAATGAAGAATCAAAACCAAATCAATTTGAAGAAAATAACAATATATTTTTCTGTAACGTTGCTCATGCTACTCAAATGAGCAAAGGTCTTTTGTTCTATTACAAAAATAAACATTTAAAAGAAAAGCAAATATTATCAACTTAAAAGGAGTTGTTTGTACGGATATCGGTCAAAACAAAATTCAAAGTAATTGAGTTGGAAGCACCCAACGAAGAATTTAAGAGACGTTGGGTACATACCATTGAACTTAGGGCTAAAAAAGCTGAAGATTTAAATGACATCGACACATGTGATGGATACAAGAAAATTTATAATCAACTCGGTAAGAGCATAGCGGGCTTTATTATGATTGGTTGATTTTGAAGATCATCTTATCATATTAAAGTCTTATTAAAGTAACGATTTGCTGTCACAAGAATGGATCGGGTGCCACGAATACGAATCGGGTGAAGGTAAGACAAAAAAAATTTGAAAGTTCAAGCTTTACTTTATATATCGTCAAAGTAATTCGGTAAACCGCGAGGTAATTCGGAAGTTAGATGAGAGGTATGTCTAGACGTTTCTATTTAACCAATATAACTTACAGTATATTAAACTTAGTGAAATGACAGTAAGTTTAAAAGGTTTACATCGCTAATCTATTTTATTTATAACTTATTTATTATTCTAAAGACAGACACGTTCGGCCAGTAAAATAGCTTAGTGACATGAAGCAATGAAAATTTAAGCTTGCGAACTTGTAAGAGATTAAAACTTAGTTTTATATCTAAGAATATTAAAGCGTAGTGTTACGTCTAAGAATTTAAAGCATAGTTACGTCAAAGAATATTAAAGCGTGGTATTAGGATTAAGGTTAAATTCGTTTGATATTAATTAATTGTTATTATATACAATTAAAATTTGGTATAATTTTGTATTGTCTCTTATAATAAATGTTTCATTTTTTTTCGTACTTATTATTATTTTGATTTTAATTTGTGTAATAATATATTTTTTTAAATATGATCTTGGATTATATGATTCTAATTGTATCAGGATTATGATCTTAGACTCTGAGTTGTTAAATTTCATAGTAATGTATTTATTAATACAAATTAATTCTATACAGTATTGAATATTTAGTCATTACGGTACCGTATATGTCCGAAAATAAGCTACTACATACCTAAAATAAGCTACCCCTGATGTTTTTTAAAAATCTTAAAAAATTCATTAGCAGTTGCTACATATAAAACTTTTTTCTACTAAGTAAACTTCAAAAAAGTCGATTAAGTAAAGTTATTTAGCGCATCAAAATACACCTACAGTAAAAATTTATTGTCATTTTAATAACTTTTATTATATGTTTTTCAATTTTTTCAAAAAATGCTATATTTCGAAAATAAGCTACTTTACGATTTTTTGTGTAATTTTTTGGCCAAAAAAGGTAGCTTAATTTCGAACACATACAGTAATTACTTTCATATAAAATATTGCCTTGCGAATAATTTGATTAACCAATGATATTTTTGCAAGAACATGGGATGAATTACAAAAATCAGCCAATTATGATGAAAGCCCGCTATGCTCACAGTAAGTCCTTTTATATTTTTTATACAACAATGTATGTTATGTATGCTGTATGTATTATGTTCTACATGTAAAAGTGTTTGCTTATATTCTTATATTATAAATTAATGGCCTTAAATTAACGTTATGTATATATTAATTTACATATTCAGTCAATCATAATTTAGATTTTCAGTCATAGAAGATAAATGCTTTGAAATTCCAATACCTGTTGCATTAGGAGACACAAATAAAGTGCAAAAAAAAGAACTTTAAGAGGTTATTAAATATAAGCAAACTCATCTTATTGTAGTTATTAAAGTTAAGGGCACTTAAGAAATTTTTGGTGGATATAATTCTATTAGTTGTGTTAAACAATATAATGATCGCTATAGGTGTTGTAAAGAGAGGTTTATATTTTCATAGAAAGATGGCAACATTCAAAATTCTATTTTAAACTGTATGAAATAACCAGAGGAAACAATTTTCTGTAGTTTTTATTACAGTCCATATTTTGGTGATTTTGCTATATTTATTACTTTGATGAAAATGACAACTGTGGATTAATGAAAGTTATTGTGCATGTAAGATACCTATTAGAAATGCAGTTACATATCGAGCATTTGTATTTGTTATTGGTTCATTTTTTCATGGAGGAATATAAATATTGGAAAAAACTATTTATACACACCATGTATGTACTCAGGTACTAATTAATTGATTTGCAAATCCGCGTAATATATAATTTATAGACCAAAGTTAAACCCGATTTAAGGTTAGATTAGAGTCAGCTTTGGGATTGAAAGGGGTTATAGTTTATAATAAAATTTTGTAAGGAATTTTTTTTGTTAGAGCACGAAGAGTGGTTTCATAAGCAAAATTTTAAGTTATCATATGTTCCCATGTTTATACACTAGTGTACAAATAGTAATTGCCATAAATATTTCAAATTAATAAAAACCTTAAAGTTCATATAAATAGCATTATTAAGATTATAAATAAATACTTAACTAAAAAATATTAAATAATCCTATAACTGAACAAGATTCCCTCTCTAGTGAAAAAAAAGAAAAAAGAAAGAGCCAGCGCTATGGTTTAAAGGATCAGAATAGGGTGGGGGCATAACCAAATTTTGCTATGCCCAATATGGGCATAAAACAGAGTTTGAGGCATGCCTAGGCATGCCCATGGGCATATTCAAAAATATTTATTTTTTTAAAAAAACTAAATTATTTAATTTATAGTATTATAATATGTAGTACTAGGGCATTTTTAACCAATTAAAAACTAAGATTAGATAACATGCAGATTAGTTTGTATAACAAAAATAAAAATTAGTTATATCTTAAATTTTATTTAAAAAACTATTTTTTTGGGCTTTAATAAACAAATTTTTTTGTTATATTTTACTATAAATATTATTTAATTCTAATCTTTTATTATTACTCTTATCCTACTATTAAAAGATTTTAATTTTTGGTTTGATAAAAGTTGGTTTTATTTACTTGTTATACCAAATTTATTTATTATATATAGAATAATACTTAGTGCTAAAATAATATTTTCTTATTTTATATTATAAATAATTTTTTTAACAATAATTATAAAAAACTAAAACAAATAAAAAATTAACTTTATTTTAAAAAAACTAAAAATAAAAATAACTTTATTTATAAAATAATCAATATATTGAAATCATATTTAATATAATAAAAATTAATAATAAAGATTAGATTATTTCTTATATATTTATATATATTTAAAAATTTATTTATATATATCTGATTATGCCCATATAGGCATATAAAAAAATTCATGCCCATAGGGGCATGCCTGTGCCCTTATGCCCCCACCCTAGATCAGAAGTGGATTATCTGTAATGACGAACAGTATGGTGCCTCTGTTGTGTCTGGTTGGGTGATTATACCAAGTTCCAGTCAATATTTGGATTTGGTTGGCAAGGCTTTGTACCGAAAACATTATAACAAAATTGATTATAAATGAAAAGATCAAAAACTAACTGTGTGTTCACATTCAAAACATGAGATATATACTTCTACAGCAAGAACTGGTACAGAAATGAAGGCTTTTCGTAAGGTTTTAGAGCATTTACTCAATTTCTTCGAGCTGCAACAAAGGACAATGATATGTCATCATTGCTTGTATAAAACCGATATTTCAGAATATGTTAATTCGCCAGACTATTTGCTGCCACCAAAAAGAATTTCAAAAAAAGATATCAGAAAATTTCAACATAGGTCTTATGAATTAAGAGACAATCTTATTTACCTCAATCTAAATTTCAGAAACTGGAATCCACGTATCAGGAAGTATGTGTAGAGCTTGATAAAACAAAATTAGACAAGTGAATGACTTTTATTTATTATTTCTGTTTTATTTTTTTTTATATTATTTCTGTTTATTATTATTTCTGTTTTATAAAAAATTTTTTTTTCTTCTTTTTAGAGTTGGTTCCTCTCAGTAAGAAAATCAAGCTAATGGCAGGTGTGTTATATACAAGACAGCATGCGTATAACGAGAAATCTTCCTTGATCATGACAAATTCAAGAAAATGTTTGAAGAAAATAAACCATTATTGAAAGGTTTTTTCGATCAATTAGTAGCTAGAACTAACCTGAAAGCAAAGAGCAACATGACTAACGAAAACAATAAGAAATGACTAGTTTCTTTTTGTTATTTTTTTAGCTGGTCTTAATAATAAATTTATTAATGGAGTTAAAGCAGAAGTTTGATATTTATTAGATCTTAGCAACCATTAAGCCAAATACGATAAACTTTTTTTTATTAGAATTCTATAAATTAATAGAATTCAAATAGAAAAAATCAATCAAATTTGTCTTTATGATTGCTAAGATATTTTCATTCAAAGTTTAGAAAAAATTTTGGTGCAGCATTTGTTTTGATATATGGTTTAAATTTTTTAAAACTTTGAGCAAAGATAACCCAGTAACTATCCAGTCAAATTTAATAAATTTTTTTTTAAATTCTATAGATTTATAGAATTCAAACAAAAAAAAGTTCATTGAATTTGATCTAGTAGTTACTAAAATATCTTCACTCAAAGTTTAAAGACATTTTGCATAGTTTGTTTTGATAAACGGGTTGATTTTTTTCAAGCTTTGAGCAAAGATATCTTAGCAACTACTGGGCCAAATTCAATGAACTTTTTTGTTTGAATTCTACAAACCTATAAAATTTTAAAAAAAGTTTGTTAGATTTGGCCTAGTATTTACTAAAATATCTTAGCTCAAAGTTTAAAATTCTGCATAGAGTATAAATAGCAAATTTGGGGTATAAAAAGTAATCCCCTATATATATATAAAATAAGTTGGTTTACAAATTTATAAAAAATAAATAAAGAATAATCAATAAAATCAATATATTTTATTTTTGATAAATTTAAAATTTATAACAAATTAAAAATAATTAATTATAGTTAATACTGTTTAAATATGTATTAAAAATTTTTTTAAATTTAATTTTTTGCAATAATTATTGAAATATGTATAGCAAAAAATTCAGATATACCAATTTCATTTCTATAACCAACTGAAAATTGATCATTATTTGTAATATATGCAGTGTGAATTTGTGGATCCATAAATGATTTACCACAAACTTGCATAATATATGTGATACAAAGCTAAAAATTATCAATTTAAAATATTTTTAATAAAAATAATAACTATTTAATATTAATAATTATTAATTAACTTACTCAAAATCATTAGAACAATTATATCTATTTTGAATCATTACAAAAGCCTCCTATAATATTTAATATTACAGTTAAATCTTGTAAAACTGATCCTGTCAAAACTGATAACCTGTAATAACTTATACAATATTGAGCCACCATGTCCATTCTTTAAATCAAAACTGATAACCTGTCAAATCTGATAACTGATACAAAAAAAATTAAGTACTATAAACTGCCATATAACAACTCCACATATCAGACCCCTATAAATTAGATCTAGTCTATAGTAAGGAGTTAATTTTTAGTAAATCTAAAAGACCTGGATATACAAATAGGAATAAAATTAAAAGACCTGAGTATAATACTGTGTTTAGCATTGCAATTTTTGTAAATCAACTCACCAATCTAATATGATCATCAAAATTAGCCAATTATAATAAAACACACTATGCTATATCAACGAAGTCAAATTCATATTAATAGGGGATTCACCAAATATAAAATATTCCAAGTGCATACTAATATTTTAAGATATAGAACTTTGTATTTCCATAATGAATTATAACAAAGATAAAAATAACATTAAAATGATTAATTTAAAGTATGTTTCTATTCAACATTTTGAATTAATAATTAAGTAAGTGTATATTTAAGCTAAACCTTTATTTTAAAGTAATATTCTTATAAATTACTAAGATGATGTTTACTCAGTTTATGTATCATGTATATGTGAGAACTAATTTTTGAATTATTAAACTTACTACAGTCATCCCTCTCTATAATTACCAAGTCTGTCACATCCTATTTTGGTGATTGTATAGAGGTGTGACTATAAATAAAATATCTTATTGTAGTTATGTACCAAAGGCCAATAAGTAATAAATTTGCGCATATTTGAAATACTATTAAAAATTTAATCTAATGGCCCAATTTGGATAAAACAATAACAGAGTATTTAATTCAATAAGATGATTCTAAAGAGTCCAAAATCATCCAAATTTAATTACAAAATTCTAAAATAAGGCCATACAAAATAAATTTCTTGGTTTATATAACATAAAATAAAATTTTTGACCCAGCCACCCGGATTTTTTTTTAAAAAAATTTTTTTTATATATCCAATTAATAAATTGTTGCATATTCTATGTCTAATGGAATTGTTATGTAAAACATTTCATTTGCGACCCGGTCCCACCTCCAGAAATGAATAAAAACTGAAAAATTTATCTCCGACACATTAAACTGGATTTTTCCAAATTTATTACATGCAAATCGATATACAATTCTGTATTTGGTTAAGGTTGATTTGGTACTATTATTGTACCCACCAGGGGTCTAGACCCGTTGACCTCATTTCTATTGTATAATTAAAAAAAATTTATAGTTTTCAATTTTTTGGACCCGGCTGGGTTATATAAACAAAGAAATTTATTTTGTATGGCCTAATTAAGGATTTTTCCTATGCTGTTTAAATTTAATTAATTCCTAAACTTGTAAAATGATACAAATCCTTTACGATCTCAGAAACGTGTAATTCGATTTTAACGATTTTGGGCTCATTAGAATCGTCTCATTGAGACGAACATTTTGGTAGTTGTTTTATCCAAATCGGGTTATTGGATCAAAAATTATTTACTGCCAAACCTTTAAGAAGCTTTAATAGATAATTTTAAATATATGTGAATATAAATATTGGACAATCAGATTTTATAATTCATATTTAGTTAAAAATTGGTGACTTTAATGAGGGTTTTTTATCAATAAAATTGTTAAAGAATCAATTTTTATGGTGATAGTAATTATAAGCGATTTGTGATATAATGAGGTTTTTTACTATGTTTTAAGCAAAATTGGGTGCTTAAATAGAGGTGTGACTATATGGAGTGTGACTATAGGGAGGTCTGACTGTAATTTAATATGATAAAAATATTAACGGAAAAGTGGTTTTGCTAGAAAAAGATCAAGATGCATTATTTATTTTTGAACTTATCCTTGTTGCTTCTGAATTTCATCTTGATTAATTAGAAAATTTTACCACACTTCCAGAAAATGCACTAATTTCACTTATTAAGTGAGATAGATGAAGAGAAAATTTGGAATCATGTTATCAGATAGGGAATTGTTCAAAGTACAGATTTATCAGCTGATACTAAAATTTGGTCACATGAAGACTTAATTTTAAAGACTACTTTACGGAATTGTTTACCTCTTATCTGCTATTCCTAAATGCTGAATGAAGACATTTTTAACAAAGTAAAATGGTAAATTTTGCTTTTATTATAACAAAAAACATAATAAAATACAGATTACTTACTCTAACATAATCTACAAAGTGGGTTCATCTTATATTTTATCCTGTTCTATTATAATTACTACAAAATTTATTATATATCACTTTAATTTTTGCATTAGGCCCTGAAATTCACTAATATTATATAAAAATATCTTAAAAAAATCTTTGAAATGAGATCAATGAAACTTCAAATATTAATACAAACGACTCAAATTCAAGAAGAATTACCAAAAAATGACGCAAGTCCACCAAAGAACACCTAAACAAGAAATACCAGGAAAAAACAAGTACAAGAAACACTGAAAAAATTAATTGCAAAAAGAAAAAATGCCTTACTAGAGAACAATGATAATCAGAAAAACCACCAGTAAGTCTACCAGAAGAACATCTAAAACAAATATAAAAGTGCCTAAAACAAGAGTAAACAAAAAAACAAAAAAAAACTTACCAAGAGAGCAATAAAAACTATTTCAAAATCTCTAGAAAGCCAAAAAGAACTATAAAGAATGTTTCTAAGTATCAAAGATCCATCTAAAAAATAAAGTAAAATAAAAAAAATAAAAATAAAAAAATAAATAAAGACATACTTTATTTATTTATAATTTACAAATCATAGAACATTCAAAATAAGGTACTTCCTTACTCTTTCTACCTTCTTATGTCCTCCCTCTTGTATAGGCTTCAGAAACTTTAACTTTATTTCTTAATCTCACCTGGATTATAGTCCTATTTGGTCTGGGTATACCAATACCAGATTTCATATAGACAGGTGATATGCAATTATAATGCTGCTTTGCGTTTGGTGGTCTCTTCAATATTAGATGTAGAGAAAATTTCATCCCATGAGTCAGGAAGTCTATCATTATTTGAAATTGCCAGACATTTATATGCTTCCCTCCAAATTATTTTGCTAACCTTACATTCCAGAGTAAAGTATAGTGGAGTTTGTAACTCTCTGGGACATGCTGGACAATTACCATTTTCTTTTTGATTGATATATAGTAATTGGTATCCCAAGAGAAGACCTGGAAATTTAGCCTTTAGACAACATCCTTATTTCTATTAAAAGACCATTTTTCTTTCATCCAATCCACATGGCTAGACTGGCTTGAAGAGAGTTTGACTTTGGCTCATAAGAATTCTGTGACTTTTTTTACTGAATAGCTACTACGCTGGTTTCCAATACTAAATTCTTCTTGGTCCCATGATTTCTCAATCTCTACAAGCTTTTCCTTTAAACTGATTCCATGACAATATGATTCCCCAAAAGTTAGTTCCTTGCCAGCTCATTTTTCAATACTATATCCCCAACAGAATGTTTCATCTATAGCACTTTTTGTTGACAGAATCTTTCCTCGACATACCATGTTTTCAACATCCCCTTGCCTTGACATCTCATATTTTCGACAAGACATTTTTCTGACATAACATATTTCTAATTTACTTTTCTCCGATACTAAGTTTAATTGACTGATAAATCTAGTGATTATCAAATCACAGCACTATCAACTTGGCCTAAATTATACTATCACCTAACCCTAATCTAACCCTAACCCTAACTCTAATTTAGGCTGAGTGCTTTACTATGTGATGTGATAAACGCGAATATATCACTCTACCCAATAATTATATTTCTAATTGGGAAAAGATCTTGCCAGAAAAAGATGTCAGAAACGGGTGGCAATCAATTAATCAACAATCACTTTACCGACATAACATTTTGCCGACAATTATTCACTGACAAGTTTATTTTACTGACAATTTATTTCACCGAAGCTCATTTCACCGACAAAGTAATTCTGGTCATTGCTGTTAGGGTCAGGATAGAATTGGGCTAAAGTTAGGGTGCTTTTTGAAAAAAACTTGTCGGTGAAATGAACTTCAGTGAAACAAACTGTCAGTAAAATGAACTTGTCGGTGAGTATTTGTTGGTAAAATGTTATGTTGGTGAAGTGATTGTTGGCAAAATAATACGAACCCGTCGGAAACATGTCATGTCAGAAAAATATTCTTTCTGAAATACGTCATGCCAATATTTAAAATTAAATTTTCTCATGGTTCTTAATGAATATTTAAATTTTTTTAAGAACATTGATATTTAGAAAAGGTTCTCTTATTTGATAGTTCAAAGAGAACATTTATAAAATTTTTATGTTCTAGATTTATTAATAAGAACAATAAATATATAAAATATTCATCAATTTGATAAAGTAATTTGATTATGACAAATTCTGCATAAATATATATATGTATATACATATGTACATATGTATATACATACTATGTATAGCACATATATTTAAAGTTGCACAATATAGACAACAAATAAATATTAAGAAAATCATCTTTAAAGATTTTTAAAATAAAACATTCATTAATTGTGCAAGAGTATTATTATTGTATAAACTTATATAGATGATTTGTGTTAAATGATATGCTAATACTAAGCAAGCAAAAAGATACAAAGTATTTGTTAGTATGAAATTTAAATAGTTAAATAACAAAGTAATTTGATTCTAATTTATCACATTAACCAATAGTAGCATCAGTAAAATATTATAGAAAGTCTTGTTTTATTATAAGCAAATATGAAAAGCACTTGAAATTTAACAAAATTATTAGAAATTGAATTGTATAATATATTGTGTTATGTTGAAAAAATATAAAGAATTATATACAAACTTTAAAAAATTATTAATAGATAAGTATGAACTTAGTATGTGAATTGTAAGTATAGAATATGAACATTTTTTAAAAATTAATATTCAATTTATTTAATATATAATGAACATTAAAAAGTTTTTGAGAACAATAAAAATTTAAATTATGTTCTTTTGAGAACATAACTTTAGATTTGAATTTTAAACACTGGTCATGTCAGTAAAATGTCTTTCGAAAATATATCCTGTCAAGGAAAAAGGAGGTCGAAAACATGGTATGCCGAGGAAAGATTCTGTCAACAAAAAATGCTGTAGTTGAAACATTCTGTCGGGAATATAGTGTCGGAAAAATGAGCTGGCGGGGAACTAACTTTCGGGGAATCAAGCAACAACCATCACGAATATACTTTTATTCAATAAGTAGATGATGAAATGACTGGAAGAGTGAACTTAATTTGTCGACTTAAAAGAGATATCTATGCTTATAATCATAGTTTTTTCAAGAAGGGAATGGGGATTAACGAAGCAAAAATAAATTTATTGGAAATGTGATCATTTTCAGTACTTGTGTTATAAATGAACGCATGAGTAAAGATTATAAAATAATTTAAATTAACATGAATCTAGAACAGTTACTAATCAAATGCAAGTTATGCTAAATAACTTCGATATTCTAAAATTTTACAGGTAAGCCTATTTTATAGTTAGACATGTAATAAATTGGTTTATTTTATGCAATTAGTTATTAATAGAATAACTTTTTATTTTAAAGATTTATTTTTTATGACAGATATAATATGAAATATATCAAGTTTGTGATTGTGGCTGTTGCGACAAAAATAAATACAGAATGAATACAAAATTAAAACCGTAAATTAATTTTAATGTCAAATATAAACTAGGGGTCAGATAAGCTATCCAAATAAAAAAGCAACAAGTAAAGGCAGATATTATGTAATAATAATGCTTAAAGCAATTAAAGAAAAAAAGTTTCCAAGGAAAATGAGACGTTCACATGCAGCAACCCACGGTGTATTTAAAGTATAATACCAGACACTACTTGCGCAATATCTTAAAATCTAAAAAATAAAAAAATAAAAAATTTTTTATACAAAACATCATAGATTAATTGAAATGTAAACAGGATCTTGTACAATTTTTTAGAATACTATATATCAAATCACAATTTATAATAAAGCTTGCCCAAAGAAATATGCAATATGTTGATATCTATAAACTGCATTTCAATTCATCAGTAAATCTTAAGTCATCTAATCTAGTTATCACATGCGAATCCAAACACAAGATTATACATATAGTAAAAGATCTGTAAACTAAACATGCGCATGATATTTTTATTATGTGGTACTGCTTGCATTTATCCTAGTTTGTAAATATTAAAAATCTTGTTTTATTCCTAATTTTCGGACACTTTGTTTTTCATGTTTAAATCTATGGATTCCAAGAAACTTTGTGAATATGGTTATAATTTTCAACATGGATATGGAGTTGAAAAAGATGAGAAGAAAGCTTTTGAATATTATATGAAAGCTGCTGAATTAGGAAACGCAGTTGCAATTACTTGTGTTGGTTATTGTTATGTACGTGGAATCGGAGTTGAAAAAGATGAGAAGAGGGCCTTTGAATATTTTATGAAAGCTGCTGAATTAGGAAATGCACAAGCGATTTCTAATGTTGGAAATTGTTATCGATTGGGAAACGGAGTTGAAAAAGATGAGAAGAAAACTTTTGAATATGATATGAAAGCCGCAGATATGGGTGATGCTGAGGGAATATTTGGAGTCGGTATTTGTTATGATAATGGAATTGGAGTTGAAAAAAATTCTCAGGAAGCATTCAAATATTATATGAAATCTGCAAATATGGGTCATATTGGTGGGATATGTAATGTTGGTATATGTTATCATAATGGATTCGGAGTAAAACAAGATTATAATAAAGCGTTTGAATATTTAAAGAAAGCTGCTGATATGGGTGATATGATTAGTATAAATAATGTTGCTTTGTGTTATCGTAACGGTATCGGAGTACAAAGAGATATTCAGAGTGCAAATCATTGGTATAGAAAATACAGAAATCTTTTGAAACCTAGTAAAATTAATAAATCACTTGATATTGATCCTGGCCTTAAAAACATACTAGATGATGATAAATATAAATTATCTTGGATTGAATACTGTAATTTTAAAGATCTAAAAGAAATTGGAAAAGGTGGCTTTGCGACAGTATATTATTCACTTTGGAACGATAGAATTAATAATAGCTATGTACCTGTTGCACTCAAAGAGATTCGTGGATCCAGTGATAATATTAAAGACTTTGTTAACGAGTTAAAAAATTATTGTGAAATTGGCTATGAGAATCCATCTTTTTTAGAATGTTTTGGTGTATCAAAAAATAATGATTATATCATCGCAATGAGATATGCGAGAAAAGGATCATTAAGCCAGAATCTTGAGCAAATATCAAAGATGAGTTGGAGAGATAAATTAAATATTTTGCACTGTATAGCTTCGGATCTCGAATCGATTCATTCTCAGGAACTTGTTCATAGTGATTTACACACTGGAAACATTTTGCAATATGAGCTAGGTAGTGCTTACATTACAGATCTTGGTCTTTCAGGAGGAAAAAAAGAAGGAAAAATTTACGGCGTTATGCCTTATATAGCACCTGAAGTTCTACTAGGTCAATCGTTTACGAAATCATCAGATGTTTACAGTCTTGGGATCATTATGACCGAAATATCAATGGGAAGAAGAGCTTTCGATGGAATTCCGTTTGATACTAATCTTCAATTTAAGATCATTGATAGGACAAGACCTGAATGTACTCATGCTCCGGAATTTTATGTTAGATTAGCTAGTAGTTGCATGGATCATGATCCTGATAAACGACCAACTGCTGCTATAATTGTTAACAAGGTGGCTCATTGGTTAGATGAAATGAACAAGATGATAACGATATTAAGAACCAAATCTTAGAAGCTGATAAAATTAAACCAGAACCGGTCGAACCAAAACATTCGAATAATTATTATTCTAGTAAGTTGATAAATACAAACCCAATCAATAGTAAATTGCAAGATTTGGCAATTGAATAATTCTACAATAAAAATGTTCAAATTCTTAAATCTGATATCACAATTTTGGTGGCATTAATTCATAATTCTAGTTGATTACTATATTAATTTCAAAATAAAATTTCCAGTAAGAGTTACGTGTGGGTTCCAGGATGCATTTAAAAAAAATATATTCATTCAATATTAAATTTTCACATCAGAAACACATCAATTATTTAGTGGTATGCAGTATATTTAAATTTTGGAATTTTGATTGTAAACTACGAAGAGGCGTTCTTTTATTTCCTAATTTAATATTTTCATATTATATATCATATCAACATTTAATACCTATTTCCATGGCATCAAAAAACATCATCACTGTTTAATAACATGTGATGTTTTGATCTGGATAAATAATCTTGGTACTATCGCGAAAAATTAGTAGCTGTGATAGATTCACTGGGTTACTTACGATTCTAAAAGTTAAAAATGTACTATAAACACGCACAGTTTGTTTTTTCTGTGATTTTTCTTTTCTGATGCAAAAATCAAAATATCGGTTTGGTAGATTTTTGATGAATAAATGTTATTTTTTATATATTATTATTGACAAAGCAATAAATAATATCTCAAAAAATTAATTGTTTCTAGTTTAGAAAATTATTTTTAAATCCTTATCAAGGAATGAATGCAAATAAAACTTTTTATTGTCCCATAAGGATTAGTAATGCTAATCAGTCAAGGATAGGATTTTTTGCATTTATAACATTGACTGATCTCATCAATTTTTTTAGAAATAATTTTTTGTGAAATGCCATATATAAATAAAATAAATGTGCAATAAAGTATACTTGTATATATATATATTTATAAAGTGTGTCAGATTGGATAAAATAAGTTACACTATTTTTATCTACTAATTGAATTATGACGAGATCATTTGTAACATAAATTATGAAAAATAAAGTTTTTCAGAAATCTCCTTAGATCCAAATCTTATTCCTTGATTTACTCTGTCCAATGGTGATGTATAGACTGATGCTGTGAGTTTCGTCTGCGCATGAGTTCAATATCGTGAAGGTTTACAAAGCCTTGCTAAACAAATTAAAGAAAAAAACTTTTGATGATTGGTGATAAATCTTTTCAATGAGATGAACAGATTCAGATGTACAGCAATAAATAAATTTTGGCTATTTTTATATTCGGTGAATTTATTTTAAACATATTTAATATTATATTCATTGATAGAATTTTACTTATGTATTTTTAGTCCATTATTGGCTGAATGTTTGGGTAAGATGCTCCTACGTTATTAGTAATTATTTTTTAAGAGGTTTACTAAAACGCACCTATGGTGTTTTACACTATGTTACACAAAACTATTAGAATAGCCAATCATAATTTAAGATCAGCTGTAACAAAAAAATTTCATTTTTTTTTGATTATTTTTTTTAAAAAACATTCATATCTCAAAATTTTGCTTATGAAACCACCTTTGGGGCTCTAATAAAAAAAATTCCTTGCTAAATTTTGTATATACTAATGCCTGATAAAATCCCAGGTCTTTTCCTAACCCTAAAGTAATTAAAATATATTTTTTGGTTTGTAAAAATTTATTTTTTTGTTTTTGTTATATGGATTTGCAAATCTAATTTACCTATGGTGGTAAAATGATTACGGTATGATTCCTTGAAAGTTAGTTACCCCCAGCTCATTTTTCTGATACTATATTTCCGACAGAATGTTTTACCTACAGCACTTTTTGTTGGCAGAATCTTTCCTTGACATACTATATTTTTAATATTCCTTTCCTTGACATCTCATATTTCGACAAGACATTTATCTGATATGACACATTTCCAATTTGACTTTTCTCTAACACTAAGTTTTATTGAATGCACTTTTTCCAACAAGAATGATAAACCCAGTGATTATTACATCACGTGAAATCATACAACTACATACGTCATTTGTTACAAGCACTATCAACTCAGCCAAAATTATATTATTACCTAATTCTAATCTAACTTTAACCCTAACCCTAATTTAGGCTGAGTACTTAATCATGTAATGTAATTAACATGAATATATTACTCTACCCAATAATTATATTTCTAGTCAGGGAAAGATCTTGTTGGAAAAAGATGTCGGAAACATATCATGTCCGAAAAATATTTTTTCTGAAATACGTCATGTCAGTAAAATGTCTTTTCGAAAATATGTCCTGTCAAGGAAAGGGAAGGTTGAAAACATAGTATGTCAAGGAAAGATACTTAATAAACACGGGGCTACAAATACTTACCCTCATAGAGATCTAATGGTTCATCCTACTTTTCATCTGATAGAGGTCAGCAAGAGAGACCAAATTATTCTCAACATCGAAGCCTTTGGCAGTACTCCCGCCAACCGAGCAGAAACTTTGCCTTAAAAGTTATTTATGATAAACTAAACAGCAATTCATAGAATAAATAGTTTCTTAAGATTGTAAATAAATACTTTACAGTACTTATTAATTTAAAGCATAATACTGTAAATATGGATAATTATACACTACAATGTATAAAGTAAGATAGTTACGCGCAAAGCCAAAATAAAACGTATAATTGAAGTTGCTACTGAATTTAAAAGTTCAAAAAATAAATTAAGTCTGAATGACAATTAAATAAATTTTAATGCATAAATGAAAAAGTATGAGAATGCGATTGTGTTATTCTGATAAAAATGACAAGTAACTATATTACGCAATAGTATATACTTTATGTTAATATTTCTAGTTTTGTTTAGTTTTATTCAAAAAAATTATAAACACACTTGCCAAGAAATTTTGCTGTAACAATTCAAGGGAAAGATATGGATTAAATTTTATATGCACATCTAATAATGATTTACATGATTGGTACTATAAATACATCGACATTATTCGGATGTTTATTACTCATGATAAGAATAGTTGCAGCAAAAAGTCAAAATGGTAATAAATATAAAATTCGATATTTTGAAGATTTTTCGAATAAGGAATGAATATTGTATTGAGAAAGAGTAAAATACATTAACAATTTATATAATTTTCCAAATAGCAATAATTTAATATACTATATGATACATTAAAAAGTTACTACCAGGATCTCCAAACATCCCTATTTCATTGTCCAATTCAAATTTTGAAACTTCTCACTCTGTGCCTTTAAGAGCTTGCTTTTCCAATTATAATCGCTAATTTAAAAACAAAAATTTTTGGGGATTAATCTTGTATGTATTAGAGGAAGGAAAGTTTGAAGTGTGTTTGCCATTTATAAAGCTAATGAATAATCATGACGGATCATTATCATATATGCAATTTTGCAATATTAGCAGTGAGGCATGATTGAATTATTATGAAATTCCTGAGGTATATGGTATAAACTCACCAAGATTATTTTAAATATTGATTTTTGCACTTTAATTGAACGGCCTACTTATTTTTAAAAATTTGGATGATAGCAAAAATAAGTAAAGAAAAATGCAACTTAGTAATTGTAGTCTATTCTTTTGTCATCTTTAATGAATTCGATAAAGAATTTTGATTTGATGATTTGATCAGACAGATTCTGTATTGTGTCACGCTTGAAAGTGCCTTTATTTTTTTTAAAAAAAAATTTAGTCGAATGGATTAAAATTGTATATAAAAATAGTCAGAGAAACAATCAAACAGCTTAAAATATAGATTATGAATAATCAAGAACTCGAGATACACATCCACAAACGATCGGTTAAATTTATTCAACTACAACTGACTATAAATATCGGTTTAGTCGAATTAAAAGCCTGGTTACATGATTATAATCAAACAAAAAACAACTATTTTTAAAAAAAGACCGGGATTTCCTTAAATGTTTTAACTTTGGTTAAAATATCGATTTTAAAGTATCTTATATTCCCACCCATTTTTTCGATTTTTAAAGATTATTTTCATTCTTAATGAAATTTTTTACAAAAAAAGACCTGTTACAAATTCTTTGCCTTATGCCTTGTACTACCATAATGCATAATTTTAAATAAAATCAGAATCAGTACAATTACGTCGAACGTTCTTAACTATTTAAAAATTGATTAAAAATGGAACTAAAATTCTTTGAAAAACTTTCAAATAATTATCTTGAACTCCTTGACGATAAAGAGGATTAATATAGTTATTAAGATCGGGAATTTCCAAACACAAAAATATTCCGAGCACATTCAGCAATTATAAGATACATATCTTTATATTTTCGCAATGAATTAACGAATATCAGTAAAGATGAAAATAATATTAAAACAATAAATTTAAAGAATATTTCCTTCCAAAATTTTGGAATTATTGTTAGGTAAGTTATTTTATACTACTATATTGCGATTCATAATTCACAATTTATACAAAGATACATCTATGGAGGAATAGTCGTACTTGGAAAACATGATGTGTCATTTATTTTTGAGCTTATGCTTATTGCTAATGAATTTGTTTTAGATGAATTGGCAGAAAACCTTCAATCTCACTTAATTGAAAAGGAAGCTCATTGGCTTCGTTTAAATTTTAATCGTATTTATCAAAAAAGTTTCCAGAATAATTAGCTTCAAAATTTAAAAAACTGGTGTAATGATATTGTGGTAAAATATCCTAACAAAATTTTGATTCTGAAGATTTCATTACACTCAAAGAAAGTGCATTAGTATCACTTATTAGCGAAATGATTTACAAATGGAAGAAGTAAAATTTGGAATTATGTTATAAAGTGGGGAATTACACAAAATTCAGCCTACCATCCGATCCTGAAGACTGGTCTAATGAAAATTTTATTGTTTTAGAGAATACTTTACAAAATTGTTTACCTCATATCCGTTATTTTCAAATGTTTGGTAATGATATTATTAATAATGTGCAGCCTTACCATCGAATCTTTGAAAAAAATCTTTGGAAAGTTATAATGAACAAGTATTTGACAAATGAACCAATATGTTTTACTGTTCTTCCGCCTCGAGTGATTTTAAAATCGACATTACCAGCTAGAATTGATGAATCATTTTAAAAATTATTAATGAAACCCATGCAGCAGAAATTGCTTCATGGATTGAGCCTCCTGAACCTATCTCGAAGGCTGGCTGTTTAAACACATACACAAATATATTTTTGGTGGTAAACTTTTAGAATATTTTGAATTAGATGAAGCACCTATTCAAGAAGACAAACTTAGTTACTATTATAAGAAAAACGCAAAATACGTGCCTATAAAAGCTCTCACACCAAATCATCAACCAAAAAAAGCGAGAAAATGAAGAATCAAAACCAAATCAATTTGAAGAAAATAACAAAATATTTTTCTGTAATGTTCCTCATGCTACTCAAACGAGCAAAAGTCTTTTGTTTTATTACAAAAATAAAAATTTAAAAGAAAAGCAAATATTATCAACTTAAAAGGAGTTGTTTGTAAGGATATCGGTCAAAACAAATTCAAAGTAATTACTAAAAATGGCAAGGAATATGAGTTGGAAGCACCCAACGAAGAATTTAAGAGACGTTGGGTACATACCATTGAACTTAGGGCTAAAAAAGCTGAAGATTTAAATGACATCGACACTAGTGATGGATACAAGAAAATTTATAATCAACTCGGTAAATCCTTTTATATTTTTTTACACAACAATGTATGTTATGTATGCTGTATGTATTATGTAACGCGTGTAAAAATGTTTGCTATATTCTTATATTATAAATTAATGGCCTTAAATTAACGTTGTATTTATATTAATTTACATATTCAGTCATAATAATCTAGATTTCAGTCATAGAAGACAAATGCATTGAAATTTCAACACCGAACACATTAGGAATTCAAACTAGACGTCAATAAAGTTCAAAAAAAAGAAATTTAAGAGGTTATAAAATATAAGCAAACTCATCTTATTGTAGTTATTAAGGTTAAAGGCACTTATGAAATTTTTGGTGGATATAATTCTATTAGTTGTGTTAAACAATATAATGATCGCTATAGGTGTTGTAAAGAAAGGTTTATATTTTCATTGAAAGATGGCAACATTCAAAATTCAATTTTAAATTGTGTGAAAAAACCAGAGGAAGCAATTTTTTGTAGTTTTTATTACAGTCCATATTTTGGTGATTTTGCTATATTCATTACTTTGATGAAAATGACAACTGTTGAATTAACGAAAGTTATTGTACATGTAAGATGCCTATTAGAAACGCAGCTACATATCAAGCATTTGTGTTTGTTATTGGTTCATTTTTCGCGGAGGAATATAAATATTTCAAATTAATAAAAACCTTAAAGTTCATAAATAGCATTATTAAGATTATGAATAAATACTTAACTAAAAAATATTAAATAATCCTATAAAAAAATAACACAGAGTTTTATGGAATTTTACGGAATTTGAATAAATTTTGTGGAATGAATAGGAATGAGCATAGAGGGCTTGCGTTCCGATTAGCTGAATATCGGAATGTTTCACTGAAAATCTTTGCATATTAGAATAGCCCCCTAGCCCATTTTAAACCAATTTTACACAACTATATATTCTATATATTAGTAAATTTTGCAAATATCAAAAACATCATGAATTAGCCTAATACATCTTTGAGTCAAATTTTGATCTAACATTAAATGCTGTAAATTGTTATAATTATGGCCAAAGTACCATGATTTATTATATTTATGACAAGTTATAGCATTATATGTCTGTACCAATAGGCCTAATACAACTATATTTCAAAGTCACTTTATATCTATATTCAATATTTCTGGTTTTGTACAACTGTGTTGTATAGCTACTTATAGGTTTTTATTTTATTTGTATTAATTGATAATCCGGTTCCAAATGAGGGAACCATATATAACCATATATAGTGGACGTCTAAAGCGGAGACAACTTATATTTAATATTTTTTCAATTAGCTTTAGGGTTAGGGTCGTCCTATATTAGGGTTAGATTAGTGTTGTGGGCGAAATCCATTTCCAAAATCCGAAAGGCGAAACCGAAATGCTCCCAAAAGCGAAATAAATCCGAAATTTCAGAAATTTCCGAATGGGCGATATTTCCAAAACCCGGCGAAACCGAAATGGCGAAATCTCCAAAACCTTTTCGATTTTTATTTTTATTTTTTTTTGGATTTCTATTGTTGTAATATTTTTCTTGTACGCAGAATTATAAGTTAATTCATAATTTATTTGTAATTACTAACATTTGATTTTCTCTATCTCTTAATACAATGTGCAGGCAAATTTGCTTGCCAAAATATAGTAATATGTGAAATATACATATGAAGAATAATACTAGGTAAAATAACAATTTATATAATTTAAAATATTTATTTAAATTTAATAGTATTACATATCTTTAAAATAAAAAGAAATATAATTTAATAAAATATTTATTTAAAATTTATAGTATTACATATATTTAAGATAAAAAAAACCTAATTTAAATAAAGGAAAAATTTTGACTATATATAATAATATAAAATAAAATTTATAAAATTTAAAATATAAAATAAAATTTATAAAATTTAAAATATTTAAGAAAATATTTTAAAAATATAAATAAAAAATCTTATTAATTTAAAACTATTTAAAATATAAATAAAAAATCTTAATACATTTAAAATACAAAAGAAAAAAAAATTATAAAAGAAAAAAAAATTAAAAATATAAAATATAAATAAAAGAATAAAAAATTAAAAAATATATGAAATAAATTAAAATATTTATAATTTAAATATCTTCAATTATTTTATCTACTTCTTCAATTGGATCCCAATCAATTTCTTCTTATAATTGATTTGCTAAAAACGTTTCTTCTCTATTATCATAATAATCTTCATCCATACTAAGATCATCATCTTCAAATTCATCTTCAAATTTATTTAAATTTAAAATATTATTTAATAATAAATTTGTTTCTTCACTTAAATTAGTAATTTCTTCACTTTCATTTAAATCTACTTCATCAATTTCAACAAAATCATCTTCATCTAAATTTAAATATTCATCAACTAAAATATCACAAACTTTATTACAGTATTTGTTTTTCTATACCAAAATATGGTAATTCTTGCTTAGCATGTGAATAGTAATATGATGCAAGTTTATGCATATTTTCTATTTTATGAAGCACTAATCTATTTCTTCTTATTCCATATAACTATCCTAATCTTGACATATATATTCACATCCAGCAGCATGTGGAACAATTGAAAATAATTTTAATGCTAATTGAACTAAATAATCTTCATCTTTAGAAAAACTATCTTCAAGAGAAAACCACCAAATAAGTGGAGTTTCTGACATACTATATGAAATATCAAATGGTGCTTTTCTTGTATAATATAATTTCATTTGGTATAATAAATCTTATATTGAAATATTTGTTTTGCCTATTTTTTTAAAAATTGCTAATAAAAGTTTTCTAAATGTTCCATGTTCCTAGTAAGTTTTTAAAAATAAAATTAAAATAATTAGAGTTTTAATTTTAAATTTAATAATTTAAATTAATAATTTTAAATTTAATAATTTTAAATTTAATAATTTTAAATTTAATAATTTTAAATTTAATAATTTTAAATTTAATAATTTTAAATTTAATAATAATTTTAAATTACTTACCATCATATTGCGGATGTAAAAAGAAACATAATAAATAAAGTGGATCAGCAAATTCATTATACCTCTTATTAAAAATAGCAATACATTGTTTATGAAAAGTAGAATGATTACTTAAAGACAACTTATTAATAAATGCACCAAGATGAACTAATTCACAAAAACAATCAGCAAGATTACATGAACGTGATTCTAAAATTGTAATTGCTTTTTTAACAGGGCCTAATATAAATAACAAAACTCTAACATCATCAAAAAATGCACGTGAACATAAAATTGAAATAACTACTTGTGAAAGAATTTCTGATAAATTGTATCTTAACTAAATTAAAATATTTAATAATTATTAATAATAATTAATATAATTCAAATAAAATTTTACTTTACATTTTCTAAAGGTTCTTTAAGACAAATAACTGAATTAATATATTCATACACAGTATGCTATCTTGTACTAACCCATTGCTTTAATCCTCCACCTATAATATTAAATTTTCTAATTCCTTCTTTTAATGCTGCACCCTAAATTAAAAGTAATTTTAAATTTTTCATACCAGCTTGATGACCTTTTTTAAAGTAAGTTACTAAAGTATTACATTAAGTTAAAATTTGATTAGCAAAAGTACAAATATCTTTTGAAATTAAATTAATTGCATGTGGTATGCAACGAAGATTAAGAATATTTGGATATTTTGCTAAAATTAATTGTCAAGCATTTTGAACATTAGAACCTGCATCAGTTGTTATTGCAGAAAATTTTTTACTTCCAATTGTTTCAATTATTTTTTTTATCTCTTCAGCAATTAAAACACCTGTATGACTTTCATTTGATAAATTTTTTAAACACTATAAATATTCACAATGATCTGGTATATAAATAAGAAAATTCCATATAGATTCATTTAAATTATTGGTCCAACCATCACATGCTTTAAAATAAAAATTACTTTAAATTTAATTTAATATAAATTTAAATATAAATTATATCTATTGTTAAATTTTTAGAATAATTCAATTTTTGAATTATTTTTAAAATAAATTTAAATATAAAATTATACCTATTGTTAAATTTTTAGAAAATTAATTTTTGAATTAAATTATTTTTAATTTATATTTGCTATTTCTTGAGAAAGAAGATGACCAAAAAGAACTTCACGAGAAGGTGGTGTATATCCTGGATATAATGTTTTTAAAAAATTAACAAAAAATAGATTTTTAATAACAATCCAAGGTATTCCATAAATAACAAAAGCTTTAACACAAGCTTTATTAATTTTATTTATTCTTTTAGGAGAGTATAGAGCTTTCTTAAAATCAATAATTTTTGTTTGAGTATTTTTTTGATTTTTTCAAATCCTTCTAAAATCTTATTCAAATATTTTTACTATATATCAATAGGAACATTAGGACAACTAATTGCCAGGTGGCCTTCAAAATCTTGAGGAGAGCCTTAATTTTGAAAGAAAGACCAATAATTGCATGATTCTTCATAATGTCCTTTTGAATCTTCTTTGCCTTTTTTAAAATGACTATCCCAAATATTTGAAGGAGGTCTGCCTGCTGATTTTCTGCTAGATTGAGACATATTTCTATGATATTTAAATATTTATTGATTAAAAGAATTAGTTTTATATCTCAAAGATATTAAACAAATTAAAATGCTTATTAAATAGAAACTATACAAATTTTTTCTAAAAATTTAAACAAAGATATCTCAACAACTATCATATCAAATTTGATGAAATTTTGACAACTACCAGACCAATTTCAATTTTTTTTTATTTTAATTCTATGAATTAATGGAATTAAAGTAAAAAAATATTCATTAAATTTTTGTTGAGATATCTTTATTCAAAGTTATTAAAAATTCAAACTGCCTATTAAAGTAAAAACAGCACTAAATTTTTTTTAAACCTTTGAATGAAGATATTTCAACAACTATTAGATAAAATTCCATGAATTTTTTTTGGTTTAATTCTGCAAATTCATAGAATTAAAATAAAAAATTTAATTGAATTTAGTATAAAATTTATTGAGATATCTTCATTTATTCAAAATTGTAAAAAAATTCTTTAGTTTAATAAGAGAAGGTTTAAAAAATTCCTTTTTACTATTATAATAACTAGCATCTACAATTAATATGAGTATTAACTAGCATTTGCTATCAATAAAACAATTACTTGTTACTTTTAATCCTTTAACTCAAATTATTTCAATATCAAAAAATCAAATTGTGAGGTATGTCTTTAAAAAAAATTTATATAAGAAAACTTATAAGAAAAATTTTTGTAGGATCTATTAATAAATCTTTCTAATTAGATAACTATGCAATACTGTCATGGAATGTGCATGTAGCATTTGTTTATTAAATTATCAATATAAAAATACATAAATAGTAGGTAAATTATTAGAATTAACAAATAAAGGATAAGGGCCATGTTATTAATTACCTAATTATTTTTTATCAAAGGCCTACTCCTTTCTCTTTCTTAATATATATATAGTCAGGTTATTATATATAATTTCAACTTTTTTTACTCCCCTAAAAAATTATCTGATTTTTGTTACTCCCAATAATTTATCATTATTGCTATTCACATGTTATGGATATATAATATTTCAGATAAGTGAATACAGTCAAACCCTCTATAATCACCAAGTTGGTTACACATCAATATGGTGATTATAACTTTAAAGGTAAAAGAGGGTATTGTGGTGAAGTTGACTTTGATTGATAATATTATGTGAATTATCTAACAGAATTGAATAATTTTGATATCAACTAACTCGTCTTACAAAGATGAATCTAATGGTATAAAGATCATTAAATTCTAATCACTGGATCAAACGATATAATTGTTCAAATATAGAGAAACTAAAGTAAAGATTTTAAAGAGGGTGGGGGTATTGTGGCAAATTTGAGTTATATCATCATGATACAATGACCAGAATTGAATAATTTTTATAACATTCAATTTGTCTCGATGAGATGAATCAAATAGTAGTTAGATCATCCAATTGCGATCACTGGATCACAAGATATTAACGATTATGTACGACACACTACGATACAAAAATAATTTTGAGTGTATTATGATGAAACGTATATTGTACGTACATAAGCATCATTATCTTGTGATCCAGTGATCAGAATTTAATGATCTAACCATATTCGATTCATCTCATCAAGATGAATTGAATGGTATAAAAATTATTCAAATCTGGTTGTTGCATACAAGACAGTACAATTTGCCACAATACACCCCTTCGCCACAATACCCTATTTTACCTTAGTCATAGTTATATTAAAATTTTTATAAAGTGATTATAAAATTTATAATAAAAAACTATTACAAATCATTAAATAGAATATTTATTAACCAAAATATACTATAACACAAATATTATTTTATTATTTTTTACTAATAAGACTTAAATTAATAATACTAAGAGAAGTGCGTAAATTATGTAATTAGATAGGACTATTGACCAACAAATAATATCTTTTATAATATTAAAAAAAACTCAAAAATGTCTTTGACCTATGATTGATTACAGTTGCTACATAGTAAAGTCTAAATTTTACTATGTAAATTTAAAGTCGCTTAAGTAAACTTGTTCAGATGATCAAAATACACTTAAACTAAAATTTTTATCAATATAGAAGAACTTTTTATTATTTGACTTTTTGATTTTACGTTCAATAAAAAAATTAAAATTTTTTAAAAAAATATATTTGATGAATATAAAAATTAAAAGTTAAATAATAAAAACTTTATCAATTTTAATAAAATTTTAGAGTAAGTGTATTTTGATGTTCCAAACAAGTTTACTTAATCAATATTTATCGATTGACATAGTAAAATTTAGACTTTACTATGTAGCAACTTTTCTCGAATTTTAATTATAATAAATACTTAGCTATTTTACTATATATATATATAGGACGTGATAAAGTGGGACCCCTCTCCCCTAATAAATTACATGATTTAAAAAATCAGTGATTATAAAGAGGTATATTCTTAATAAAATTAATAAAAAATTCAAAATTTTTTGGTAATAGTGATTATGAGTAATTTGTGACTATATTGACTATATTTAAGTCTGTTGCACAATATTGGGTGCTTATAGAGGTGTGACTATATAGACTGTAATTATAGAGGGATCAGACTGTATTTGTAACACATTACCCAAATTGAACTCATACTCTGTTTCACAACACTCTAGATATTTTTTTAATAAAATTTTTAATATTAGATTTCAGAATTTTGCTAGGTATCGGTTTCGCCAATTTAATAAATCTCCTAATTAGATAAGGAAGCTTCTAGAAATTATATAATTTTTGGGTGAGTGGGTGTGGTCACCAAAATATCTGGTTATAATTCTGGTCAAAATTTTATAATTCTGGCCAAAAGTATAAAATTATAAAATTATTGATAACTTTTGATCTACTGGGCCAATTTAGATGATTTAATTACCAAAATGCTCATCTCAATGAGATGATTCTAACAAACCCAAAATTGTTAAAATCTAGTCACAGAGTTCCAAGATCATTCAACTTTTGTATAATTTTAATAGTAATTTTTTAGAATCACTAAATAAATTGCTTTAGCATTTAATAACTTTTAATTCACTGGTGATTTAACTACCAAAATGTTCATCTTAGTGAGATGATTCTAACAAGCTCAAAATTGCTAAATTCCAATCACAGGACCAAGTTCGATAAAGATTTGTATTGCTAATAACAATACAAATCTTTATCGATCTTGTGATCCTGTAATTGAAATTTAGTGATTTTGAGCTTGTTAGAATCATCTCACTAAGACAAACATTTTGGCAATTAAATTATCTAAAATGGACCAGTGGATCAAAAGTTATTCAGTGTTAAAGAAATTTATTTAGTGATTCTAAAAAATAACTATTAAAATTACACAAAAGTTTAACGATCTTGGAATCCTGTAATTAGATTTTAACAATTATGGATTTGTTAGAATCGTCTCATCAAGACAAGCATTTTGGTAGTTAAATAATGCAAAACAGCCCAGTGGATCAAAGTTATTATCAATTCTAAAAATTGAACATATAAATAATTTTTAAAAAAATATAAAATTTGATTAGCTAATAGGTATCATGTGTGGGTAAGTGGGGTAAAATTTTGAAATTTATTTAACAAAAAATTATGTAATTTCTGGAAGCTCCCTAACTATAATACTGTTATGGAATGTGCACGTAACTTTTGTTTATTAAATTATCAATATAAAAATATATAAATAGTAGATAAGTTTATTAGAATAAACAAATAAAGGAAATAATAATTTATCTTTATTGCTATTCACATGTTACAGATATATGATATTTTGGATAAATAAATATTTTGTAACATCATTCCCAAATTGGGCTCATACTCTGTTTCACAACACTCTAGGCTAAGTATTTTTCCAATAAAATTTCTAATATTAAATTCCAGAATTTTGCAAGATTTTGGTCTTACCAATTTTTGGACATTTCGCTAGGTTTCAGACATTTCGCCAAATTTCAGACATTTCGTCAATTTCGCTAGTTTTGGAATTATCAGATTTCAGGTTTAGAGGCAAAATATATTTCATCCTATTTTAGAAATTTTACCTGCAACACTAGGTTAAATTAGGTTTTAGGTAAATATATGGAGTCTTTGTCTTGAAAATGACTATAGGGCTATATAGATCTTATAAATAAAAATTAAAATTTCTAGCCATCCAATAATCCAATTCAAATAATTTTTTTTATTTTGTAGAACTCACTAAGCTCTACAAAATAAAAAAAGTTTGTTTGAATTGGATTACTGGATAGCTAAAAATTTAATTTTTATTTATAAGATCTACATAGCTTCGTAAGGTTATTTTCAAAGCAAGAACCCTATATATAAGCAAAAAGCCTTCCTGACATTTTTGATTAACACATCGAGATAGGTTTGATAGGTTTAAACTATTGTTTTTTGTATTTTTCAAGGTTTTTACTTCTCTTTCATTTTTGCTTTACTAAAGATCATCTAATTTGATTAGTATTTGATTGGTAGTTGATCACATGATTTGTCTCCGCTTTAGATGGCCCATCTATAGTAAATTGTAATGCACATGACTATGAGGTTTACTATAGTCAAAAATACTATTTTATGTAAACAATAGTTGATTTACATTAGTTAGCAAATTATTTTATACCAATATCTCTGCAACTACTAAACAGATCTTAATAATATTACTATATTAAAATTGGAAAATAATGTTCTTCAAGATTACTTAAAAATGAAGATATATTTACTTAGTAGAAAAATGACTTCACTTTGTCATGAAGTGTCGCTTAGCAATTTTATATAGTAAATTATATAGATCTGTGCATTGCAATTTACTATATATAGCTCTCTTATTTGAAAACGGATTATCAATTAACTATATAAAATAGGAATTTTTATTTAATCAATAAAATACTAATTTTAGAATAATATTTATATATATAATAAGTTGGTTTACAAATTTATAAAATCTCAATAAAAGAATAATCAATAAAATCAATATATTTTATTTTTTATAAATTTAAAATTTATAAAAAATTAAAAAAATTAATTACAGTTGATACTATTTAAATACGCACTTAGATAATATCATTTGTATATTTAAAATTTTCTAAAATTAATTTTTTGCAATAATCATTGAAAATATGTGTAGCAAAAAATTAAGATATACCAATTTCATTTCTATTACTAACTAAAAATTGATCATTATTTATAATATATGCAGTATGAATTTGTGGATATGTAAATAATTTACCACAATTTTGCATATTAGTGATTATTGTATTTGTTTTGAATAATAGTATGTAAAATGAGAAAAGTTTGAATCCAATTGTAATCAGAAAGGACCTTTGTCATATAACTATTATTACCATTATTTTCTGAAAACTACTTTCATTAATTGTATAAAATCAGTTAGATACTTTAGCTAATTGTATAATATATGTAGATTCAAAGCTAAAAATTAACAATTTAAAATATAATAATTATTTAACTTTAATAATTATTAATTAACTTACTTAAAATTATTAGAACAATTATATCCATTTTGAATCATATAATCTTGAAATTTATAAAGATAAGATTTTGCTATTACAATGGTAATAACATCTCTTCTATAATTGTCTTCAATATCCTTTCTATGCCAAGATATTTTTTTACAACTAACATATTAGATGACTCAAAAAATAAATTATTGGTTCCATTTTTAATAATTTTAGACTTAAATGCTTTACAAAAGCCTCCTATAATATTTAATATTATTTAGTTTTAATAAAAATAATTAAATTAAACAATTATATACATACCACTAACAAATGGTTCTTATTCAATTTCAATATAAAAGTTCTAATATATTTAAATGTTTTATTATATTCTTCTACCAAATATTTATTTTTTATCAATAAAACTATAATAAAAATTTAATATATAATTAGTAAAATTTAATTATAATATAAATATAAAGCTATATAGTATAAAATAAATATACCTTGTGAATATTACTACCCAATTCATTTAAATAACTTTGAATTGTTGTAGAATTCTAAATTATTATAAAATAAAAATATTTGTAAAAATTAAATAAATATAAATTATATTATATTATTATTTACTTACTGCACTTAAAAAAACAAAGAGCGTTTAGTAGAAATATCTTTTAAAGTTTCATTTAAAGCTTTAGTTAAAGCCTCATTTTCTTTAGGTAAATTATCTTGATTATTATTTTTTGATTGTTAAAATAATTATCTTAATAAAAATTTAAAATTGTTAATTATTCGTACGTAATTTGGCATAATATCTAATTTGATGCATCAATAATATCTTAAATAGTTGATCAAAATCATATAATTTTGGTACTATTTGCCTTGTTTTGATTAAATGAATTAAATATTACCAAAATTATATGATTTTAACCAATGGTTCATGAGATAATGTTAGTGCATCAAAATAGATTTTATATTATATTAAAAAAAGATTTTTTAAATAAATCTTAATAGGTAATATTTATGATCCAGTAATATATTTATGATCCAGTAATCAGAATCAAATAAATTTGGTACTATTCAATTTATCTTGATAAGACAAATTAAATAGTGCCAAAACTATTTAATTATAGTCAGTCTATTATGTGGTCTTGATTATAATGCTTACCTGCATCAAATTTGATATTATTATTTTAAGTTTAAGATTTAAAGTTATAAATTAAATAGTTTTATAATAAAAAATATTACCATTAATCACTAACTGTTCTTGTTTAAATGTTTTTTCTAATAAAAATTGTTCAATATTATCATCTAAAGAAATATATGTAAATAATTAATATTAAATATTATAATTTAAAATCTAAAATATAATTAATAATAAAAATATATATTTTCATACTGACAACTTTATCTGGTACATTGCAAATATTTGAATTAGTATTTAAATCAATATTTAAATTTGTATCTAGATTTATATTTAATAAAAATAAACTTTTATATATATAGTAAACATTATATTAATTTAAATTTCAATAATATTATAATACCTTTTTTAAATATATTTAGATTTGGATCATTAAATAATTTTTTAGAGGACTTAAGATTTTTAAATTCAATTTTGTTTGAAATTGATAAAGCAATTTCAGTAGCATTATTTTTTCCTATAAATAAATTTTAAATATATTAAAATAGTTTAATTAAAATTAAAATTCTAAATCATATTGTTAAGAACAAACCAAAATATCTTGTTTTCTGTAATTAGAATTATATGAAATTTATACTATTTGATTCTTCTCAATAAGGGAATCAAATGGTATAAATTTCATCTAATTCTAATTACAGGAACATAATATATTCTAATTTATTATAATTACAGGGACACAATATATTCTAATTTATTATAATAGCTTCTTTTCATTATTTACAATTTTACAAATTCATATTTTTTTAAAAAAATTAGGTTTAAAATGTGTTACAAAATTACCTTATAAATTAATGATAATTTTATTGTATTATCAGATCCAAAATCAGATACTGTTTTATAAATATTTTGATCTTAAAATATATCTATTAAAATCACCAATATAGAATTGTTATGGTTCAAATTTATGCTAGATATAAGTTAATATAATAATTTAAATTATATTTTATATATTATAATATAAAATAATATTTATTAATATATTATTTTTACCTCATTTTTTAAAAAGCTCTATTAATGAGTTTAAATTTAATCAATTGAATCTTCAATAATAAATCTTGTTTTATGTGTTTTGAAATTTTTAATTTTAGTTCCTTTGGTACATTAAAAATTAACTCATAATAGTTTAACAAGAGCATTCTATAAATAAATAAAATATAAATTATTAAAATTTATAGTTATTTATTTGAATTATTTTTTTATAATAATAGTTGATATTACATATATCAGATTTTTGAAATTTATTATTAAAAATTCTAACAATCTTTAATACTGTAGTATATAACTTTTGATCCACTAGTTCATTTTTGATAAAACAACTACTAAATTGTTCATCCCAATGAAACGATTATAATAAGCCCAAAATTATTAAAATTCAATTACTGGATTCAGAGATTGTTAACAATTTGCATTACTTTAGGTGTTTAAAAATAAAAAAAAAACAATGTTTAACTATCTGAATAATACAAATCTTTAATGATCTCTGAATTCAATAATTGGATTTTAAAGATTTTGGACTTATTAGAATTATCTTAACAAGATAAACATTTGGTAGTTGTTTCATCAAAAATTAACTAGTGGATCAAAAGTTATTCATTGTTAGTAAATTCTAAAAATTTGCAAATATAATTTGACTGAATTTATAGATTAAAACATTGTCTATTTAATAATAAATTATATTAATTTACCTTGATATAATATTATTTTTATTGTTTTTATTAATTTTATTTGATTTATAAATAATATTATTATGAACAGTTTGGTGTGATTCTATTTGTTGAGCAAGTCTTGACTCAAATTATGTTTTCCATTATTAACTAAATTTTTATGATGAATATTTTTAATATTATTTGTTTTTGATTAATTAAAGGTAATTCAGACTTAATAGTGGCACCACACTTGTAACAAAAATTTGCTTCAGAATAAAGCTTTGCTAAACATTTTTACAAGAAACTTGCTAACTATATATATAGCAAAAATTAGCATTAGCTTGTAGCTCTGCATTACATTTAACACATTTCATCTATAATAACAATGTAATAAGATTAATTATATCCAATTTTAATTTTTAATTGATACCTGTAAATTTTTTCATCATATATACAAAAATAATAATTGAAAAGTGGCCTAATGGCATAACCCATGTATGAGCATGATGCTCAAAATATTGTATATACACAATTACATAGAAAAGCAGACATTGTACTATGACACATGGATACTCTAATAGTTAATGTTATCATTCAGGTCTAAAGCCATTAACTGACTAAATCAAATTTATAAAAGTTGATTTAGTCAACTTAGTCAACTAAGCTTTATTTCAAAATTTATTTACTATTTCAATGATTTGTACTAAATAAAATTTTGTATACTATTTTTTTTATTTAATCTATAATTCCATTTTGATTGTAGCATTCAATTTTAATTTTTAATTCGATACCTGTAAATGTTTTTCATCATTTATACAAAAATAGTAATTGATAAGTGGTCTGAACCATGCATAAGCATAACGCTCAAAATATTGTATATATACAATTACATAGAAAAGCAGATATTGTACCATGACGCATGGATACTCTGATAGTTAATGTTATCAGTTGGGTCTAATACTATTGACTAACTAAGCCAAATTTATAAAAGTTGACTTAGCTGACTTAGTCAACTAAGCTTTATAATACTTTATAAACTTTTATAATTATCATCAAACCAGGAATGTTATATTAGAATATATTTTTACATTATTCTGTTTTCTTTTTAAAAATAAATTAGGTTGAAAATATTAATTACATGCCAAATAGACTCGATTAAGTAAGTAATTAATTTGTTATAAAGAAAATAAAAATAAATCTATTACTAGCACTTTGCCAACAATCAATTTACTGACAGGCTTGTTTTATAGATAACCAGTTCACTGATACTTAGCTTACAGACAAGCTGACTTAACCAACAAGCTTGTTTTGCTAACAATTAATTTACAAACAGTTCATTTTACTGACAAGATTGATTTACAGACAAGCTTATTTTAATGACAATATAATTCTCTAATAGTATATTTCACCAACAGTATATTTCTATTATGCAAAACAAAAAATTAACTTTGTGTGGCCTAAAATTGGTTTGGGTCAAAATCTAGACAAACAAAATCCTGACAGGTCATAATTCCAACAAAAAATCCCAACAATCAAAATTTTGACATTTAAAAAAATTTCGCTTTGAACAATTTTACTATAAAATCATCTAAATCCAAACCCTAATCTAGGTGTTTACCCTAACTAGTGATTTAAGCTGGCTAATGTAGCCGCAGCTAAGCCAGCTTAGCCAGCTATTGACTAAACCATCAGCTAAGTAGCTAACTATTGGTCTGCATTCAGAATATTTTGGGATATTTGGCTCATACTTTATGTCCATTTATTTTCCTTTTTAGAATTTATCAGATTTTTATAATAGTTAGCTTTTAGCCGCATTAGCCAGCTGATTACATTACATCAGATAGCTTAGAAAAAATGTTTTAATTGATTTTCTAATTTGTTTAATTCATGGATTTTATGTCTTCTTTTAGATAAATTTAGATCTGTTTATACATGTTGGGCATGTTGTTTACTTGCTTTTTTTAATTGTTATTAAAAATTCTTCTGCTGTGATTTTTAATATTTTTTACTACTTTCTAAAAAATATTTGATTTGCATAAATATTGTAATTAATACTATAGATTTTTATTTTTTCACTGGGCATTATAATTAATCTATATATAGTATATTAATTTATTTTACTATTAAGTTTATAAAAAAAATAAAGATCAAACGCAATTCGAGTAATTGACTAGCTAATTACGACCCAAAAAACAAATTAGCTAATTAGAATTAAATAGCCCAATTAATAAACTTATTAAGAACTTCTTTTGTTAATCTGATCTGATAATATTTCTATTAATAAAGAATGTTGTACTATTGTTAATATCATTCTAATTTCTCATCATAACCTTGATAAGGAAAACTATAATTTTTTTAATTAGATTGAATATTTAATTAATTCTTATTATCAATATATAGAAGATCTCGAATCTTCTATACTATACTTATGTCATTTTATAATTACGTAATTTAAATTTTCAGTTAGGGGGCTTCTAGAAATCAGCTGATTTCAGGGTAGGTGGGAGGGTCAGCTGAATTATCGGGTATTAATTCCAGCCAAAATTTTATAATTCTGGCCAAAGTTACAAATTATTTTTGACCAAAATTATAGATTTATTAACAATATTTAATAATTAATAACTTTTAATTTACTAGATCAAATTTAATGATTTAACTATCAAAATGATTCTCTCAATGAGTGGATTCTAGCAAGCCAAAATTATTAGAATCTAATCACTGGATCCTAAAATCAGAATAGATATATGTTACTATAAAAGTTTTAAAGTTTTATAATTTATTAAAAAATTATAAACCATTTATAGTAACACAAATTTATTCTGATCTATGGATCCTGTGATTGGATTTTTATAATTTTGGGCTTCTAGAATACTCTCATTGAGCTAATCATTTTGGTAGTTAAATCATCGAAATTGGCCTAGTAGATCAAAACTTATTAACAATTGAAAATTAATTTATAATTGTTAATAACTTTTGATTTACTGGGCCAATTTCGATTATTTAACTACCAAATGATCAGCTCAATGAGAGGATTCTAGCAAGCCCAAAATTATAATCCAATCACAGGATCTAGAGATCAGAATAAATTTGTATTACAATAAATGATTTATAATTTTTAATAAATTATAAAACCTCTATAGTAACACAAATCTATTCTGATATTAGGATCTAGTGATTAGATTTTAATAATTTGGGCTTGCTAGAATCCTCTCATTGAGCTGATTATTTTGGTAGTTAAATCATCGAAATTGGCCCAGTAGATCAAAAGTTATTAACAATTAAAAATTAATTTTCAATTGTTAATAACTTTTGATCTACTAGGCCAATTTCGATGATTTAACTACCAAAATGATCAGCTTAATGAGAGGATTCTAGCAAGTCCAAAATCATAAAAATCCAATCACAGGATCCAAAGATCAGAATAAATTTGTGTTCCTATAAGTGGTTTATAATTTTTAATAAATTATAAAACTTTTATAGTAATACAAATCTATTCTGATCTTAGGATCCAGTGATTAAGTTTTAATAATTTTGAGCTTACTAGAATCCTCTCATTGTGAGGATCATTTTGGTAGTTAAATCATCAAAATTGGACTAGTAGATCAAAAGTTATTTACTATTAAATATTATATTTAACTTTTTAATAATCATAAATTCTGATTGGCTAATTGGGGTATCAGGTAGGAGTGGGTGGGGTAGGGATGAGGTGGGCTCATAGTAAAAAAAAATCTGCTGATTTCTGGAAGCCCCTTATGCCTTTTATTTATACTATTTTTCATTACTACTTATTTGTAACTTTATTTATAACCCAAAAATTCAAAATTCAAAATTTAAAAATCAAAAATTCAGTAACTCAAAAAACTAAAACTCAAAAATTCAAAAATTCAAAATCTCAAAAATGCTAAGACTCAAAAACTCAAAAATTTAAAAACTCAAAAACTCAAAAATTCAGAACAAAAAAAATACTAAAACTCAAAATTCAAAAACTCAAAAACTCAAAATTCAAAACTTAAAAACTCAAAAACTCAAAAATGCTAAAACTTAAAAGCTTTTAACCCAAATAATACACAGTATGAGCAGCTTAATGTATGACATGCTGTTAACTACATGATTAAGCTTGGAAATTCTTCTGGTGTACAGTAACAAGTTCTTATATTGTGCCAATAATTGGGCCTCTATATGTATCTTTAAATAGTCATAAATCTAGTTTTTTTTATTTATAATTTTTTTGATAAACTTTTTTATGATTTTATAGAAGCAGAAAGGTTTTGGCTAAAAAGCCAAAACTCTACAAAATTAATCTTTTATTAAAAATAGCATTTAAAGGCTAGTCACAAGTTTATTTAATCATTTTACAGAAATTTGAGTAGTTGAAAGATTCTGAAATTAGATACTTAATTAATCTTCTGGATAATTTTATTCTACTAGTCCTGGACTTCTACTCTGGCATTAGAATTTGGCCAGTTTATTGTGAAGCAATGTTTCACATTAGTATATGTTTTATCAATACTAGTGAAAAAATTGCAACAAGCTTTTACTATCCTTTCTGAGCAATATATTTTATTAAAAAAAGCATTAATCATCCTATTGCTTAGATATTTACAAACTCTCTCTATGTGTTTAACAATTATAATATAGAAAATTTTTATAGTTCAATTCAACGTCAAGTCCACCTATCCAATACAGTAAATCAAATTATTTGAGAGGCACAGATAATTGATTTAATGTGTAACAATAATGCTTTTGTGAAAAATTTTTCCAATAATTATTATATTATTTATTCAGCAAAGCAGTTAGAGTACCTTGAAAAATGAACTGCTATATTTTTGCTAAATCTTTTTACAAGTGTTTATAACAATATAGACCAATCAGTTGCAACAAACTCAAATTATTAATTTATACTGATCAGATATAGCATTGATATCAAGGAATTGCCAATGGGTTGGAACACTTTGTATCCTTTACAAAATAATAAATACAGTAATTTGGAGGACTGCACAAGAACAGATTAGGTAGGATTTATACTTATTTGTAGTGATGCTTATTATTTCGAATATTTGTTGTTTAGGTTAGGTAGCAGCATAAGTATTGCAAAGATCATCTTATAAGTAGAATAGAGAAAAATTGTAAGGCTTTTGATAAGCGTATAAGCTATACTAGAAAAGTAACATAAGTTATAAATGAAGGTACTCAAATGTTCCTGAAACAACAGAAACTACTGCGCATACTAGTGCAATTGAAGTTGACAAAATAGTTTTAAATAGTAATATAGATTAGTTATATAGTAATCTATGAATAATTTTAGAGCTGCATTGTAATTTAAATAGTTAATAAAATTTTATGGTTTATAAATATTTACAATTCTATTAATAATAAATAAAAAACAATAATAAATACAATTTTAATTATTATTCCTATAATTAATTTTTGTTTAAATGATTGTGATTTGCAATTGTGATTGCTAAAGCTAACCAATTTATTATTAGTCTCAAGTGATAATTAGCTAGCTTTAACAATCGTGATTGAAATTACAATCATTTAATCATAAAAATTAATTATAGGGATCACAAAATTATGCAAACTACAATAAAATTAATTAATTACAAAAAAAATTATAATGATTCAAAATTTGTGATTCTGATTGGATGAATTCCAATGTTATGGTATGAAATAATCTACAAAAATTAGCCAATCAGAACAAAAGCCCTCTATGCTAGAATGAATGTAACTGATGAAATGATATGGAATGATGTTACTAGATGTTGATTTATAATATTATTTACTATATTTGGGATTATTTTTCAAATCTACCAGTACTTAAGTTTATCAATTTTTATTTAAATTATTATACTTGGTAAATATATTTAAATTATTATACTTCAGTGTTGGCACTTATTGGAATTGGAATATTTATCCAATTGGAATTGGAACATTTGAACTAGTCCAAAATATTCCAATAAATATTTGGACCAGGGGATCAGGGTCCATTAAAATTAGCCAATTAGGTTTCATCACGTGGTACAATTTTATTGGACAAAAATTAGTAATGCAAAATTTTTGTATGATACCGAGATAAACAAGACCGACAAACTGCATATTGATTACAATTACATAAATTTGCCATTTGGTCTAAAATAAGAAAATATGGTATAAGAAATATGTGGTTTTTTACCCATATTGATATTACTGTATTAATATGATTGAAGTATGATACATAAAAAATTTGTTTAAGTAGTAATCCACATAAGATCGGCAGTATGATCATAATAAAATCTGGGGTTAAGTCTTATATAAGCTATTATTAATAGAGTGGAATCTGTAGCTGCCTCAAAGTAAAGTTATTTTTTTACTAAGTTAATCTTTCTTTAAGCTTTAACTAAAGTTGTAAAGCTCATTTTTATGATTCTAATGGCAGTGAGATTGGTAAAATTGGCCAGGTAGTTTTTGAGATATCTTAACTTTTGTCTTGTTATATATATAAAATTTCTTTTGCAATTTTTTATATGTATAAAAGGATAAAAGTTAAAATATCTCAAGAACTACTAGGCAATTTTACTAATCTTACTATCATGAGAATCACAAAAATGAGCTCTACAACTTTTGTTAGAGCTGCAAGAAAGGTTTATTTAGTAAAAAAATAACTTAACTTTGAGGCAGCTACAGATTCCACTATATTATAAAACTTATATGAGATTTGCCCCAAATTTTACTATGATCATACTGCTGATCTTATGCGGATTACTACTTAATTAAATATTTAAAATTGAATAAATTGAAAATTGGACTGGAATTGGACTGGAATTGGACTATATCCAATAAATAAATAATAAACTTTGGATATTGTCCAATGCCAATAGTCTCAATATGTATTGGAATTTTTTGGATTAGTCCGAATTCCAATAGTCCAATAATTCAATAAAATTTTATTGATCATTGTCCAATGCCAACACTGTTATACTTGGTAAATATATTTAAATTATTATACTTGGTAAATATATTTAAAGCAAGGTTTCGTTAACAAGTATTAGTTGTATAAAATTTTAAATTAGATATAAATAATTATTAAAATTTGCAAATGATAGCTAACTTAAAAAAAGAGTTTAAAAATTTTGTGCACCTGCACAGTTGTGCACCCTTGATCAACCAATCAAATTTTAACATGTAATAGTCAATCAAGGTCAAACTAAGTATCTGACCTTCTGATATGTAAATTGGTAAACAATTTATTTATTTTACCAATTCATGTAATATAATTACTAAACCATTATGTTATAATAATGATATATTTTATTAAAAAAAATTCAAAGACAAAAAACTAAACTAAAATTATCAAAGAAAACATCAGAAAAACATAATGTCTAAAAAAGCTAGTAGAGTATAAAAATATGCAAGGAAATTCAAAATCAGCAAGAAAAGGAACTCTGAAAGAACATCTAAACAATAAAGAAAGTTAATAAACACAAAAACAAAGACTTACTAGAGAATGATGTAAATTGATGAAGTATTACCAGAAAATAATGCAAAGTTGATGAAAAATCACCAGAAAATAATGCAAAATTGATGAAATCACCAGAAAACAATGATGCTAAGACCACTAAAGAATTACTAACAAGAAAGAAAGTTAGTAATAAATACAAGAAACAACAAGAGAAAAAAAACAAGACTCAAAAACATTGAGAAAAAAAATGAACACAAGAAATGCCAAGAAAAGAAGACTTACTAGAGAATGATGCAAATTTGAAGAAAATCACCAGAAAAAAATAGGAAACTGCCTAATACAAAAATTAATAGTGAGCACAAAAATACCAAGAAAAGAACGCCTAAACAAGAAATACCAGGAAAAAAATAAAGACAAGTAATACTAAAATAATTAAATGCAAGAAAAAAATGCCTTACTAGAGAATGACAAAAATTTGAAGAACCACTAGTAAAGACTGAACAAAGAATGATGCAAATTTGAGAAGAATTACCAGAAAATAATACAAGTCTACCAAAAAACACCCAAACAAGTAACACCAGAAAAAAAATGACTACAAAAAACACCAAAAAAATTAAATACTGTACAAGAAAAAAATGCCTCACTAGAGAATGACAAAAATTCAAAAAACACTAGTAAAAACTCACTAGAGAATGACACAAATTTGAGAAAAATAACCGGAAAATTATGCAAATCACCAAAGAATGCCTAAACAAAAAATATCAGAATAAAATGAACACAAGAAACACTGAAAAAATTGAATGCAAGAAAAAAATGCTTCACTAGAGAACAATGAAACTTCGAATGTAAAGACAAATGATGCAAATTTGAGAAGAATCACCAGAAAATGACGCAAGTCCACCGAAGAATGCCTAAATAAGAAACACCAGAAAAAAAAGCCTTGCACAAGAAACACTGAATAAATTGAATGCAAAAAGAAAAAAATGCCTCACCAGAGAATGACAATAATTCAAAGAACCACCAGTAAGTCCATCAGAAGAACATCAAAACAAATATAAAAGTGCCCTAAAACATGAGTAAACAAAAAAAAACAAAAAAAGAAAAACTTACCAAGAGAGCAACAAAAACCATTCCAAAGATCTCCAGAAAGCCAAAAAGAACTCTAAAGAACGATATCAAAGTATCAAAGATCCACCTAAAAAATGAAATAAAATAAAAAAATAAAAATAAAAACACGTGTTTGCATACCTGATATTGGTCGCCGGGGTGGTGGATCACCAAGAGGTGCACAACCATGCAGGTGCACGAAAAAAATTTTCCCTTAAAAAAAATTAGTAATATAAAAAAAAACTATATATAAGTACAATTCCTCCGGATATACTAAGTTTACAAAAATTGCATTTTTGGTGCATCAATATTTGTAACATCAAAATTGTAACTATTGTTTGTATTTGGTGTCTGTCCGTACGTGTTAATAATTACGTTTTGATGCACCAGATTATTTTGATTTGCGTAGCATCAAAGAAAAAAAAACCATTATCGTATCAAAAACATAATCTTGTTTGTCTGCTCACGTGTCGATTTTTTCAGAATCAGAAATATTGATGACAAGTTTAGAGTTTGTCACTCATGAGAAGATAAGTACCAGCTAGCTCTTCAGTAAGGAGTGGAATAAGGAAATATTGCTATTTTGCAAAGAAAATATACACCCATTTAAAACTGTACAAGTGTACCTTTGTATTTTTTTTCCTTGTCCCTTTGGCTCTTTCAAAAGAGTATTGAAGAAGAAAGAAACATTGCAATTTATATAATTTCCGAGATGAAAAATAATCGAATCTTGTGAACTGCAGTATTATGAAGTTCACGAGATATAAGGTATAAACTTGTTTTATGCCCCCAAGATCATTTAAATATTGACTTTAGCTCTTTTTTTTTGAGTGAGCTAAGAAATTTGGATAACCGGCAAAAATAAGTAAAGACAATTCAATCGTCATTTTTAATGAATTGGATAAAGAATTTGATTTAATGGCTTGATCAGACAGATTCTGTATTGCAGTATTGGAATGTACCTTTTTTTTTCTTTTCTTTTTTTTTTTTTATTAAAAATTTTAAATATAGTCGAATAGATTAAAATCGTTTATAAACATCGAAGAAACAGTAAACAGTTTAAAATAATACGAATATGAATATTCGAGAATTCGAATACATATCTTTTTAAAAGTGAGTACGTGCATCTGATATTTCTCACCCACCCCATGATCGATTCCAATCAACTCATCCACAATCATTTCAAAAAACCATATTTCACCGACACTTATTTCACAGACGATTAATTTGCGGCAGGTTTATTTCGTAGACAGTATAATTCACCGACAGCTCGTTTCACAGACAAAGTAATTCTAGCCATTGTCGTTAGGGTTAGACTTTGAATTAGAGTTTAGGTTAATGCGGTTTATAAAAAACCTTGTTGATGAAATGAACTGTCGACGAATTACACTGTCTACCAAGTGAACTTGTCTGTAAATTAATAGTCGGTGAAATAAAGCTTGTTGATGAAATGAGTGTCGGTGAAACATGGTGTCTTTGAAGTGATTGTCGGTGGAATAATATGGATTCCTATATGATTGTCCAGTAAACGTGCAAGATCAGGTTAACATATAAAATGTCTTCGTGTAACAAAAGATTTTTTTAAAAAATTGCATATATTTTTTAAACATTTGTTTATGAAACAACTCTTCGTGTTGTAATCAAAAAGATTCTTTTCGCAGTTTTACGTATAATATCGTCTAACCCAAACTTGCTAATACCCTAGATTAGGTTATTATTATTAAAAAAATGGGTATGGGAGTGATGAAAATTATCCATTTAAAAATTATTTTCATCTTAACCTGTTACAAATTAAGTTTGCCGATTACGCCTTGTACTACAATAATGCATAATTTTACAGTTAATAAAATCAGAATTTAATTTTACTTACAATACCTCTTTAACGAACTGATCATTAAATTTTTAAAACTTGATTAAAAATGGCACTAAAATTCTTTGAAAAACTTTCAAATAATTATCTTGAACTCCTTGATGATAAAGAAGATTTTAATATAATTATTAATGTCTGCGAATCTTCCAACACAAAAATATTCCGAGCACATTCAGTAATTTTAAGATACAGATCTTTATATTTTCGCAATGAATTAAAGAATATCAGTAAAGATGAGAATAATATTAAAACAATTAATTTAAAGAATATTTCCATTCAACATTTCGAAATTATTATCAAGTAAGTTATTTTATACTACTATATTACGATTTATAATTCACAATTTATATTATGTTACAAAAAGAAGTCTAAAATATACATAAAGATACATTTATGAGGATTAATCGTACTTGGAAAACATGATGCATCATTTATTTTTGAGCTTATGCTTATTGCTTATGAATTTGTTTTGGATGAATTGGCCGAAAACCTTCAATCTCACTTAATTGAAAAGGAAGCTCATTGGCTTTGTTTACATTTTAATCGTATTTATCAAAAAAGTTTTCAGAATAATAAACTTCAAGATTTACAAAACTGGTGTAATGATATTTTGGTAAAATATCCTAGTAAAATTTTTGATTCTGAAGATTTCATTACACTTCAAGAAAATGCATTAGTATCACTTATTAGCCGAGATGATTTACAAATGGAAGAAGTAAAAATTTGGAATTATGTTATAAAGTGGGAAATTACACAAAATTCAGCCCTACCATTCGATCCTGAAGACTGGTCTAATGAAAATTTATTGCTTTAAAGAATACTTTACAAAATTGTTTACCTCATATCCGTTATTTTCAAATGTCTGGTAATGATATTATTAATAATGTGCAACCTTACCATCGAATCTTTGAAAAAAACCTTTGGAAAGATATTATGAAAAAGTATATGACAAATGAACCAATATCTTCTGCTGTTATTCCGCCTCGAACAATTTATAAACCGACATTACCAGCTAGAATTGTTGAATCATTTTCAAAAGTTATTAGTGAAACACATGCATCAGAAATTGCTTCATGGGTTGATATGAAAGATGATGTTTATTTAGTAACAGAAAATCCATATGAATTTAAGTTACTTCTTCGGGGAAGCAGAGATGGTTTTAATGCTACTTCATTTTGGAATTTATGCGATAAGCAAACTCATCTTGTTGTAGTTATTAAGGTTAAGGGTACTGATGAAATTCTTGGTGGATACAATCCTGTTGGTTGGGTTAAACAATATGATGGTGAATATAGGAATTGCGAAGAGAGCTTTATTTTTTCAATGAAAAATGGCAATATTCAAAATTCTATTTCAAGTCGTGTTAAAGAACCTGAAGAAGCAATTTATTGTAATTCTGATTATGGTCCAGCTTTTTGTTGTGATCTTTACATGTACGAAGATTTTAATCAAAATGGAAACTGTTGTATTAGTAAATCAGATTCATATGAAAAGCCAATTAAAAACGATGTAGATACATCTAAAATCTCATATTTTTTATTAGAGGAGTATGAAATATTTCAAATTAATTAAAAGTCCTAAAGTTTTTATTCACTGAATAAATAGCTTCTTAAGAATATGAAATACTATAAAAGCAAATGTATAAAGTAAGATAGTGCGCGCAAAACCAGAATGAAAATATAATTTGAGGAATTTTTAATAAAATATAGCATTAAAATCAATTAACAATGAAGTTGTTACTGACTTTAGCCTTGAATGACAATTCAGTAATTAAATTCTAATGCATAAAACGAAATAAGTATGAGAATGTGATTGCGTTGTTCTGATAAAAATGACAAATAACTATGTATACTTTACATCGACATTTATTCGGATGTTTATTACTCATGATAAGAATAGAATTTATAATAGTTGCAGCAAAAGCTAAAGTGATAATAAATATAAATTCGATACTTTGAAGATTATTCGAATAAGGAGTAAAAATTATATCGAGAAAGAGAAAGATACATTAACACTTTATATAATTTCCTAAATTGGAATAATTTAATATGCAATGATACACTCCTATATTATGAAGATTACTAATAGGATCTCCAAACATTCCTGTCCAATTCAAAATTTGAAATTTCATTCTGTGCGTTTAAGGAGGTTGCTTTTCCATTTATATTCGTTAATTTAAAAGCAAAATTTTTGGGGATTAATCTTGTAATTATTTAGAGGAATGAAAGTTTGGTTTGTGTTTGCCATTAATAAAACTAATGCATGTACAGTAGTGCAACATTTGATATAATCATGACGGATCATTATTATATGCAAATTTTGCAATATTAGCAGTGAGACATGATTGATTTATTATGAAATCCCTGAGGTAAATGGTATAAATTCGTCTTTTATCGAACGGCCTCCTTACTTTTAAAAATTTGGATAATTGCAAAAACAGGTAAAGAAAAATGCAACTTCGTAATTGTAATCTATTCTTTGTCATCTTTAATGAATTCGATAAAGAATTTGATTTGATGATTGGATCAAACAGATTTTGTATTGTGTCACGCTTGAAAGTGCCTTTATTTTTTTTAAAAAAAATTAGTCGAATAGATTAAAATTGTATATACGGTAAAAACAGTTGGAGAAACAATCAAACAGGTTAAAATAATAGATTATGAATAATCAAGAATTCGAGATGCATATCCACAAACGATCGGTTAAATTTATTCACTACTACAACCGATTATAAATATCGGCTTAGTCGAATTAAAAGTCTGGTTACATGATTATCAGTTATAGGCATACAAAAACAACTATTTTAAAAAAAGACCTGGATTTTCTTATCTATTTTAATTTTGGCAAAAGGAATCCTTTATATAGTGCACCGTGCACCCCTTCAATATCTTAACATTTTACTAGGGTAACCCTGTCATGTTACTAAGCAAAAATACTTATCTCGCAATTTTACTAGGGTAACCCCTATTGTGTTGCTAAGCAAAAATGCACCTTTCGCAATTTTATACTAAATCCAATTCTAACTCTAACTCTAATTCTAACCCTAACTCTAATTTAATCTTTAACTTTTATTATACTATTAGGACTACTAAAAATACTAAATTTATAGGGGTGCGCTGAGTGCACCGTGCACTGTTTAAATTTTTTTCTTGGTAAAATATCAATTTTAAAGTACATATTTTATATTCCTCTTTTTTTTCGATTTTTAAAGGTTATATTCATTCTTAACAGTTAATGAAAATGGAAATTTTTACTAAAATAGACTTATTACAAATTCTTTGCCGATTATGCCTTGTACTACCATAATGCTTAATTTTAAATAAAATCTGAATCAGTACAGTTATGTACGTTCTTAACGAAACGATCATTAAATTTTTTAAAACTTGATTAAAGATGGCACTAAAATTCTTTGAAAAACTTTCAAATAATTATCTTGAACTCCTTGATGGTAAAGAGGATTTTGATATAATTATTAATGTCGGTGAATCTTCCAACACAAAAATATTCCGAGCACATTCAGCAATTTTAAGATACAGGTCTTTATATTTTCGCAATGAATTAAAGAATATCAGTAAAGATGAGAATAATATTAAAACAATTAATTTAAAGAATATTTCCATTCAACATTTTGAAATTATTATCAAGTAAGTTATTTTATACTACTATATTACGATTTATAATACATAATTTATATTATGTTACAAAAAGAAGTCTAAAATATACATAAATTTTATAAAAGATACATCTATGGAGGAATAATCGTACTTGGAAACCATGATGCATCATTTATTTTTGAATTTATGCTTATTGTTTATGAATTTGGTTTGGATGAATTGGCAGAAAACCTTCAATCTCACTTAATTGAAAAGGAAGCTCATTGGCTTCGTTTACATTTTAATCGTATTTATCAAAAAAGTTTCCAGAATAATAAGCTTCAAGATTTACAAAACTGGTGTAATGATATTGTGGCAAAATATCCTAACAAAGTTTTTGATTCCGAAAATTTCATCACACTCCAAGAAAGTGCATTAGTATCACTTATTAGCCGAGATGATTTACAAATGGAAGAAGTAGAAATTTGGAATTATGTTATAAAATGGGGAATTACACAAAATTCAGGCCTACCATCCGATCCTGAAGACTGGTCCAATGAAAATTTTATTGCTTTAAAGAATACTTTACAAAATTGTTTACCACATACCGTTATTTTCAAATGTCTGGTAATGATATTATTAATAATGTGCAACCTTACCATCGAATCTTTGAAAAAAACCTTTGGAAAGATATAATGAAAAAGTATATGACAAATGAACCAATATCTTCTACTGTTCTTCCGCCTCGAATAATTTTTAAACCGACATTACCAGCTAGAATTGTTGAATCATTTTCAAAAGTTATTAATGAAAAACATGCAGCAGAAATTGTTTCATGGGTTGATATGAAAGATGATGTTTATTCAGTAACAGATAATCCATATGAATTTAAATTACTTCTTCGTGGAAGCAGAGATGGTTTTAATAATACTTCATTCTGGAATTTATGTGATAAGCAAACTCATCTTGTTGTAGTTATTAAGGTTAAAGGTACTGATGAAATTCTTGGTGGATACAATCCTGTTGACTGGGACGAAGAATATCATTGGCAATATAGGAATAACAAAGAAAGCTTTATTTTTTCATTGAAAAATGGCAATATTCAAAACTCTATTTTAAGTCGTGTTAAAAAACCTGAAGAAGCAATTTTTTGTAATATTAATTTTGGTCCAACATTTGGTTCTGGTCATGATCTTGCCATGTTCAATGAGTTTAATCTAGGTGACAATTGTTGGCTTAGTGAAACAGGTTCATATGAGAAACTAATTAGAAACAATGCAGTTACATACAAAGCTTCATGGGCTGCCAATAAAATGTCATCTTTTTTAATAGAGGAATATGAAACATTTCAAATTAATAAAAAATCCTAAAAAAAGGCATAAGGAATTCAAATAAAATATCATCTTTTTTTGATAGAGTTATATGAAATATTTCAAAATTAATAAAATTTAAACATTCTATCCACAGAATATATTGATTATTATGATTGTGAATAGCTTGCATTTTCACTTGTACACCCGAATTTAAAACAATTTTGTAGAGTGCATTTGGAGAAGGAACATTTGGAAAGTGTTCACCATTAATAGAGCTAATACAAGCATGCACTAAAATTATACGTACATTAATAAATGAAAAGTTGCGATTTGATATAGAGTTATTACAGTAAGGTTATGATTTACCAATTATGAACTTTCTGAGATATAGGGTATAAACTTATTCCATGATCGATTTAAATGGTGATATTGATATTTCTCTCTTTTTGTATGGCCGGTTTACTTTTTATAACCATGTAATTTTATTCTATTTTTCAAGCATCTCTAAATTAATTCGACAAAGAATCTGGTTTGTCATTTTATCAGACAGAAAAATCAATTCTGTGTTGATTCCAGTGAGGAGGACATTTGAGAACTTCATATTTTTTTTCCTTTTTTTTTTTAAAAAAAAAAATTTGATTGAGCAAATTAGAATTGTATATAAAAACAGTTGAAGAAACAGGTACCTTAAAATAATGCGATCATCAATACAGGGAAAATTCGAGATTCACATCTTTTATATTTACGTCAATTTTACTTACGTAATGGAACAAATAAGTTTTTAGGTTGTTTGAAATTGAAACTTCATTTAGCGTATTTACGAGGGATTAAACAAGCATAAAATTAAACATAGTGTACCGAGAAACACCGGACGTAAGCCGAAAAATCCGGCTGCTATGTTGGTTATCATATCGATCAAACTTCTATTTCTATTTGTTTAAGTTTTGGGGAAGATCAGGAGATGGAGATGGGATAACTTGAAACGAAGTTCCAACTTCAAGCGACTTATAAGCAAACAAAAGACAAACTTATAAAATAAATTTGCATTATTTATAAATTTTATATTGCTAAAATTTAAATTATTTGTTAAACATCTTATTATTGTATCTTATATACTGTCTAGTATCCTTAGGCTTCTTTAAAGTCTTAAAACATCGTGAACATTTTTTGATAGAATTTTTTATTTTCGTTCAAGAAGTCTCCATAGTTTCGAATGGAAACCGACATCTATTGCAGACTTGACCTGTTGGTTCGGCATGTTAGGAAATATATGTATATATTTATTTATTTAGTTATTGGATAAATCTATTTGTAGCAGCCTGTTACACGCTTATTTGTAACAGCTTTATTTATAACTCAAATTTTATTAGGATAACCCCTATTGCACTTCTAGCAAAAAATGACCCTCTCGCAATTTTATATTAATATTGGCCCTAATCCTAACTTTAACCTTACTTCAACATTAATACTGGCCTTATAGCTGTTACAGATAAGCTTGTAACAGGCTGTTACAAAAAGACCTTTTCTTATTTATTTATTTAAATTTGCATATAAAAATGTTGAAATAAATAAAAAGAGAAAATCTGCTTTGGCAATATAAGAAAAAAAACTTTTTTAATTTGCCTTTAAAAAATTTTAAATAAATAAAATATTAGTTAAAAGAAAACTTGCTCGACAATAATTGCTTGATGCACAGTATTCTGATCCGAAATCATTGTAAGGCGAGACCAATTTAATTCGATGATTTACACTCAAAAGAGGGGAGAGAAAAAAAAAGAACGTATACATAATAAATTTTAATCAAATCGTTTCTCAATCAAATTATCGTTTGACTTTTACTCGTCTTTTATGTTCATTTCTCTTCGGAACCTTATAATTTCTAATTTTAATTCCGCCTGTCTCCGGTCAAAACATATATGTATATCCCAAAAATTTTTTTTACTAAGAGGGGGTGTCGAAAGGGAGGTAATGTAAACCGCCGAATTGAATTGGTCTTGCTGTCTGTCTGACTACCATTGTTTTTTTTTTTACTGGAGGTGCTTGTGCTGTTATCAATTCGAAAATATGAGAAAAAATCTACGTGTTCTCAAGCTCCTTAATCGATAGGTCAAAAGTATCTGGAAATTAATTTTGCTTAACGGAAAATATCATATTCGCAATTTGATAAAGTTTATTACGTAATTCAAATTTTTTTATTAGCTAAAAATATTAAGAGAGTTTGTCATTTCAATTTACAACCATCGAATTTTTACCCCTGGTTAGGCAAAATTTCCAATTATTCGAGTATCCAAAGAGATCGCTCAACTAACTTTGTCATCTTGGCGTCAACGAATTACTATTTATTCCTTACACTTAAAAGTTTTCATAGAAAATAAAAAAATATGAGGAACCCAGAAAAAAATTGCAGATGCCCATCATACTTAGACCTTACTATGCGATAACTAATTCAAATTTTCCGTCAATAATTTCTTCATTTTGTACAATAAACCCAATATCAACAAAGATATAAAACCATTATTGACTTTATTTTTTAATATTTGACGATGATATTTGATAAATAAAAGTATAGCAAAAATTGCACAAGTACAAATTACGACCTTTATTTTAATTGATTATATTTAATGAGCATCGTTACGATCATTGGTTAAAAATAATGCTTGAGAAAACTTCATATTCTGGTTGTTAGCAATTTTATATAAATATAATTATAGCTGAGTATTTGGCTTAATCACATCGAGTATGATGTTTGAGAACGCCCTTAGTAGTATATTTCGAGAAGGTACTCAGTAAATAAATTTTAATATGCTATTCAAGTAAATCGACATACTCAATAATGTATGATATCATTGTTTCTTTACAAGTAGATCTCATTTAAATTCCGTTCAAATTATTAACCTGCTGATATTTTTCGACAGGCTCACGAATTTTCTGGCATAAACATTAAATATAAATAGCATCGTAAAGAGATAATATTTATTCTTTGAAAGTTTATGTTGGTATTTTTTAAAATATAATATAAGATATTTACTATTTCATTATAATTAAATATGCTAATAAGTATAGTGATAACTTCTAATTTTACGTTCTTAAATCAGCTCAAAAGAAAAAATTGTAAGTAAGGAGACGGATATTGGCAATTTATGATCATGATTTACAAGTCATAATTTTCGAGTTTTGAATAAACATAACACACAACAATAACAAGATAAATCTATACGTATAAGTGTTTTCAGGATAAGTATTCAACTAAACCCCAAACTTTAGCATCATTCACGTCACTAAATGGATTAAAAACATGATAAAATAATTCCGACGCATGAAATTTATGTGTTTATTATAACTAGGGCATCAGTATTTTCCTCTTAATTTGGAATTGTCAATCATTTCAACCGTGCTAACCGCACGAGTTGATTTAAACTGCATGTCAATTACTTATCTGAATTCTCTTAAATTAATTATTTAGAGTTAATAATTAGCAAATCTCCAAATAATTGGTAGTTGATTTAGATGCATAACTAATAAACTGATCTGTATAAATTTTTTTAGAATAATCATTTACATTGCTCATCATTTGCTTCACTACTTTGCCAGATTCAAAAATTTTGAATAAAATTTTTTCATTATTTGCTTCAACATTTTGTTAGATTCGGAAATTTTGGACATTTTATTAAATTAATACATATTTTCTCTACCGATGGACGCTCTTTGGGTCCGTTTTCCAACATTGTTTCATAAGATTAATATGGCATGACCTAGGATCTTCAAATATTGGCAGCCTTAATCCATCGAGAATTTGAAGCTATAAATTCTCTTTTTCGTGATAAACTGCCGTTGTTTTTACCGGTACTCCAAATAAAATTTCCTACATGATTATGTCAGATATTATGGTATTGTTGGTTACCGGTATTCAAAACTTTCGGAGTATCTAAGGTAATATCCCATAAACTCCATCAAGTCACTTCTACTTGTTGATACTGAAAGTCCTAAATCTACAAGAAACACATTTTTAAAGGTGGCTTGCAGAATATTACCGCTGTGTAAGTCTCGATGACTGATATTTTGTGAATGAATTGCTTGAAGATCTGAAGCAATGCAATGCAAGAATGACAATTTATCTTTCCATTCCGTTGATGATATATCATGAAGGTTTTCTCGTAAAGAGCCCATTGCCGCATACTCTAAAACAATAATATAGTTTTTAGAATCATTATGTTTAGATATTCTATGACACTTGAGAATGATGGCATGTTATAACGATCTCACAATACAGTTTAAGTAAGAATGCAACAATATCTTTGCAAAAAACTATTAAATCTTCACCTCTTCTAAAAATTTATCTGGACAATCCTTTGATTCATGTATTAATTTAAGCCTTAGAAATACTTAGTAATTTCACTATCGGATTTAAAGTATATCCAGAACGATACAGTGTTGCAAATTCTCCCTTTCTTAGCTCTTTAATGGTTTCAAATTCCTCACAAGAAATCCACAATAGTGGGTATTTTTTTTTTTTTTTATTTTTTTTATTTATTTATTTATTTATTAATGTCAAGTACAGAAATAGGATAGTAAGTTACAATTATATCAGGATGATATATAAAGAAATACTATTTAAAATTTCTAACTAATCATCTAATAATCTATGCAATAGGGCAAGCCTATCACTTACAGTCAGGGCTAACCATTAGACCGCTACAGAAAGAAGATGTGACATTTCACCTCATACTTTTCTATTTTAAACTAAAAGTTAAATTTTAGTTTAAGAAGGCTAGAGGAAACCAAATTAGTGGGTATTTGTTTTCAAGTATTTCTTCTTTTTATTTGTTATCAATATTAGAATATTATGCATTAATTCATTTGAGACTAAGAAAATTTTGGTAAATTAATTTGTTGAATTAATGAATGATGGAAGCTTTCTCGTTCCCTATTGATTTCATAAGTTCATTAATAACGAATTGAAATTGATAATAACAAAATTTAATATTTTATACCAACAAATTCGACCGTTGTAAATCTATAGTTGCTTCAAATTCATTCCTATAACAATAATCAAGTTGATCCATTCCATAAACATAACCCAGCCATCGCATGTCCACTAGCGAATCCCAATTCTGCAGTTTTTTGAAAATAGATGAATGCCTTGTGTTCATCTTTTTCAACCACAACTCCATCAAAATAGCAAACATCAAAATTATATATTCCTTGAACATTAACCATCACTGCTGTTTTCTGATAATAAGCGAATGCCTTATACTGTATTCATCCAAATCCATCAAAATAACAATAGCCAAGATTGTTTATTCCATGAGCGTTACACACCTCTGCAGATTTTGTAAATAGATTATTCCCTTAATTCATCCTTATTAACTCTAATTCCATTACGATAACAATACCAAAATTGTTTGTTTCATTTGCATCACCATTTCTGTTGTTTTTTGATAATAAGCGAATGCTTTGTTTATATCTCTTTCAACTCCAATTCCAAGACGATAACAATGGCCAAGATTGTTTACTGTATTAGCATCACCCATCATTGCTGTTTTCTGATAATAAGCTAATGCCTTAAATTCATCTCTTTCTTCCAAACTCCATAAAGATAACAACGAGCAAGGTTGTTCATTCTAAAAGCATAATCAATCTTTGCTAATTTTTGATAACAAAATGAATGCTTTATTATATGTTATATTTCCATTATTAGCGTCATCATTCATACTATTATCATCAAATTGTTCATAAACTTTACGCATTATGTTCTCAGTCTAACATACATAATCAATCCATTTTAAAAAAAAAACATGATTAGATAAGAAAAACCCTCTTAATAAAATTATCGTCCGTCACGAGTGTCCTGTTCATTTTTACAAATCATTTTATTCATTGATGAGAAAATGATGAAATTATTACAGACTGTGAGAATATTGATACGACATATCGAATCATGTACTGTGAGTGTTTAATCGTTTGTTTGGTAAGCATGAGTATGGGTAAGCATGAGTGTGTAATTGAAGTTTAACTTTTAAAGTATATGTTCATGAATATTTAATGAGAAAAAAAAAAAAATTCAATTGCGCTTTTCCATTTTTGAATTGATATATCCAAAAACCGTAATTAGAACGTAAAACAAGACGAAAAGAAAAGCATCGCATTACACATTGTAACGAATAATTTTTTTCTCTGTCTCACACTTCCGTATTTGTATAATTCTTTCCTTTTCATAACTGTATCGCCATAGCCATGTTAATCTTACCTTTCTAGTATTAGGCGTTATTATGTATTTTTAGTGGTTTCCAGTGGCTTAATTATATGGACGTTACTCAAGGAGCGTAAATGTAGCAGTGACTAAGTAAACGTAGTCATCACTAAGTAAACGTAGCAGTGGTTGCGTAGATGTGGCTTTTGGAGTGTAATCTTACCTGAGATTTAGAATGTATAAAGGGTTGCTCTCAACCTTGGTTTACGGTATCAAATGTATCTAATGTATGCTCTCCAAAATCATCCTTAAATAAATATACATTCTTTTTATTAATATCCTACTCGTATCCCATTATCCCATGAAAGTACAAAGCTCTCCTATACGATTGTTACAACATTAACCGTTGGGCATGCCGGCATGTTATTTTAGGCGGAGTTAATTTAAAATGAGGTAATTGAGAACTTTTTTGCCATGTGTCGAGTGTTATATATGTATTATATGTAACAAACATCACGTGCACTGATAGTATATGAATATATTAGCCTTATGCGTTGACGAAGCCACGCTAGGGTTATTATCACGAGGATAACCAGATTTGTGGCTTATATGAAAAGATAATAATATTGCATGTGATTGTATGCGATAGAGATTATAGATATGCATCGACAGAGATTATAAAATACATGTGAAAGTAAATGGTGAATCTCTGTGTTTTCTTATTTCACTTGTCTTGTTCACTTGTTCACTTCGTCCGCTCTTACTCATTCGTTGCACCTAGCACCTCACTCGTTGTCATGCGTAGAGAGTTAAATGTGCTGCACCATAACGTGTGCTCGAAATTGCTACTTTATTATTAAAGTAGAATACGCCAGCCATAGCGTGGAGCCGTACTTTCGATCCTCATATATGCTTCGTCACGTGAGTATATCCACGTGCACATAAAATCGTTATGAGCACAGTATGAATAACAGAAGAGAAAGTGATGAAGTGGTGCACTACTCCCATCATGTACTTCATAATATTTAAACTTTATCACGTTTGATAAATAAATCCAAGCGAGAATAATGGCTGTATCTAAAAACTGTAGAAAGGAAGAATCACCCTATCCTATGCAAGTTCATTCATGGATTAATAATCAAACTTTCCGTTTCACAATTCTGCAGTTCTCTGGTAGTATTTAAAAGCTTTGAGTAAGTCCTTTTTCTCTTCAATAATGGCAGCATACTATTAGTTCGTAGAGCTCTTTTTTTGTGATTGTATTTAGTAAAATTTATCTTTCTAAGCAAACTTTCATTATACAAAAGATGACAATCCGCTTACCTATGATCTGTTGTTTAATAGGTTGAATTTTAGTCTAATGACAAATAGCCACCTTTCAGAATTACAACGCTGATACATGAAATTGCATAGCAAAATTACCAAGAACCAAGAAAATGCAACTAAACTTTATAATATTTAATATGTTTTCAACATGGTATAGGGATTACATAGGACAAGCTTGCAGCATTTTAATACATTCAAAGTACAGCAATAATTGATCATGAGATCACAAAATGTTCTAAATTTGTATTGCTATCATAATGACGTCGATATTAACTAAAGTGATTATAAACCCTTTAAACACTATCAAAAATTAGCTAACATGATAATTATAATGAAAAATTCAAACTGATTATAGTATTATTAGTTATGAAGATAAACATCAAATATTTTATATGTGGAGTGTTATATCTTAAAACAGCTCATTTTATAATTTTTAAAAATTATTTTATTTTGAATAGATATCTATTTAATAAAAAGTGTCATAAGTAATAAGAGCTAATTGTATAGAAAATAGATCCACAAACTAAATTTTAAATAAAAAGCTTATATAAAAAATAAACTTTTTGAATATATAATACCATATAAAATAAAACAGGTTCAAGTAAGAAGTTCCTGTGTCTATTAAAATTCAAAAAGCATAAAAAAATTTATAGAAATGCAACTAGTTTATCATATTAGTTATATATTAGTTGATGTAATTCTGTAGCAATACAAATATATAAAGAAATTAAAGAATATAATATACATGCTAATTGATTTGCTAATTACTGATACCCAGTCAATCTTGATCAGAATAGATCTGATTTGAGTTTATGACAAAAAATTACTATTACCCAGACTTTATGTGCAAAATAAAAAAACCTTATTTTTAAAGATACAGAAAAGCTAGTTCTGTAAACTTAAAAATAGTAAAACAATTACCAACTAGTTTCTCATATTAATTATATATTAGATAATGCAATTCTATAATAATACAAATAAGCAAATCTAAAAACATAGTACATGTATTTAAAGATTTACTAATTGCTAATATTCATAAATTATTTAGAGAAAGCATTGCTATTCTCCTTAACTAATTGGTATAGCCAATTCAGGGTTCATAACAAAAGGTTACTATTCCTAAGGTTTCATATATAGAATTAAAGAAATCTTTATTTTTCAAAATACAGAAAATGCCAATTTTTAAGTTTAAAAATGGCTATTATGACTTTGTTTAAGAAATATAAATTTTTTATATTATAGGTAGCTATATTATAGGCAGCTAGAAGTATATTATAGTTCTTTTAATATATACCAGGAAGGTTGAAAATCTAAATAGTATAACTAATAAATTGCTTGTCTGCAAGTTGTCTGTATCTATTAATATTCAAAAAAAAGTATCAAAAAAATTTCATATATCTGAATACTGATAATTAAAATTTCATCTAGTTTCTCATATTAGTTATGTATTAGATAATGTAATTCTGTAGCAATAAAAAGAAATAAACAAATTCAAGAATATAATGTACAGCTTATAGATTTGCTAATTACCAATACCCTTGAAGTATTTAAAAAATGTTGGCATTCTTCTCAATCTTGATTAGAATAGATCTGTTTAAAGTTTATGACAAAAGATACTATTACCCAGATTTCATGCGCAGAATAAAGAAAGCCTAATATATAAAAATGAAGAAAAGCTAGTTCTATAAGCTTAAAAATAGCAGAACAAGATCTTGGTCAGAAATATAAAACATTTCTTATTATACAGTAGCTAAAAGTAGATTGCCTTTTGTCTACAAGTTGTCTATGTACATAATATTCAACAAAGTAGAATCCAAAAATTATATATCTTGATACCAATAATTAGAATTGCCAACTGGTTTCTTATATTAGTAATGTATTAGATGATGCAGTTCTGTAGCAATGCAAGAAAACAAGCAATCCAAAACGAGAATGCACATGCATACCTATAGAATGCTAGTAACAAATACCCTTGAATTATTTAGATAAAGTGTTGGTATTCTTCTTGACTTTGAACAAAAAGATTTGATTCAGGGTTCACAACAAAAAGTTACTATTACCCAGATTTCATGTGTAGAATTAAAAAACCCTTATTAAGAAAAAGCAAATTCTGTGAGCTTAAAAATGGCAGAACAAGAAGAATACAATTTTTCTTATTCTATGCAGCAGCTGGAAGTAGATTGTGGTTCTATACAAATGATGAGTCACAAGCCTCATCAAATTGCTTAGCTCCACTTTCAAATGAGTTTGATATAATTAGATTACTCAAATAATCAAAACATTGCAAAAAATAAAATTCATTAGCCTCAGCTTTCCTTAAAAATTTACAAATAAAAGATTTACTTTTCTTTTTTCTATTACTATGCCATTTTAATATTTATCAATTGGTTCATTTCACCCGCAACTTATTTGATTGATATCACAACTTGCTAATAATATATATCCACAACTAATCAAATGCTCATCCTAAACTTATTGATATACCAGATAAAGAGCTGTTGACGAAGTAAGTTGCACCACTAGTTTTTATGTCTATTTTTTGCTAGCGTTTCGAATATCAATTTAGCTAGCTCATTTTCTCATTGTTATACTCAACTGTTAACAGTTGCATATCCATAATCCGTATCCATTTTGCTCGTTTTGATCTGATCAAACTGGAATTGACAAAATTTGATCGATTTTCCAAGCACATGATGAACTCGAAAAGCCAAAATTTTAATTACATTAAAGTTTGCATTCTTGTAATTTATAAAATAATTCATATGAAACAACAATAATAATACAGTAACCTTCCAAGCCATATTTTAATCCTCCATCATGATTATAAATCATATGCACCCTCTAACCTAATATTAATACTAAATAAGATGAATATAATAGTATTTCAATTTATCATTTACTACTCTTCGCTTTGGTACAACAATTCTATAAGGCAGACAATTTTCGACCCATCCATTACTGCGGCATACGTTGTAGGTTGCGGAATATGGTTATAGTTTTGCTCATGGTCAATATTAATTTCATTCTCTAACTGATTTTATTGGTAAGTTGAATGTAAGGCATATGTTACTGTAAAAAAAAAAAAAGATAATTTGAGAATATCAATGCTTACTCTTTCGATAATAATTGTGCTGAAATTTAATCTTTGAAGGTCCGAGGAATCATCAATTTTTAATCTCCATACTACATCATATGTGTCAGGTGGAACAGATTTTAAAGTCAATGAAACCTTTGGAAAAAGTTTTTTTTTTTTTTTTTTTTTTTTTTTTTTTAGAACGACTATAATTGCTTTGTCACAAGTTAGGACATTCGTCAAACAACCAAACATATTCTAAATGAATAATTCCTCCAAATTCGCTGTTCATAAGTAATACACGTAAGAGAATATACTGAAGGAAATTTAAAGATTGTTAATTAAGACTTACTTACCTTTGCGCCAGTGATGATCATTTTCTCCTCCATCCTGACATCCAATCTGATAACGCCTCGTTCTTCGGCAAAAAATTTGTACAAAAGATTTATACCAAATATCAAACGATTTAGAACCAAAATAAAAATAACAAACTTTTAAAAAAAATTTTTCTCTACCAAGTTAGAAATAATAGTACTCGTGTTGTTTAGTCACTCAGAAATGCAACTTGCAGGAAATTGACTAGTAAAATTTTGTTGTCAAACGTAATCGTCTTGGGTAAGTAGCTTTATTTATTTGTTATAAAGAATAATAGTACTCGTGTTGTTTAGTCACTCAAAATGCAACTTGCAGGAAATTGGCTAGTACAATATTTGTTGTCAAACGTAATCGTCTTGGGTAGGTAGCTTTATTTATTATCTAGACAATATTATGAAGTTTTTTTTTTGTTATCTTAAAGTGGTATCGTTCTTTTATGGGCATTCATACATCCATGCATATAAAATTCCTATCACTAGCTAACTAATAGAAAATTTTAGCTGATTGATTTTCCATATGGAGGTCGACTAAAGCGGAACTAACTAAATTTACATTTTTTTTTTTTTTTTTTGACAAATTTAGAGTTACGGTATTTTGCGAAATATATCCTTTAACGTAATACACAACTTCATTTTTTAGTAATTTCTGTTAAATATTCAGTATAATCAGATATTGCACATGATTTGACTATTAATAATGGTATTTCATTTCCAGTGCCTCCAATAGTATGATAATCGGGTATAACCAAATATTTTCCACTAAGTTTTTATTTCGCAAAATACGTTACATACGTATGCACGCCTAGAAAAACAAAGTATGCAATCTTTTTCAAATTTGGAATTTTTTGAAAACATTCTGGGGCGATAATTTTCTGCGGCAATAAATTTACAGAATTTCCATACACATAAGTTGGCATTTATGTAATAAATAGTTAAAGATTTCGTTCTTCTTTTTCATAACTACTGTATAATAACCAAAGTATAATCTACATGCAATTGACGATCATTATATTAAATTTTGCCTATAGACTTGATTGGTCAATGATCATTGTTTTAAAATCAACATGAATTAATCATGTTTTTGGTCAAAATCCCAACAATTTTTGGTCAGGGCTAGTTTTTTTCAGGATTTCACCCCCAGCCCTATCTGCTGGGAGTCTTATTGTCGGGATTTTGGCCTAAGCCCGAATTAGTAAGTCATATGAATAATGTGAATCCTCAAGAATTCTGAGCCACCTGCATTTGCATCCTGTTTCAGTGATTTCCTGCATTCCGTAAAATGCAGCATTGTTAAAAATCCTATGATTGCTAAATAATAATAATTACAAACATATATATAAAAAAATCATCCAATCTAATTTCGGACTTTTATTTTTATAAGATCAAAATTAAGATTCGAGATTAGATTTGATAATTTTTTTTTTTTTTATATTGTTTTATTTATCATCATTTAGCCAATAATAGGATTTTTAAACATGCTATGCTGTAAAACGCAGAAAGTCATTGTCCCTTGGGCAACGTTTCACAACTTTGATGCCAGAGATCAGTAAGGTATAAATACGTATAGACGTACGAACTGATACAAAAATTTTTAAAATTTTAGTAATTTTCAATATGATAATATTACCAAATGAATGTTACTATCAAATTTTTAATAATCTCCGGAATAATCATAGAGATTTATTTTCATGTTCACTTGTAAACCGTCATTGGTGTAGAATTGTTATACCAATCTTGTGGAGGAACCCAAGTTTTTATTATAAAGATATAAGACTAGTAAGAACGTTACTTTCAACATTAAATGCTAAAGAGCAATCTTTATTAATTCCTTTTAAAATTAATCTTCCAAATTATCCAAAACCATTAATTGAATATACAAGTTATATTACATCTATTAACTATTATTTATATTTTGATGGAGTCAATAATTGGCTTAGAAATGAAAAACTTTTAAATACATATGAACTTGAACAAGCCGTTAGATGTTCTTTAATTGCAATGATTTTAAGAACTAGCAAAAATTTTAAACATTTAAATTTAAATCAATATACTTGTAATCAATTAGTATTTGAATATCTTTATGAGAATACTACTGTTACTTCTTTAAATTTAGATCTCAAGTTTACTTATATTGACCTCACGTGTTCTTATAATGATTTTAAATTTAAGGCATTAGATGAAGCAGCAAAGATTATCTGCAAGAATTCTACTTTGACTTCTTTTAATATTAAATCAATTCGACTTGGGACTAAAGGAATGAAAAAATTATTAGATGCTCTTTATAAAAACACTGTCTTAAATTCTTTAGGTTTTTACGATAATCGGATTGGTACCGAAGAGGGAAAGATGTTGGCAAATTTTCTTTGTGAGAACACTACATTGAAATCTTTGTATCTTGAAGAGAATTATATTGGATCAGAAGGAGGAAAAGCATTAGCCGATGCACTTTACAAGAATACAACATTAACTTCTCTGGATCTTAGTAGAAATAATCTTGAATTAGAAGGAGAAATTGCATTAGCCAATGCACTCTACAAGAATACTTCATTAAAAAATTTGAATTTACGAGAAAACAATATTGGATCAGAAGGAGGAAAAGCATTAGCCAATGCACTTTGTAAGAACTTCACTTTAAAAGATTTGGACCTTAGTTTGAATGAACTTGGATCAGAAGGAGGAAAAGCACTAGCAGGTGCACTTTGCAAGAACACCACACTAACCACACTGAGTCTTGAACATAATAACCTTGGATCAGAAGGAGGAAAAGCATTAGCAGATGCACTTTGCAAGAACTCCACATTGACTTCTTTATATCTTGAAGAGAATAATATTGGATCAGAAGGAGGAAAAGCATTAGCAGATGCACTTTGCAAGAATACTACGTTAAAATATTTAGATCTTCGTAATAATAAACTTGGATTAAAAGGAGGAAAAGCATTAATTGATGCACTTTTCAAGAATAATACGTTAACTTATTTAGATATTTGTAGTAACAATCTTGGATTCGAAGTAAAAAAAGTATTAGAAGATGCATTTCCTTGGTGTGATTACGAAGATTATGAAGATTACATAGATTGCGATGACTACGAGTTTTACGAAGATTATGAAGAAGACTACGAAGATTATGTAGATTACGAAGAATATGTAGATTACGAAGATTATGAAGGTTACGAAGGTTATGAAGACTATGAAGATCACGAAGATTACGAAGACTACGAAGATTACGAAGACTACGAAGATTACGAAGATCCCAGGATACTATCCTAAATTATAAAAATTACATTGCATAGTCTCTCTATATTAAGTTGGTAATTAAACACAAAATCACTAAAACGATGAAAATGTTGAAATATGACTGTAAAAGGGTGATAATTACAGAAAAAAGATAATCACCAAAGGACTATTATTTTTATATGGCAGATGACATGCCGAATTTTTTTTTTAATATTTCGTGTCTAAATATTTTTGGTTGCCGATATATATTAGACAACCGATATTGCTACGTGTATTCTGTCTATACGTATTATTATATTTAAAAAGGGATATTCACAAATAAAATTATCGCTGTGTGAACTCCAAAATTGCTCTTTTAAAAGTCTTGATACGTAAAGCCTGTCATTTAAAATAACCAGTGATATTTAATATTTTACGTTTATAAAACAAAATTTACTAAATCTTCATGTCAAATCTTTACATTTTCATTAAAATTATTTACATACAATATTTATCATTATCTTAATTATCATAAAAAAATTACAGCCAAATCTTTATAACGATCTGGTGGTTTGGAAAAAAAAATCGTTAAAAGGAAATGATTTAAATTGTTAAAAATAGTGATGCTTATATTGATTGCATTGTTGAAGTTAAACTTCATAGACTTGCGATAAAACCATTAAGAAATTTATTAAGCATTATTATTTTTTTTATATTAGTGCTTTACATTTATTGTCAATTTTTTCAAAGCTAATTATTATTGTCTTCAATTCCTAAGGCTTCTTCAACAGTTTCACGACCTTTATTTGACGTCTGCTTAGTTTGTGGGTTAACTTATTTACAATATGATTCCGTGTCATTAAATTAAAAAAAAAAAGATAAAGTAAGACCGCTATATCTTCAGCGTTAAGTTTTGTTTCAGAACTATAAGTTTATCGGAATTCGCTGAAGTAAAAGCAGAAAAGAAGGTATATTGATTCATAATATAAGATTCGTCACCATCAAATATGTAATTTATTAAATATTTGCTTCTAAAGATATTCAATTGGGATTGTTTATTAATTGAAAAAGAAACTGAACAACCTTAATTGATGATCCGGATAAGATCGGCACTATTACTATATGGGTGATGGACTAGGAAAACCCGCCTTTGAAGGGGGGTTTCCATTTTGAGAAAATGGCGATTATAGTTTGTGTTACCTAAATTTCTGTTGATTTTTTCCCCTGAATTTTTGATTTATTTTTAGACATCCAATCATTTGATATCACGTGTTTATTTGTTAACTTCTAGACATCCAATCATTTAATAAATAATTTGATCACGTGTTTATTCGTTATACTACTATACTATCGCTATGTCTTTAAATGAAAATAAAGAAAATACATTTGTTCCATCACATATTTTTTTAGAGCAACTAGATTTAAGTGAATATGAAGATAACGAGTTAGTACAAGAAGTTGCACAAGATTTATGGAAATTTTTTCAATCCAAAAACTGTGAATGCCGAATGAGAAATACTTTTCAATGTTTTGAAAAAGTTGGATTTAAGCGATTTTTTGAACGACATATGCAATTTCGTAGCTTAGATAAAAAAGAACTAGATTTAATTTTAATGGGTCAGCTTATGGCTTTCGAATATAATCAAACAAATGAAGATGCTAAACAGAAGTTTAATTATCAATTTAATAATGATATTAAACTCTGTAAAAATACATACCTTAAATTAATTGGAGTTGGAAAAGATTATCTTGCTCAAATTAATAAAAGTTTAAAAACAAAAGGGTTAGTTGAACGATTACACGGCAATACAAAGCGAATTCCTAATACAAAAAACCGTACAAAAATTGATCAGACTGTATCAAATTTGGTTTTTACATTTATTAGTAATTATGCTAATGTTCATGGGTATCCGTCACCAGGTCGAAATTTACAATATGATACACAGTCAATAATTTACTTGCCAACTAATGAAGATTATACTAAAGTATATAATAATTTTATCGAATGTCTTAATATTTTTCCTGAAAAGCCATTCGATAAAATTAGTTATAAAAGTTTTGTTCGCATTTGGAAAGAGTTATTACCACATATTAAATTTATGACGCCCGGTACAGATTTATGCGAAACTTGTGAAACTTTAAAGGCTGAAATTCGAAGTGCAAATTATAATGAGAAAAAAGAATTAATTCAAAAAAGGTTAGATGATCATAAACAAAAAGCAGAAATCGAACGAGAATACTATCGTAATAATATTTTAACAAGTACGATATTACCTGATACAATGCATATATGTTACGATTGGGCACAAAATGTTCCTGTGCCTTATTCTCCTCAACAAATCGGTACAACATATTTTAAATCTGCACTTCAGGCTCATATTTTTGGTATTTGTAATACTGGACAAAATCCAGCTCAACAATTAAATTATATAATTGCTGAGAATGAATTTCCTCAAGGAATGGGTAAAAGAGCAAATACAACAATTAATCTTGTTTATAATGGATTGCGACGATTTCATAATCATGAAAAACATTTAAAAGTAACTTGTGATAATTGCTCTGCACAAAATAAAAATAATCTCTCATTATACTTTTGGTGTTGGCTTATATTAGTTGGCATGTATGATACGGTTGAGGTAAATTTTATGGTAACTGGACATACAAAATTTATATGCGATGGATATTTTGGTAATATTAAAACACTTTTTCGAAAAACAGTTATTAACACAGTAGACGATGTTCAAAAAGTAGTTAATAAGTCAACAAAAAATGGTACCAATAATGGAATATGTTATAATAACGGTAAAGAATGGGCATATTACGATTTTGCTAAATTTTTAAAACCACATTTTAAAGAGCTACCCGGGATTTTAAAGTATAATCATTTTTTATTTACTTCCAAAGATCCGGGAAAAGTATTATGTCAAACTGAAGCATATGGTACATATAGCACATTTAATATTCTAAAAAATAGATTCAACGTTAATGAAGTTCTTGATAAAATTCCTTTAAAATCTTTATAAAAAGAAAGTCAAGAATATCTTTACCATGAAATAAGAAAATACGTAGATATAAAATTTCAAGAGATAACTTGTCCAAAGCCATCGTGGCTTAAATAAATAACTTTTATTTATTTGGGAAAAATCTAAAAGCTTGAATAAATAAAAAATTTTTTTATTAAATAAAATTTTAAGGTTAGCATTAAATATAATATAACTTAATATATCATTACGTATAAATTAATTACCGTTATCATATTTTTTCAATAAACCAGCAATAAAAATTATTCTTATTTATATATGGTATAATATAAAAGTATCGTTCAAAACTAAAACCCGCCTTTATTCTTGTTTTTGTAGCTGAAAAGTGGAAATTTTTTTTTATATCGCAATTTATTGATGATCTAATTTGTCACTTTTGATTGGATGATCTTTGATCGTGGATCTATTTTTAGAATATGAAATTTTCGAAGAATTTTTTTTTTCAAATTAAAAAATCTCGATAATTTATTATATCAACATAGGTTAAAAAGTGAAATATATACAGAAAGAAACCGGCACTTTAATTTGAATCAAAAATCTCAAAATTGATAAAAAAGTGTCAAAGGCGGGTTTTCCTAGTCCATCACCCATATTGGGACAATAGTAAATTTTGGGGATAAGTACAATATAAATTTTTATTATATGCAGAAATCTGAAGTCGGTCCAATTAAAAGTATTTTTTTTATTAAGTTAACAGTTCATGTCAATTAATTGAAAGTTGTATAGCACAATGAGACGCATCTAATGGTGGTTATATCATTCAAATCGGCCCAGTGTACGCTGAGATATCGTTAAAAAACGATTGGCCGACTATATAAAATTTCTAGTTTGTTTACATAGAATTTTATATAGTTGGCCAATCGTTTTTTGGCGATATCTCAGCGTACACTGGGTCGAATTGAATGCTCTAACTACCATTGGATGCGTCTCAGTGAGCTCTACAACTTTCAATTAATTGACACGAACTGTTAACTTAATAAAAAAAATACTTTCCATTGGACCGACATCAGATTTCAGCATATAGTAAAAAACATAGTAATATAAAAATAGTGCCGATCTTATCCGGATTAGCAATTAATATCTTTAATATAATGTCAAAACAAATAAACTTATTTCAATATGTCAAATAATATTGATATTAAGCTCATTGTAGGTGGTTTCAAAGTTAAAATCAAAGAATCATATTTTATTTTTCCGATTTAATATGCAACATAGTAAAAATGCTATTGAAAGAAAATCCTATTTAGTTTCGAAATGCGTCACTTATTTGTTAACTTCGAAACCCCATTAGTTCTAATTTATAGTAATTTGACTCTTACGTAATTCGATAGTTTAATTTTAATCATTCTTTAATCAATAGTTATAACTAGATTTATTGTACGGGTCTTATGTAACAACCCGTGCTTTTTTCACTCATTTATTGGCAATGTTTAAAAAATAACTAAATCGGAACACTTTCATATTTGATAAAAATATGAAAGTGTACCAATTTAATTATCTATTATTATTATTATTAAAGTTGTTTTCACATTTTTAAAAATATTGGGACATTCGCGTCATTAGGTCTTTTTAAATTTTTATTGGATGATGTCGGCATTATTTTGTTTTCGCTTTTTTAAAATTGTCATGGATAAATTATTAGGACTTCATTTCTTTAAATAGAATTGCATTATTGTTGGATTTTTGTTAAATTTTTATTGGATAAGTCATACATTATTAGATCTTCGCTTTTATTCTTTAAAATTCTTTATTTATTGGTTTTTTTTTTAAATTTTATTGTATAGGTCATACATCATACATTATTAGATCTTCGCCTTTAATCTTTGCTTTCTTTAAATTCTTTATTAGACAGATTCGTATTTTATCAAAATTCTTTTTTGGGCGGATAGCACGTTATTAAGTTTTTGCTTTCTTTAAATTCTAATTATACCGAGTCATATGTTATTTTGGTTTACTTTCTTTATATAATTTTCACCGAAAGAAGTTATGTTATTGATATTTTGCACGAAAGAATTTATAATTTAAATCATTGATAGATTTTTTTTATTTACGCTGCTATATAATGCATATATTTAATATTTCATTTTTATTGAGGTGAAAGTGACGCACGGGTTGTTACGTCAGACCCATACAATAATATAGTTATTATATGGGATTGCATAAATAACTAAATTTGCGTAGATTAACCCATGTCACATGGCCTTCGGCCATATGACCCAGGTTAACCCGTGCAAATTTAGTTATTTTCTACAACCCATACAATAACTATAACTTATCGTTTTTATTTTATCAATTTAAAAATCAAAACATAGTAACAATAATAAAGTTATGTTGGCATCACTAGACCGAACCATTATAAAATTTGAAAATTTCTGGTCTCGTCATAGAGAGGTTCGTTATAGATGTGTTACTTTTAAGCAGTATATTATATAAGTTTATTATACTGTAATACACATGTGAACAATATTAATTTAAAATTCGTAAATTATAAAGTAATCTTTGACTTCACTTCGGCTAATCTCTGTTGTAATAGTGCATAATCGGTCAAATATAGAGCTGTCTTTCGGGAAAAGTTCGCAATATATTCTGTTCGATTTCAATATTGAATAAAAGAATCATTTTTGGATTTCTTAACTAGATTAAAATATTTGACCGTTCATCTTTAAGGTCTTAAAATGAAGTAATGTTTTATCCAGGCTTTCGAATAAAAAAAGTATCTATCGTGGAAGAGTTTCGAGGTAGTTTTATAATAAAATCTTGAAAAGTTAATTACATTTCCTCGATATCCAAGGTAAAGTTTAAAAATGTATATAAGACCGGTAAATTTTAATAAAGTAAACGCAAGTTCTCCATTTATTTCAAATAATAATTTCTTAATAAAAACATTAAATACTTATCTCTTGAATTTGACTTTAACCTTAATAACCCCTACGAGACTCAATTCGATGGACTGAATTGACTTGTAACTTTGTATCGGATTATTATAACTCGAATTCTGTGTAATGAGTTCTTGTAATTCCTTTGAATTATACATGTGACCCATATCAGTCTACTGATTGCCCTATAATAAAATCTTTTGGTTTAACACTCTTCTAATAAACCTTGCCTCTTTTAGTTTCATCAGTATCAGCTGGTTTATTTAAAAACACCTATACACTTTCCGAAAAATTCTTGCACTTGTGAGAAATTCTTAAATTTACTTATATCAACCTCTCTTTAGATATTACCTGACTGGAATCTGACCAAATATTAGCCTACTATAAACCTCATAATACACATTTTGATTCCACCTTCTATCTAGATTATTTTTATTAATATTCTTATTGATATCATTTTATTGATATCCCCATATCTGATATTAGCATCACCAGCATCTGCATTTTTATATTATTGTGATAATTTAGTAGTAGATTATCCCTTCAGTCTCCACATATTGCATATTTGACCCTTGTCAATTCCATGACTTACAGATTAACATATTTATACCTACCTTCTGTAAACAGTTAGAGCTTAATTTGGCTATATTTTTTTATAGCTCTCCCAATTCAACTGTTACATTTGGTGCTAATTGTATGGATTTGAAACTAATACTTGACCTTATTAAATAAAATATTTGTATTAGCTTTCTAATAGAACAATTTTTAACAAATTATAAACTTATCTTTGGAATTAAGTATGGCTTAATGTGGGCAAATTCTGCAACTAGTGAACCCTCTGCAGCAACCCAATCTGGTTTAATGACCTAATCTGGCAAACTTGTGATAGCAATCTAATCTGCCCCAGCAACTACTACAGCCTCAAATTCAGCAGCCTCAATAGCTGCCTAATCAACCTTCAGTACTCCAACAACCTAATGCTTTGGATAACCTTGCTGCCCAAATTAGTTAGTTAATTTAGCAGAAACAGGTACCTCCTGCTACGCAAATAAATTATAATACTCCAAATAGAGAACTCAGTTTAGTTCCTTATCGACTTTTTTTGGTAGTAACCAAGACCCTCTTACGTGGCTCAACTAAGTTGAGAAAGCTTTTGCTACCAATTTAATTAATGATAATTGACAAATTTCTATTATCATTTCCTGTTTAAAAGGAGCTGCAGCTATTTGGTAGGCTACAAATCAAGAACAGTCTAATTATATTAATGGGTATCTGTAAGCTGTACTAAATTTAGTACAAAAAGCTTAATTTAGTACAGTTAAAAAACTAAAATTTAGAAAAAATTTGATTATTAACCTTATATCAAATTTTTATAATAGATAAATATATATCTATTTAATCTACTTGTAATTTTAGAAGCATATTTTTTTGATAAAATTTATATTTATTGTTATTTATTAACCCAAAAATGAATTTAAAAATAAAAAATTATTAAAGTCTAATACAAAATTTTACTTATAATAAAATTTAAAATTTTTATTATTAAATTTTAATAAAACTATATTTAATATAAAATATTTAATATAAATTAATTTTTTTTGTAAAATATTTTTAATATTTTATAATAATTTATAATAAAATTAAATTTTTAAACTAAAAATTTTTATTAAAAAATTTAATTAATTTTTAAAGCTTTAAACTAATTTATAATTATCAAAATATTTTATTAATATAATAGCTATAAATTGTTTTTAAGTTTGTAGAGCTAGTTTTTCTGATTCTAATGATAATAAAATCATTAAATTTGACCAAAAACTCACTGAGTTACAAAGATTTTTATATTTAGTTCATACTTATATACGTATATATATATATATAGATTTAAAAAAATATATAATTATAAAAACTAAAATCTATAAATTTTTATAAAATTTTTAGTTAATTTTAATAAATTTATTTTTACTATAATCAGAAAAGCTAGCTTTATAACTGGTTAAAATTTAATCTATATTGGCTTAGTAAAATTTTTTAATATTAATTTATTTTTACTCTCTTAAATTGAATTTACTATAAATTTACTATTAGTTTACTATTAATTTACTATAAATTTTATAAGTAAATTTAGCCATTTTTGGATTTGTATCACCTTATAAAAATCTAGTAATTTTATTTTAATAATTTTTTTTATACTTTTAAAATCAAATATAGATTAAAAATAATTTATATTTTTATTATTTTTATTATTATATTATAAATTTGTATTTTTAATTATTTTTTTTCTACTGTACTAACTTTAGTACAGCAAATTTGGCAAAATATAAGTTTTGGTTAAAGTTAATTTATACAAAATTTTTATATGTAACTTATACTAAAATTTTGAATAAAAAAAATATTAGTATTAAAGTATATTTTAGCAAAGTTTTAAGTAAAAATTATTTTTTATTGTTGTAAAATAATTTTTTTAAACTGTACTAAATTTAGTACAAAGAGCTTATGGATACCCATTAATATTTAAAATGATATAGCCTAGCCAAATTGAAGTTTTGATACTAATTTATTACCAGTTTCGGACTCCTACGTTAGAAGGTAAATAGTTTGTGCAGTTAGCCACCTGCAAACAACATCTTGATGAGGATGTAGATACCTATTATGCCACTATTCAAGAACTTTTGTGCTGTATAGAATTTGGAAATCAACAATACCCAGAAACTGCCTGCACACAAATCTTTCTTAATGGATTACATTCTAAAATTGTTTTCACTGTGCAACTTCTACTTCCAATATATTACAAGCAGCTTACGAGCATGCTAAAACATATGAAGAAGCATGTAGACAAAATTTATTTTACCTTACTACTTTAGTAAATGCCCTGTACTCTTCCTAGTTACCAGCTACCAGATTTATTTTTTTTGTCTCAAATCCTAATTTTGCTATAGAAAAATTAACATTAACTGTTAATAAAATATTAATTCAGCTTCAAGAGCAGAGGCCATATGTCTCTAGAAATTCTTTAAGAATAGTCTGTTACAAATGTGGGAAAGCTAGACATATGAGCTAAAATTGCTGCACCTTTGCCTTATTTAACCCTATACCCAAAATATATATACTGGGTGAACCAGTATACTACTCTGGACAACTGTTCGCTCTAACTACTTATCAAATGGTTCTTCAAAATTTGATTGCACCTAGTGGTTCTATTATTATAAATAATAGTAATACTAGTATACCCTTACCTGAGAGTACAGAAATTCAAGCACAAGATGCTTTGCAGGCTCTTCTTGCTATGGCTAGCAATTTAAATTCCTTTGGTACCCAATATAATGTCCAAAGCAGTTTTAAAACCCAAAGTAATATAACCCATAACCAGCCTACATATATTAGTATCCTAGTCGAGAACATAACATTATTTGCTGTAGAGTCTCATGATGATGCCCTGCCTCATAATACTACATGCCAAGCTAAATAGCACTAAAAAGAGGATGGTGACCTGGAGTCAGTAAAGGAGGAGATGTTAGAGCAATTATTACAAAAAGAGAAAGAACCAAGTAAAGAAAAAGAAGTAAAGGTAGTTGAAAGCTTATCTAAAACTAGTCCAACTAAACCTAAGCAAGCTCTCATGATGAGATGAAAGTTCTTGAAGACAAGATACCACAAATTTCTTCTCTTATTCCTTCATATTCTATTATAACCAACTTGAGAAATAAACAGCTAATATTACTATTGAGCAACTTCTCTGGATTGTTTCTTTTCTGTGTACAGAGTTGAATCAAAGCCTATATCAAAAAAAGCTTCCTCCAAAGAGAAAGCTGAGAGCTAATATCAATATTACTTCATATAGCAAATCTACTGCCCTTTATTGTGATGCTATTGTCCTAGGAGAACTATACTCTTAATTATAGATAGTAGATTTTCAGAAAGTATTGTTTCTTCCTATTTACTGCATGGTTTGTGTATCAAGGTTGTATAGCCTTTTACTATTAATATGGCAAATATATATAGGGAAAGCAAATAGTCTTTAGGCAAAATTTCTGACTTCCCTTTTATTGTTGGAAGAATTGAAATTCTGATAGATGTAGTAGTTACTGATGCCAACTCCTATAGCACTATAGTAGGTAATAATTGGTTATTTAAAGTCCAGGCTAAAATCAACTGGACAATTTCTAAAATGACTCTTATTTGGGATAAAAAAACTGTAACCCCAGTAGAATTTTGAAACACTTACTTATGATCCCTTGAAAAGGAACAACCTACAAAAATTTGATTTCTAGAAGAAAGTGAAGAGTCCGAATATGAGTTAAGTGAAAGTGATAAGTATGAGAAAGAGAAATTAGAAGACCATATTTATAATTACTTGTGTATAGAAAATAAGAACCATAGTATACCTACAGTTTCTAATAGACCAAGCCCTTTTCAAGACCTTGAACCTTATATTACTTTGTTGCGGTCTTAAATAGAGTTCCTTTTCTCAAATAGAGTTCCTTTAGATCCTAACAATCTGACATTAAACTTGATCAATATGTAACAAAATTAAAAATAAAGTTTCTTATATTGTTGGTAAGTATGAACCTACAGAATCTGGTAAATTACATGCTCAAATTTACATGCAATTCCATAAAAATAAAAGCAAACTATAAAAACTGCTAAAGAAATATTTAATGATGAATCATTAATATTTCAAAAAAAATTAAGTGGCACTTCTGAACAAAATTGTAATTATATTTTAAAATTATATGATTGATATAAAATATATTCAGGTTGTCAATATGATTTTTTTGATCTTACAAAAATTTGTAATAAATGTGACTCAACCTGTGAACGAAAAATTGCTGCTTGGGAAAGAGGCAAATATCCAAAAGAAATTGTAGGTCCATTTGAATTCGGTGAATATCGAGAATTAGAAGGTTCCAAACAAAATAAAAAAGATATAAATGAATATAAAGCTGATGAATATGAAAGTGGAATTGAAAGTAATGATATATTGTTATATGAAAATAAAACACTACTTGAAATCTTTAAAGCAAACAAAGATAAAATTCTATACTATAAAAGTTATGAAACAATGACAAGAATTTATAATGATCTACAAAAAGAAAAAAAAAGAAAGAAAAAGGTAATAGATTTTGGAGATCTTTAATATTTTATCTTTATGGACCTGGAGGATCTGGCAAATCAGGACTTGCACAAGCAATATTTTCTAGTAAAAAAGGAGAATTATATGATAAAAAACCAAAAAAAACAATGAAATAATTGGTGAGATGGGTATATTGGTCAAGAAGTTGTTTTACTTGATGAGTTTTATACAAAAATAGACTGGAATGAAATAATCAATTTATTGAATAATACATCATATCGTGTAGAAATAAAACACAAAGGATTTGAACCTTTTGTCACAAAATATATATTTTTAACAGCTAGAAAACCACCTAATGAAGCATATAATTTTGGAAAAAGACATGATAATGAAGAATCTGACAAAGAGATTTTGGTCAATTCGAAAGAAGATTGGATTATATAATTGAATTCAAAGGAAAATATGATCATAATATAGATAAAAGAACAACAGAAATCATATTATAAAGGTGATGAGAATAAATTCAGAAATATGTGCTGGGATATTAAATATTGTATTGGTGAAGATGGAATTGAAAAAACAATTGAAGAAAGTAAAAAATTCAATCAAAATATTGAAGGTGAACATATAGTTGATGGTGATAATTTATATTGGCGTAAAAAATTCCCTGAATTTAAAAAGAATTACCTTAGAGATTATCCTAAAGCAAAAAAATATTTTATTATAAACAAGAATTTTTGATAATACATTTCAAAATAATATTATTGAAACAGAAAATTTAATATGTGAAATTAGTACATTTCAAAATAATATTATTGAAACAGAAGATTTAGTATGTGAACTTAGTAGTAATTCCTAAAAGAAAGTTAAAAGAATATAATATCAAACTAAAAAATAAAAAAAATAAAGGATAAATTTTTTTAAAATATTAACTCAGAAAAATTAAAAAAATATAAAAATATTCGAATTTTTTATTTTTATTTATTAAAAACAAATATGGCAAAATTTTTTTATTAGAACACATTAAAATTTATTTACTGTATTTTATTTTTTATCATATAAATTAATTTTACTAAATTAAGTATAAAATAAGAATAATTATATTCATAACACCATGTTATATAATATAGGATTTTTAAAATTTTTATTTTTAGGTGATACAAACTTTTGTGTAATATAAATATAAAGCTTATATTGTGTACACAATCTTATGTGTAACATAAAACATTATAAATACACTTGGTTTTTGATAAGCATGAGGGAAATTTATTTTGATTGGCTATAATCACGAGGATTGTCAATGATCAATGGCTTATTCTGATTGGCCAATATCATTAAATCGCAAAACGCTGTAAGGTACCTTGATTTGTACTGGGTGCATTTTAAGGTCATCAGATGCGGTATTTTCAGTTTTTACCGGTATTAGCAAGAATATGAAAGAACGAAATACAAAAATACGGTAATACTTACAAGTGACCCTCCATATAATAACCCTCCTCAATATAGCATTTTATGGTACTAATCATTATTACTAAAAAGTATAATTCTTTTTTTTTTTTTTTTAACAAAAAAATTTTTATGGATACTTATGTGCTTTTGTTATTACTTGTCTCTCGTGTTTTTTTTTTGCCATCCAACTTATTTTTATTATGAAAAAAAAATAAAGATCCCTGTTCTATACAAAATTGTAATAGAAATTCTACTCTTTTTCAAAAATTACTTCTATTGCATATAATAAAGCACAAAATAAAGGAACATTAGAACAATATGGTGATCTAAAAATCGGGCAAGAAATATGCTATAGTCACTATTTAGATATAGTAGAACCCGATCATAATACAAACAAAAAAAAACCCCTGGTTGAAATAAAAGAAATGAATGTTAATGATAAACCAGTCGCATATTGTAATACCCAAAAGTCTTCTTCCTACAATGGTCTCATATTTGCAGATCAGGTTCAAATCCTAATGAAAGTTCTTTATCAATTGCAATGGGATAGATCTGGTTTTATTGAACTTATCCCCGTTCATTTTCAATTAATGATAGAAAATGCTGATGCTCATTTGCATGGGTTTTTTGATCAAATGGTTAAGGCTTTAATTCCTAATGAAAGATCTGCGTACAAAAAAATAGAAGCAAAAAAAACAGTAGTTAGTTTTTGTTATATGATGGCTAATATACGAAATATGTTTGTTAATAGTTTTGAATTAGAGGTTGGTTTGTATCTCTCAGCATCTGGAATATCATCTGCTGCAATTGATACATTACATAATTTGGGTGTTACGGTTTGTAGTAAAACAATCAATAATTACAAAAAAAAACTTGTTCAAGATCATTATCAAAATATTCGAAAATTTTTTACAAACAATGTAATTATTTTTTTATATAATTTAATAATTTATATTGTTATTGTTATATATATATATTAAATAAATTTTTTTTTAGAATAATATTTTATTTGTTTATAATCTGGACGACTATCATAACATACATGAAGAAAGACGTCCTAATGCAACAACATTATCGACAGCCTCACATTTGGCAACATTTATTTGCAAACCCATAAAATTATGTGCACCAATTTCTCTTATTTTTAATAATGTAAATATTCACAATCCATAGAATATTGATGCAAGCAATATTTGTTTTAGATTATTACATCAGTATAGTGGAATCTTTGATATTTCATATGGAACACGAAGATTACAATGGATTGCATCTGGGGATTTAAAATTTGATTTTAATAAAATTGAATTATTAACAGTTCATGTTTACGACGATGCAATAAATGAACGAAAGGAGGAACGATCTACTAAAAATATTCGACTAATTGGGTTCCAAGAGCAAGGTTTACATTCGATGTATGATTACATTAACGCACTTCAAATGATATTAAAAATTAATAAGGATACACAGCATTTAGATAATCATGTAGCACCTATTGTAGCAGACTGGCCAGGCCAGCTTTTTATTCGTAAAGCAATTATGAATTTAAATAATTCTTCTTTTAATATTCCTTCTGAAATCAGTTCATTTATTCCTCTATTAGGGCCATTGCACGTTTCTTTGAATAGTAGAGAGCAAACCGTAATTGTGCATTATTCTTTTTTTAAAAAATTATTTCATTTTGTTTTCGGCAAAAAAAAAAATGGCCTAAAACTCCGAAACCGTGGCGAATTAACTTACTATTAGAGTTAGCACATGGTGGGTGGTGTAAAGTTAAAGAAAAAATTATGGCAAAATTTGGGTCAAATTGCAAAGATATTGAATACTGCACGCTTTTTGATATCTTGGATAATTTGGTTCCAGCTGTGCTAGAAATATATGCAGTTCTTTTTCGATCTGGCTCATTTAATGAATATTTGGAAACGATATTTCGAATTTGGACGTTTATGTTACGATGGCGATGACATAATTATAACAAAGCGCCGCTTGCATTTTTATCTGATATATTTTATTGGCAAGATACTAACCATCCATTTTTTGAAGCATTTAAACTTTCTTTAGTAAATTTCAATGAATATTATGTCGAGAATTTTCACAGCAAAATTCGTGCACAAACTTCTAAGAATTTTACAGCAGAAAATATTATAAAACAAGCTTATGTAATTGGTATGCATTTCAATAATTTATTTATTTAAAACACTAACTAAATTTACAATTTAGATATGCAAGATAATGAAAACTTGCGGGACGCTTTTATTAAAACAAAACGATATCCTTATACGCCATCACAATTGAATTTTTTAACTGAAAAAACTGGGCTTTTTCTTCTTAATCATTTACAAGAAATTTTTAAAAATCGTGGGAAAAGCAAAATCCATCAAAAAAAAAAATCTGAATACTATTTAGCTACTATGAACGAAGTCGTAGACACCAAATGTTTACCTACAGGTAGAATAAATTAAATTCATATAAGATCAATAAAAATATTTGAAATTAAAAAATAAACTAAATAACTTTTTTTTTTTAAAAAAAAACGTATTTATTACAATAAACCCTAATTACAGGATATAGTTCAAACTTTCCACCCGAACCTAACATGTGTGATGACTGCCATAAGCCTTTAAATGATGGTGAAGTCCTGGTTTGTGGGCACGGCTATCATCATAGCTGTTATGCAAGAATGGAATATTGCTGCCGCCATTGTAAAGAATATTTTAAGAAAGGCATTTACTATAACGTTGAAAGTTTCATAAAACGTTTAAAAAAAGGACCTAACACACTTACCAACGAAGAAAAACGAGAACGAGAGCAAGAAAAAGAAGAACAGGAATCTGAACAGGACGACAATGTAGCGGAAGAAGTGAAAATAGAGAAATCCAACGCTTTTTTAATGGCACTTAATGCTGTTAATGGTTGGTAAATGTAAAAAAAAAGAGAAAAATTAGTATTATGAAAACTTGGCCAAACATTCGATCTCATTCGATCTCAAGTTTTCAAACGCAATAAAAATACTTAAAAACTTGTAGTTTGAACAACGTTAAGTCAATTCGATGCGTCACTATTGTATCATATGTGCAATATTTCTTCAAAAGTCGCATTTTTTGTAAATCTATTATAATTTGATTGGCTATTTCTGAATGACGGATGATCATCATATGATCGTCATGTAACCAATAAAAATAAATTTCCCTCATGCTTTTTTGATATCCTAAACTTTTAATTTACTTACACTCTTTCTCACTTCCTCTCATTTATATATACATTAAAATTTTTTAGGGTTTTTAAAATTTTTATCTTTAGTTGATACTAACTTTGTATATAACATAAATATAAAGGTTTGTTTTTTATGTATTTGTTTATTTTTATGTGTTTTTTTATTTACTAATTATATTTATATTTTTGTATTTCTTTTATTTACTAATTATATATTTTTATATATTTGTTTTTATTTACTACTAATTATAATATTTTGTTCTTAATTACTAATTATATTTATATTTTTATATATTTGTTTTTAATTACTAATTATAATTATTTTTTTATATGTTTGTTTTTAATTACTAATTTTAATTTTAATTTATTTGTTTGTTTTTATTTACTAATTATACTTATTTTTATATGTTTGTTTTTATTTAATAATTATAATTATATGTTTACGTGTTTGTTTTTATTTACTAATTTTAATTATATTTATGTATATGTTTTTAATTATAAAATTTAATAGATTTATTTTTTATTTTTTTATATATTGTTTTTGTAAATTTGTTCTTTTTATATATTATTTACTAATAATAATAATTATATATTTCTTTATTTTTTTAAAATCAAGGTAAAATTTTGTTTTTAATTTGTTTTTATTTATATTTTATTTATTAATTCTAATTATTTATTATTTAAAAGGTATATTTATCATTTTACAATTATTTTAATTTTATATTTTATTTAAAAATTATAAATTTCTTTTATTAATATATATGTAGTTGCTTATACTATAAATAGCAAACTGGCAATTTGCTAGCATATATATTAATTGAATTTAAAATACATATATGATTGTAGACAGTGTAAATATAAGTAACAAAATCTCTAGCAAGCTCTAGCCATATGAATGTGATGATTAACTATTTTGCTAAGTCTGCTGGCTTATATTTTTTATATAAGTCTTTATCTTCCGGCTCACTATGAGATCATTGATTTTAAATTCATTTATTTGTATTTTATTTTTTATGTTTTATATTCACTTAATATATATATAGGTTGCTAATACTATAAATAGCAAATTAGCAATTTACTAGCATATAAATTTTAAAATTATTAATATTTATTTTTTATTTTATTTTAAGTATTTTTAGATTTAATATAATTATAAAAAAAATTACATATAAACATGCCTCCAAAATGCAAAACTCCGCCAACTCCACCTCATATTGCCAATGATGATAAGTATAGACAACCATCTCCACCAATTATAGAAACAGAAAAACAAAAATCACTAAGACTAGATCGAAAAAGAAAAGCTGTTACTAAATGGTACAGAGCCAATCCAAATAATAAAGTTAATTCATATACATCAACATCTGCAATATCAACTTCAGCAACACCTTTAGCAACACCTTTAACAACATCTTTAACAACAACTTCAACAACAACTTCAATATCAATTCTAGCAACAACCTCAGCAATACCCTTAGCAACAATTTTATCACCAACTCCTACAACAATTTTCACATCACCTTTAGCAGCAAGTTTAGATTCAGTAACAGCATCTGGTGGATCACAGTCATTTATTTTAACAACATTGGCAGAAGCATTTGCTGAATTGACAATATTTGATTTATCACCAGATTTACAACGAAGAGAATCAAATCGAATTAGGCAGCAACAACATCGACAATATTTAAAAACTCAATGACTAAACAAATCTAAAAATATTGCAAGATGTAGTTTAGATGATTTTGATGAAGAATTAGAGAATGGTTTTGATATCAATACATGGCAGCATAGACTTAGTGATATGAATATTAGATGTCATCATTGTCAAGCTCTAAAATGGAAAAATGAAATATTAGGATTTTGTTGACATAATGGAAAGATTCAATTAGCATTACTTGAACCACCTCCATCAGCTATATTAGAGTTATTAACTGGATCTGATATTAATACTGGTGAGAGATTTATTAAAAATATAAGATCTTATAATTCTGCATTTGCTTTTACTTCTTTAGGTGTAACTGTAGATAGAAGTATTTAGCAGTAGATAAACCTTATATTTTTAGAATTCAAGGAGGTTTATATCATAATATAAGCTCTTTAATACCATCATCAGGGCTACCTAGATTTTCACAAATATATTTCTATGATAGTGATTTTGATACTCAGTTTGAATTGAGAAATCAAATCTCACCAAATTTAAATTTAAATTTGATGAGGTCTCTTCAAATTGAACTTAATCACATAAATCCTTTTGTGCAAATCTTTCAAAATGCTGGACAGCAGGCACAAATTAATTCTAATTTGAGATTAAAAATTTCTTCTATTCATAGTCATGACATGAGAAATTATAATCAACCTACTGCTTCAGAAATTGCAGCTATAATTAATGATGATGATGCAATTGACTCTGGTAGAAATATTATTCTTACTACACAACAGGTTATTTTCAAAGAATATCAGAATTACATGGTGCTTATGATCCTTTATAGTATCCACTTCTTTTTCCAAGAGGAGAATATGGATGGAATACTGAAATTTTGCATAATACCAATTCTGATAATAATGCTAATCATAATGAATTAGAAGAATCTTTACTATTAAATCCTAATACTTTCTGAGCTAAAGAAAAAACTGTATCAATTAGAGAATTTGCATATCATAGATTACAAATAAGAGGACCTAATGATATTTTACATCTTGCAGGTCGCTTATTTCAGCAATATATTGTTGATCAGTATGCAAAATATGATCAAAATAACTTAAAGTGGTGTAAAGAACATCAACTACAATTAAGAGCTGAATTTTATAAAGGACTAGAAGATATCATTAATAATGATGAATTTAATCCTTTAAATATTGGCAAAAAAGTTATTTTACCTTCATCATTTACTGGTTCAAAGCGATATATGCAACAGTTATATCAAGACGCTATGGCTACTGTAAGAGAATTTGGTAAACCAGATCTTTTTATAACTGTTACTTGCAATCCTAATTGGCCTAAAATAACCAAAGAACTTTTACATGGACAAAAATCTAATGACAGACCTGATTTAATATCAAGGGTATTTAGATTAAAACTAAAAGAAATCACTGATGATTTATATAAAAGAAGTATATTAGGTAAGAATGTAGCTCATATTCAAGCAATTGAATTTCAAAAATGAGGATTACTACATGCACATATACTCATTATACTTGCTACAGAAGACAAACCACAAACATCTGATGATTATGACAATTTAATATCTGCTGAGATGCCAAATCCAAATACACAACCTCAGCTTTATAAAATTGTTACCAAACATATGATTCATGGAGCTTGTGGAATTTTGAAACCATCTTCTCCATGTATGAAAGATAGAATTTGTAGTAAACATTATCCATGTGATTTTAATAATGTAACTATTGTAAATAAAAATGGTTATCCAGTTTATCGTAGAAGAAATACAGGTTATACAGTTAAAAAAGCAGGTATAGAGCTTGACAATAGATGGGTAGTTCTATATAATCCATACCTTTGTTTAAAATATAATTGACATATTAATGTAGAGATATGTTCTAGCGTTAAATATGTAAAATATCTCTATAAATATGTTTACAAAGGTCCTGATAGAGCTATTGTTTCAGTTGAAAATCAGAATTAAAATCGATTTGATGAGGTTCAAAATTATTTAGATGCTAGATATGTTTCTGCTTCAGAAGCAACCTGGCGTTGATTTGAATTTAAATTGCAAGAAAAATCTCATCATGTTGAAAGATTACCAGTTCATTTGGAAAAACAGCATGTCGTAGTATATGATAATAATGATACTATATGTTTATCTGAATTATTAGAAGAAAATTCAGATACCAAGTTGACAAAATTTTTGAAATTTGTTCAACTAATCCAAATGCACGTAATCTTTTATATACTGATTTTCCAAAACATTTTGTTTGGAGCAAAAAGCAATGGAAACCACGAAAACTAAGAGGTGATAAAACTATTGCTAGAATGTATATGGTTAATCCTAAAGATGAAGAAAGATATTGTCTTAGATTGCTTTTAACACATATTAAAGGCCCGACATCTTTTAAGGATTTAAGAACCATTAATAACATTCCTTATCCCTCTTTTAAAATGGCAGCAATCCAACTTGCCCTATTGGAAAATGATCAAGAATGGGATTTATGTCTTAGAGAAGCATCACTTTATCAGATGCCTAAACAACTAAGCCAATTATTTGCAACAATCTTAATTTATTGCAGGCCAACAAATATACTAGAACTTTGGAATACACATTTACCTGCTTTATCAGAAGATTTTGTATATAATCCAAATTCTAAACGTGTAGCTTTGGATTATAATGATCCAACCATAGTTGCACAAGTTCTTTTAGATCTTGAAAAATATTTTTTCCAAAATGGAAAATCTCTTTTAGATTTTCCTGAACTTCCTACTCCTGATCCAACTTTTTTGGTACAATCTCAAGAAAGAGCAACAAATCAGTTCTTTTTTGAAGAAACAAATTATGATCAGAATGATATTGCTATTCAATTATCAAAAATAGATACTTTAAATAATGAACAGAAAGTAATATTTGATATTATTCTTAATGCTTTTTATAATAATGGAAGTCAAAAAATATTTTTTATTGATGGCTCTGGTGGAACCGGCAAAACCTACTTATATAATATAATCTTAGCTTTAATAAGAAGTAGTTATGATATTGCAATTGCTGTTGCTTCATCTGGTATTGCTGCATTGTTAATAGTTGGTGGTAGAACTGCACATTCTAGATTCAAGATTCCTTTAAAACTTACAGAAACTTCTACCTGTAATATTGCAAAGCAATCTGAACTAGCTATTCTAATCAATCATACAAAGATTATAATTTGGGATGAAGCTCCTATGATTAACAAATTGGCTTTTGAAGCTGTTGATCGAACATTCCAAAATATAACAGATAATAATGAGCCTTTTGGTGGAAAAGTTTTTGTTTTTGGTGGTGATTTTCAGCAAATATTACCAGTAATTCCCAGAGGATCAAGGACTCAAGTTGTTAGTTCATGTTTGAAAAATCATATTTGTGGAATTTTATTCAAACTTTGAAATTAACAATTAATATGAGAGTTTTACAAGATGCATTGCAACAAGTATTTGTAGACTTTTTATTAAGAATCAGTAAAGGTAAAGAACCAACAATTGCAAATGATTACGTAAAATTACCAAATACAATGATCTTAAATGACAATAATATTTCTAGCTTAATATTAGAAATATTTCCAAATATTTCTAATAACTATAATGATCATGATTTTATTGTTGAAAGAGCAATTTTAACTTCTAAAAATGATGATGTTGAATTAATCAATCATCAAATACTTGATTTAGTTCCAGAAGAAGGAAAAACCTATTTATCAACTGATTCAGTTGAGGATACTATCTCTGTTCATGAGAGTTTATATCCAGTAGAATTTCTTAATACACTTACTCCAAGTGGAATGCCACCACATAAGCTTATACTAAAAGCAAGTGTGCCTATAATTCTTCTATGAAACATAAATCCTTCTGAAGGTTTATGTAATGGAGCTAGACGTATAGTAAAAGAATTTCATAATCATGTTTTAGATTGTGAAATTCTAACAGGATCATTTCTTAGAAAAGGGTTTTTCTTCCAAAAATGACTTTATCACCTTCTGATACTGTCTACCTTTTTACTTTAGTACGTAAACAATTTCTAGTTCATTTGGCCTATGCTTTAACTATTAATAAAGGACAAGGTCAAACAATTCCATTAGTTGGTTTATATTTACTACAATCTGTATTTTCACATGGACAACTATATGTAGCTCTTTCTAGAGTAACTTCCTGTGAAAATATTAAAATTTTGCTAAAAGATCCTAAATCTGATGAGGAAAATAATATTTATACGAAAAAACATTGTTTATAAGGAAGTTTTTAATGATTAAATTTACTGTTGCCATAATACTGCTATCTAACATTGGTTAAATTTTTTTAAAAAAAATCAAAAAAAATCAAAAAAAATTTAAAACTTTAAAAACAAAAAAAAAATTTAAAAGCCAAAAAAAATAATAAAATAAAGAATGGAAGCACATCATGGGCACAATTTGTGAAAGTTACCAGTCAAGTAACCAGACTTGATATAAGGTGGACAGCCTATTGTGAATGTCCTTCTTTATTTTATTATAAAAAAATTATTTTTTTATTTTTTTTATCTATTTTTATTTAGCTTTTAATAATTAAATTTACTATTGCTTTCTGCCTTATTGCTTAAATTTTTATACAAAAAAACCAAAAAAAAAAACCAAAAATATTTATAAACTTAAAACCAAAAAATAATAAAATAAAGAACTGGAAGCACATCATGGCCACAATTTGCGAAAGTTACTAGTCAAGTAACCAGACTTGATATACGGTGGACAGCCTATTGTGAATGTCCTTCTTTATTTTATTATAAAAAAAACTTATTTTTTCTATTTTTTATAACTATTTTTATTTAGCTTTTAATAAATAAATTTACTATTACTCTTTGTTTATTGTTTATTTTTTTATAAAAAAAAACCAAAAAAAAACAAAAAAAAATTTATAAACTTAAAANGGTAAGTCATAATGCTACACTATACTTTTCTGGCTACTAACTAAAATCCTCCTTATTTAATAAAAACTCACTCGATACCAAAGTACCCAGGTGCGACCTGCCATGACAACTAGTTTCTCTCCTACAGGTACCCGCAACTCACTGCAAGTATTCTGTATTCACCAGGTGGCTGCTGTTAGCCTTGTTAAGACCGCCTTTTTCTTTAAGTCCCTCTCACCTAGCTTCGATGGTGGAATGATTTTACTCAAAATCCAATATAAGAAAAAAAGAAAATATAAAACAAAGTCTAAAGGAAAGTATAAAAAAGGGGAGTACCACTAAACCTAAACGAGTTACCAAAAAAACAGAACAAAAAGAAAAAAAGAAACAAGATAAGAAAAACAAAGAAAAGACTAATCCTGACAGATATGAAATGAAATGTTTATAATATAAAAATTATATAATACTGTATAGAAACTCTACTCTAGTATTATATGTTTAGAAGCAAATAAAACAAAACAGAAAGAAAATCGCCTTGTAGCAACGTTTGTAAGAAATTTCTTCGTACGGTCCAAAACATCTCTGACATGTTATTCACTATTTACATTGTAGCGTAATGATCCACTCGTGACGTCGACACCAAACCAGTAGGTGTTCCCGATTTGGCAGGAGTAAACACTGCCAATCTTTTGAAGGGGGTAAACCAAAATGCCCACAATGAATGTCTTTCTTTGTTTTATTATAAAAAAATATTTTATATATATATATATTTTTTATATTTTTTTTATATTTTTTTTTATTTTTTTATTTTTTTTATTTTTTATTTTTTTTATTTTTTTAATTTTTTTAATTTTTTTATTTTTTTATTTTTTTATTTTTTTTTATTTTTTTTATTTTTTATTTTTTTTTATTTTTTTTTAATAAATTAAACTTATACAAACTGTTTATTATTATTATATAAATATATATTAAGATATTTTTTGATGCCGCTGCAATGCAGCGGGTGTTTTGACCTAGTCTTATATTAAAACACTTTTCAAAATTCACAAATATCTCAAAATTTTTCTAGGGTAACTCCTGTTATGTTATTAACAAAAAATGCTCCTCTCGCAATTTTACTATAAATTTTAATACTAACCCTAATACTAACCCTAACCTAATCCTAACTATAACTATAACTAGTTTGCATAATAGGGTGCTATGTATAACACGGTGTTATGAATATAATATTTCATAAAATAAACAATATAAAAAATATATTTAATCAAATTAAGCATAAAATAACAATATAAAAAATATTCAGATATGGTATAAAAAAAAGATTTGCAACGTCTTACTATTTTTTTTGCTTCTTTTTATATATTGCCGATTTGAAATTTTAGGCATGTTAATATAAAACGATATATAGATTATCAATAAAATAATTTATAATAAATAAATGTATTTAAATAAGTGTATTTGAATTTTAATTAAAAAAATATATTTATAAGATTTACGGATTTTAATTCTGAAACCCTTTGGTTTTTTAAAATTATACCAACAAAAAGAATTTTAAAATTATGAGTTAAAAATTGGCTATAATATTCGCTTGGATTTTCAATACGAATGAAATGAATTGTATGTAATGGTAAATAAGTAATTATGATCTTGTTTTGCTATTTTTATGCAGTAAAATTATTAAATGATCTTTATACTTCCTAACTAAATAATGCGAATGAAATGAATTGTATGTAATAGTAAATAAGTAATTATGAACTTGTTTTGTGTTCTTGTTTTGCTATTTTTATGTACTGGTAGTAAAATTATTTAAATGTTCTTTATACTCACTGAATAAATTAATGCGAATAAAATGAATGGTAAATAATTAATTATGAACTTGTTTCATTGTTCTTATAGCAAATTATTAAATGCTCTTTATACTCACCCACTAAATTAGAATGAAATGAATTGTACGTAATAGTAAATAAGTAATTATGAACTTGTTTCGTTGTTTTTATGTAATAAATTTATTAAATGTTCTTTATATTCACAAACTAGATTAATGCGAATGAAACGAATTGTACGTAATGGTAAATAAGTAATTTGAACTTGTTTTGTGAACTTTTTCGTTGTTTTATGTAGTAAAATTATTAAATGTTCTTTGTACTCACTAGCTAAATTAATGCGAATGAAACGAATTTTACGTAATGGTAAATATGTAATTATGAGCTTGTTTTGTGAACTTGTTTCGTTGTTTTTATGTAGTAAAATTGTTAAATGTTCTTTATACTCACAAACTAGATTAATGCGAATGAAATGAATTGTACATAATAGTAAATCAGTAATTATGAGCTTGTTTTGTGAACTTGTTTCGTTGTGCAGTAAAATTATTAAATGCTCTTTATACTCACAAACTAGATTAATACAAATGAAACGAATTGTACATAATGGTAAATTAGCTTGAAAGGCAAATTGTTTGGCTTCAGCCATTTCTGCGTAAATATTATGAATGTTTAAATATTCAAAATTTATGTCAACTCTCAGTACTGTATATGGTCAAGATTTAAGAAACCAAAGGTTTTAACCTCGATTAAAATTTATATATATGTTATATTTTAATTGACATGTATTGTTTCAATTAGACAAATGTATCAAATGAAATTAAATTTTTATTGAAGTATGAATTATTTTATTGAAATGTGCCATATTAATTCAGTTGTTTAAATTAATTTACTTATAATCTTTTTTGGATTCATTCAATCAGGATTTTTGGTGATCAAAAATCCCAGGTACATGGGCGTGGAAAATGGCTTGCTATAAAAGTGAGCGCCAAAATGAAAAACAAGAATACCCAATAATATTGTTGTAATAATATGGGAAATAATAATAATGTTCTCCGCCTATTTTTATTGCAAGAATCTTGATTTTAAAATAACAAAAAATCTCTATATAAATCACTGTTGTTAAATGACCTTAAAAAGTCTGTAAAATTACTCAACATACATATTATAATTTAAAAAGTAGTCAAATTATAAATCTCTTGACGAATACGAAAAATTATTTTAAAAAAATGGTTTGAAGAATGTGGAAAGCAAATTTTTCGTCTCTTGGCGAATAAGAAAAAATTATTTTAAAAGAATGTTTAGAAGAATGTAAAAAAACAGCTAACTGAAAAATTAACAGAATTATACAAAAACTAAATTTATTATCATAGTAATATGACCTGGTCATTTGTTAACACTGATATTAACAATATTCTAAAATTATTTTTTGTAACTATTAACATTAAACAATTTTTCTGTACTATACAGATTAATGTGTGAGAAAATAAAAAATTATTCGAAATTTTGCACGAATTATCGGAACCTCCAGTTATTGAAGCAGTTGACAGAATTTCGCAGAATATGTTAAAAACAGCACATCACAAAATTTCTCTTTACCATATGCTTGTTAATTTGACCGATAAATTAACGAAGTCATTAAAAAAAACAAATAATATATCTGAATTTGACCACCCAGTAAGATCAAGCTGTTTTTTAATTAGCCGTGTTTAGCAAATTGAGTCAAAAATGTTCTGGAGAAACAACTTGTAAATGATGCTATGTGAAATCTTTATTTCGGACATTCTGTATTGGAAGTTTCGGATATTCACCTGTCCAGCACCTCTTCAACCAATCACATCATGTACATTAATTTATTATCTAATTTGATATTCAAAAAGTTTGAAAAAGGAATTTTTATGCCTTTTTTCTTAAATATGCGTGAGAAAATTATGTGCAAAAGGAAAAAAATTTTCATTTCTTTTCCAGCATCTAAGTTATTGTATTATTATAGTACGTCACGTTGGATATTTGAACATAATACAGAACTTATTTAATTGTGACAGTATTTATAGCTTTTATTAATCTATAGAGTTTCAGTATTGGACCTATTTTTAAATTCGAAGAATTAATATTGCGAATGAGTTAATGTGATCCGAAATCTGAAAACAAAAAGAATGCGCAGACTATTACTTTCAAATGTGCATCAATACTTTAAAATAGTACTGTATTGAATAAAAATAAGGATGCTATGTTTGTATTATCTTTAAGATCCATTCTTAAATCCAAAGAATAAATATTGTGAGATGAATAAGTGTAGATTATCTATTAACAAATAATTTCTTTGATTAATTGTGATCCGAAATCAAAAAATATATTATTTACATTGAACGATTAAATTTACTTATTCGATTTTCTAATTGTTTATAATAGAGAACAAACATATGGTACTAATTAAAAATGTTCCTCGCGAATTGAGAGACGAAGTTATCAAATCAATTAAAGGTAAAGATGTGACTTGATTAAGCTGACTATGAGATCAAAAAAATGAAAAAAGCTTACACAAGAATCTCTAGATTTTTTAATAAATTTATATTCAATGAATAACGAGCAATCGCGATATAACAATGCATACGATTTTGGATTTGAATAGAATTATTGACATCTTGAAATTAAGCTTACATTTTTATTGAATAATACAAACAAAAAAAAAGGATTATTAGACTTAAATAGTTTAGTAAACATCCCAAAATTAAACCAATTAATGTTAGTTAGTAGTTGAATTAGAGATGCGATCTTGTAACTGTTTCTTTTATATATATAAAAATAGTTCGGATCACATATCAAGTGTGTATTTAAATATAAAACCCCAATATACTTTTTATTTCAAAATTTTAGACATATTCATCATTTTGTAATATATTTGATTGTACATTTTTGAAGAAATAGAAGTTATAAAATGCTCATATTTGATATTATTTTTTTCCATAGAACTCCCTTAAATTTTGGAACATAACATTTACAATAAGACTCTCTGAGCATTTTTGTTAAAGCTGAATTCTTGCTCATTTTTCTATTTCTTTTTTCACATAATTTTTTATCGATCATGATTAAATTGTCTGGGTAAAGAGTTTGTATACCCAGAAAACATGATCATCAAAGTTATTAACACATTCCTTTCTAAAGCTGTCTAATCTCCGACGGTCGTAATGCTCATGCATTTTAATCTCCTCTTTATTTTCATAAGTTTGGAAATTTTAGAATGCTTGCTTAGATAAGTAAACTTCATCATAAAAAACGGGTTTTGAACATGATATATTTTGAATAAATAAGTTTATCAAAAATAATGTTTTATTTAAATTAGAGGTTTTAATATACTAATACAAAATCATTTAATAATTAATTATTATTTGATTTATATTTAAATGGTTACAATAAACTAGTATCCATTGGTTTCATTCAGAGCACCATTTGCAAATCTATTTAACTTTATTGGCGATGGAGAAAATTTATTTCAATCTACGTTAAATCAGTATTTTTCTTGTGCAACAATACTTACTAGATCCGAAATCTGAAAACAATAGATATATTATCTTTAAGATCCCTGTAACAATACTGGTCTAGTGAAATTGCAACTAAACATTAATTCATTCTTAAATTCGAAGAATTTATATTGTGAGATGAGTAAGTGTAGATTAATTGTTATCAGAAACAAAATAAAAATATTATTAAAAATTCTATTCTTGTTTATCAGTTATTTATTTAAATTGAATTATTTGAATTCAATTAATTAAGTTCTTAATTTAGATTTAAGTTCTCAATAGTGTAAAATGCGAATTATCTATTGGAGAGCTGAGCCATTTCCAAAATAATTATCATGTGAGTTGTGAATTTTATTTTCCTGACCTGGGAAAATTATTATGAGTAAAGAAGTTAAAACGAAAGACATCCAGATTGAGGTAAAAAGATAAAAAATTTCATAGAAAATTTTGGTTGGATGAACATAAACCTAAATTATTTTGCATTCTAGTTAAAAGTGGGTTATTATTATCCGTTCAGCTCCTCTCTTCCAAGAATGGAAAAATACCAAAATGGAAATTTTTTTCTTCACTCCTATGTCGGAAGATATTTAAAAGAAGAGCAAGGCGGATGCTTATTTTGCTTGTGAAAAGTTTAATCCGATTTCTGAAAAAATTCATAACTCTGGTAAACCTAATTTTAGTGGAATTAATTGTTACTACTGTAAACAATCTTTCCCGAATAAATTTGTAATTCAAATAAACATAACTTTGGTGGAGTTAAGTTACATGTAGTAAAATACATATTGTCATTTGTTTATCTAATGCTGAGTCAAATTGATATTAATGCTGGTAGAAAGTGTCATATGGTTTGGCAAAAAGAAATTATCTGGAGAAACTTAAATATAATTCCAGAAATATTAAAAATTTTAGGCAAGAAAGATTAAGTATAATTTCAGGCAAAATTAAAATACAATTTAAAAGTAATTGTAAAATAAACTTTATTTTTAGGCAAAATTAAATTTAAACTTTCTGTTTAGAAAAACCTGTGAATTTTTTAACATGTTATTCATTGATCAAATATAATTCAACATTGAATTAATGTCCCTTAATATTAATATTTTTCGCACTGAATTACCTACCATCTTTTTTTTTATTTTACAGCCAGTGTTGATCTAATGTGAATCATATCGCTTTGGAGTAGAAGGCGTATGTAAGATATTATCAATAAAAATTCCCCAAATTTATAAATTCATTAGGGCTGTCGGCAGAACACTCATTATTAAGTTTTTGAACTTCCTCTTCAATTTTTTTAATCTGCACAATGAATTTTCTTACCATGCACTAAAAAAATATACAAGAACTCATAAATAAATTGCAACTAAAATATGATTTACATTTATAAATAGCTAATCTTAACTTTAATGCAATGCAGAAAGTCTATCATTTGGCCAGCGTGCTGAATTTCTGGCTTTGAAGGAATCTAAGCTGAACAAATATCGTTTATGACTGCAAAGTTCTGGTTTGTGTACTTTATATATTGAAGAAGATAAATTTCTCCATCTGCACAGTAAATATATATATCAGTAATTATTATTTTAAAGGACAAACCATAATATGAATTATACTACCTGATGCATGTATTTCGCACAGTTTAATACTATCAAATAGCTCACACATCTTTTTTGAAATTTTCTTTACTTTTTTTGAATAATATTTAATGATCGTGTTAAAATTATCATTCAGGGCGTAAATATTTTTTTTGTAATCATTTTTGCCATTAACCCCCGAAAGCTTCACATCTCCCAGTATAGGATAAATATATCCATAAATTTTCTCTCCTTCTTTATTTATTCTCTTATCAATTCTATAGGATATAGCGACATCGACTTTTTTACGATACTTTTTTTTCGATGTAATTACTTCTTCAGATTTTTCAAAATCACTCGATTGTCTGTTTTCAAGAGAAAACTGATCAAAAATCTGATTATCAGATATTTTTCTATCATCATTAATTGAAGATTCGAAAAAATAGCTTTTGCATTCATATGAACAGTAGGTTGGATGCTCAGACCTATATTATTTGATATTGTGTAAAATTATTTCAAAAAAGAGTACTAGTAAATGCATTAATGTTAAATATTTACTCATGTAAAGTGACATAGCTTAGTAACCCTCTAAGAAGTTTGTTTAAAGGTGATATGATGAACAAGTGAGTATAATCTTTCTCATTAAGGGTTTCATCTTTTTTCCACGCAACTATCCTAAATTCAGATCAAGGTTTAATAACTTTTAAATGGAAATATATATTTTTAATTAACTTACCAAGACTGTAAAATTTCATTAATTGAAGATTTAGTTTTCTCACTAAAGTCATCCTCCAAAGTTAAATTAAGGCACGGCAAACAGTCAATTGAAATATCTGGATCATCAATAAAAGGATTTTGAGTGTTGAAATCTTCAAAAGATTGTTGTGTCGCATGATTAATTTTATGGATGTCGTTAAGTGATATTGAATTGGAATGATCTGCAAATTTAATCCGGGAAAAATTTGTTCCAAGTACACATTTCCACAAATTAAAGTCATGAAAAAGATCAATTGTTAAGCAATAAAAAGGATCTAAAATATCTAGTTGGATGAAATCTTTTTTGAAGCAATTTAAGGATGTTGAGGTGAAGAGAGGACAAAATTTCTAAAATTTTGAATAAATAATAATTAACTACTAGAATAAATTCAAAACTAATAATTTAAAACTAATAATTTGTTTTTCTCTAACCGTTATTTCAATTCATTTTTCAAAGATCTGTTGTTTTTGATTTTCTTGTGTCCTTTGGATAATAATTTCTCATTGTTTCTTTATTATATCATTAACGTATTTATCAAAATCTTCAAGCTGCCTAAAGTCATCGCATTTTGCAAGTTCCCAATAGAGTCGTCCAGATGCAAAATTCATGAGAGTTGGAACTAAATGAATTAACTTTAATTAAGAATTGTCATAATTAAATTACGCATTAACATAAAATTACCATTGCTACTGCTGCTTTTATCTTCTTCAAAACGTGCAATATCTGTCCAGAACTGCTGAACTTTGCTATTTTGTATCTCAATAAAATAAAAAACAATTATTAGTTTAAAGAAGTAATATATAAAGTTCATTAATTAATAATATGATTTATTCATATTAATAAATTTAACAGCCTATTCTATTTATTGTGGTCATTAGATGAATATTTCAGGGTAATTGAATAGCCTGATTCAAATATAACAACAATTAAGTTTCCAAACTAATCAATTCAGGGCAACTAAATAGCCTGATTCAAATGTGACTATAACGAATGGAATTCAGAATAGGCTATTTCTACCATTACTCGATCAATTCTAATCAAGGAATTTATATTAATTATAAACATAAACTTAATTATTACCTTTTCTTTTGTGAGAAGTTTCAATTTCCCTTTATCGTGATTTTTTGTAATATCTTCATATAGAATTTTTATTTTATTTGGTTGCTGATCTATTATATAGATAATATTTTTGTCTCTTGAATGATAACAAATCAATTTAGCAATCCAGTAACGAAACTTACTTAGGTACGCAATATTTCTAATTTGTGTAAAAAATACTTTATCGATTAATGTTTTGTGACAAGATGCAACTTTATTATCCGAATTTATTTGAACACAAATAAGAAAGTTGTAGAGTCTTGGGAGTTCCTTTTCGCAGGATTTGAGATAAGTCAGAAAACACTTGAGTAAAAACTTTTCATCCATTTCAATAAGTATTCAGCGAGAAAAAAGTTGTTGTGTTTGTTTGGGGTTTTGTTTTTGATTATAATGTAAACAAATGTGTGCAGATCAACACGTGATGTGTTTATTTTTATCATAAATATTTTTTTCATTATGTTTATAGATTTCTAAGTTTTATATCATATATAAAATTTTTAACGCAAAATTTTTCACGTTAGGGTTAGAATTAAGGGTTTTGGGGACTCTACACCGATTAATTCATATGTGTATTGGCCTATGAATTTTTAAAGACACTAATAAATCACAAATAAATACACAAAGTGATTGGTGAATTAACACGTCGAAATTTTTGCTATAAAATTTGTATCATATGATATAAAATGATTGATATAAAATGATTTGATTATAATTTTCAGCATTTTAATTTCAGCCAGGATTATCATTATTTTTTTCTTAATGCTGGTCAAATCGAAATAAATCGAATTTTTACAAAAATTGAACGAAATTCTTGCTTTAAATCGAAATAATATTTCCGTGTCCCTGACTGGGATAACTTTACATATTGGATAGAAATTTATCATGTGCCAGTACTGACAATGCTATCCATCTAACGCGCTTACCATCAAAGGTTTTTAAAATTCACGACCAGTCAGAATGTCATGTGATTTCTAGTACTCTAAAATTTTATTGCTTTTAAAATGCTAAAATTGAAATAGTTTTGTTACCTCTAAAAAAGCCGATTGAAGCAAAAAAAAAATAAAAAGAAAAAAAAAGAAAAATAGAGGATGGAATAAAATGAAAAAGAAAAACCAAGAGGACTTCTACACAAAATCATGGTCTCTTTAATTTTGTTGTCCTGTTTTATAAAATAATTGGAATCTAGAGATAAAGTAATTTTATTAGCATTTTTTTAGGTACAATTGCAAAGTAAAATTCCGGATATAATTCTAGGTAAATTGAAATATAAATTAAGGCAAAATTATGGTATAAATTAGCGAAATAATAAGACTGAAAAAAAATTTGGTTCTCTATTAAATCGTAATTATAATAAAGGCTCTGGTAATAAACATAATAATAGTTAAGATAATTTTGGTAGAATTCGTAACTCTGGTAAACATAATTTTAATTCGTTGCTCCTGTAAACAATTTTGCCCAAATAAATTCGTAATTCAAGTAAACATAACTTTGGTGGAATTACCGTAAAATCCGGACGCGTGTACCCCGGGTATTTTCATAACTCGATTTAGTACCCGGAGTACCTCTATATGGGGGTACACAGTATTAAGTCAATATGTTTTACTATATCTACCTGGGATGATACATATAGTATGTATTATACTATGTACCTGGGTATAAATCACCAACTGGCGCTTCAAACTGGCAAGGGGTACACTGCATGGGGGGTACATGCGTCCGGATTTTATGGTAGGTTACTTTAAAAAAAACTGTGTCAAATTGATGTTAATGCTGGTAGAAATTGCATATGATTTAGCCACCAACTAGTTATAACAACTCTAGTCAAATAAAGATCATTTTTTGTAATTGTTTTTGAGGAATTTTCGCGATTTAGTACTTCTGGTGGACGCTGACGTCCTCCATGTGGTATACAAACAATTAAAGGCATTACTGCTAAATATAACCTCTGGTTCATCTGTCAGCATTTTTGTTAGATATCAATTAATTTATGATTAATGGTTTTTAATTTTTTAGTATTTATAATTTTGCTAAGTGATTAATTTAATCAACTATTGTTCTGAAAAAAAGGGAACAATATTCTTTAAAATAATAAGTAGAGTGTCCAGAATTCTGCGGTGCATAATTCTGCTTGCTCTAAAAATGTCTTTTTGTATTGTATTTAGTTTTTAAAAAATGATTAAAGTCACGCTTATCTTATGGAGACAATACAAAAAAATATTTTTAGAGTGGGCAGAATTATGCACCGCGGAATTCTGGACACCCTAATTAACAAGTAAATTTTGCTATTTTTTCGTCTATTTAATAAAGATTGTGTTGATAATTTATAAAAATTAAGACATTTGCAGTCAATTTGTACCATTACAAATAAAGTAATAAAACTCTTGATTCTCATAAAATTAAAAGAAAAAAAAAGAACATAATTGAACAAAAAATCAGTTCAATTAATTTTGTAATTGTTAAATTTTAATTAATGATTTATTTTTATTTAAGCAGCATTATTTCAATAAAATTTTTAATTTATGCGATAATAATACATTTGTGCTGATTAAAGTTTAACTTTAAAATGCATTTGAGTATTAATTAAGCAGAGTTAATTGAATAGATATATCAAACGAATAATCGAAAAACATTGAAGATTTTGAACTTGAAAAACTTAGAGAAATAGTAACGTAACTTACAATGTAACTTACATTGTAAGTTACGTTGTCAGGTAAGTTATAACGACTCTACTACCCAGATAGATTAAACCAAAATTTATACTTTAGTTTTACCCAAATTTATATTCGAATTCTGCCCAAATTAAACTATAATTTTGTCCCTAATTTTACATTCGAGTTCTGCCAAAATTTATAATTCTAATATAAATTTGGGCAGAAGTAGAGATAAATTTTGCGAATGAAAAATTATAGTTTAATTTGAGCAGAATTCGAATATAAATTTGGGCAGAATTAGAATATAAATTTGGCAGAATTAATCTGGGTAGAATTCAAATATGGATTCGGGCAGAATTAAAGTTTAAATTTTGGGTAAAATTAGAGTATAAATTTTGGCAGAATTAGAATTTAATTTGCGCAGAATTCGAATATAAATTTGGGCGAAATTAGAGTATAAATTATGGTATAAATTTTGCAGAATTTAGGCAGAATTCGAATATAAATTTGGGTAAAATTAGTGGGCAGAATTCAAATATAAATTTGGGCGAAATTAGAGTATAAATTTGATCAGAATTCGAATATAAATTTGGGTAAATTTAGAGTATAAATTTTGGCAGAATTAGGATTTAATTTGGGCAGAATTCGAATATAAATTTGGGCAAAATTAGAGTATAAATATGGTTGGTTTATTTAAGTTGATTGATATTTTTAAAAATCTTTGCGAAGTGAAAAATTAATGTGGATCTTGTAGGGGTGACCTACGAGGAATGTTTGATGCTCGTTGATTTCTACACGGAAGGGAGGCACCCAGAATGGGTGACTCTGAGAACATTATATGTTTTCGAAATATTTAATCTTCCCTCTCCGGAACCGGGATGGCGACAAAAACAACGACAGCGACAACAGCAACAACAACAGCAACAACGATGAGCTTAAGAAACCAAATTTGGAAACACATATTCGCGAAGTGTTAACTTGTAACTTTTTTAACCTAGTTATTTACACCATCTTACTATACATGAAATTGATCCGATCCCATTTGATTGTCAGTATGACTTTAAATCAGAAAAAAGTAAAATTGCTTGTGGGATTCGAGCAGCAAATTTTTTTTCTATGTGGTTATATTTAACTTATGCGATAGTTATCTTATAATAATGATTAAAACTGAATTTACTATGGTTAATAATGAAAAATATTACCTTTTGTTTCCCATGGCTAACACCTAATAAATTAGTGTGTCTAATTTCAGCCAAATAAATTAGAGATGGGTTTCATGAGTGCGCATAAATTCTTGTAATTTACGAAACTGTTATTTAACTTATATTAAATAGTGCATTGTCACATGATAATTGTACCGACATTGCAAAAGTTTTGCCAGCACTTAAATAGATATCATTATGTTCAGAATTGTAATTTATACTAGTGTTTGGATCCGTGGATATCCGACTATTTTTTGCCCAATATCTGATTAAATCTGTTGAAATCCGCTGAAATTCGCTGAATTCATTGAAGCAAATTTATTCATAAATAAAAAACAATTTATACAAAGTCAATTTTTTTATGTTGTACACCGCGTGAAAAATCAGTCTTATAATATCAATGGCAGGGTGGGGTGTTTGGTCAGCTAATTAAATCAAACCTTGTATTGTTTAGTGAATTTTTTAAATAATACAATTGAGATTATCTGTATTATCTGGCTACTCATATTCGACTGTGGTTATTAATTGTGGCAGTGAAGACCTAAACTAATCAAATATCATGTAAATACATGTGTTTTGCTAGTTATTAGTGTAGCATTGACATATTCAAAAATTTTGCTATGTATTTCTTAAAATTGCTATGCATTAAATTACGTTCATACTACATTTTAATTTTTTAAGTTTTAATTGCATATCTGTTATTGTTATCGTTAACTGTTAGAATAATACTATAAATATTAAACCCCAGACCCTAATTACTTAACAGTTTGAGATATAAAGTTGATGAACTTTACTTTCATCTTTATCAGTACCAATACCATAATAATAACAGTTACATTAAACAATTTCTGGCTTTTTCTCTATAAATTGATTTACTATTATCATAAACTTGTGAATAGTATTCGAAAAATTTCCATAAATTGAAGATAGTGATGCTTTGTTTTGAAGAAATAACAACACACAGAAAAATAGTCTTTTTTGCTTTTTACGGCACCTATCGTCATCAATTGTGATGCTTGATCAATTGATTTAGATGCTTGTAAACCACATAATTAAGTAATTGAACATTTAAAATATTGAATCATCTCATTAGAATAATAATCAATTACTTGATTTTAAAATATTTTTATTAAAATCATAATTTCCTTTCCGTCACTCATATAAAGTTTTAGCACAAAGGTGGTGATCCATTAAAATGAGAAAAAATTAAATTTTTGTTCTTTATATTTATGTAATTTGTATAAAATCAATTTCCAAGAATTGAATGAAACATTGAATGAAACTCAACAGTATTGTAAAAGCGATTTCATAGTCATAATCATTTATAAAATATTTAAACTATGACTTCATCTATATCTTATTCAAACTTGCTCTGAATAGGATCAGAATTCCTTTAATTATTACAAAACTCATCTGCAATATATTTATACGTCTCATTTTTTTTTATTTTCATCAAGTAAACGAAAATGTCTAAACCACCACCAGATTATCATCTCGATCTAACAGAATATCAAAGATTATATGATTTTATAAAAAACAAAATTTTAGATAAAAAAGTTTTGACAAGTTTATTTAAGGAAACTACTAGCGGATTCAGAATGTTTCTTAATAAAGATCATAAAAAAGTCAGAGAGTTAGGAACTAAAGCATTAGTGATATAACAAATATTCCTTCCAAGATACCTGATCTTTCATCTGAAGCATACGACTTTTTACAAAATTTGGATAATGAACTCAAAGGCCATTATAATAAAAGCGATCCCGTGGTGAACATAACCAGGAGCAAATATTTTTTTATTGATGCAAAAATTGACGAATTAACCTATCTAAATTATCCTTTTATGAGAGTATTTGTTCTTAATAAATATCCTTTAAATTATCTAAAGTTTTATATAGCTCAATTTTTCGAATCAGGCACCAATGTTAAACAAATGTTTAAAGTTTTATATAATATTGATAAAGATAAGGTAGATGGCATTTCTGTTAATGCAATCAAGGCTGTCATTTTGACCTCAAAACAATAATATTTTAATTACCAAAAATGAACAAAATGTTAACATTAAACTGGTAATAATTAATCTGAAAAAATTAATTTTGAACTTTTTTATAACGATACTCGAAAAATTGTTTACAATGCTACATTTATTGAAATCAATCAGCCAACTTTGAAATTTCAAACCTGAGAGATTTTTTTCTTGTTGATAAAAATTAATGTATTATTTCCTGTTTTCTATTACTCATGAAAATTTTTCTTTTTATTTGTTCATCTATAAAGAAGTATTAAAATTATGTTAAAATCTAAATATTTAATTAATTAGGAAAAGAATAAATTCATTGTTTACAATAATGCTAATTGAAAGTTATTTATTCGTTAAATTCTTTGCATATTAAAAATAAAATTGTTAGAAAATAAGTTTAATTTAATTTTTTTCTATAAAAAAAAGGTAGGCATTTGTTATATATAAAGTTTATGAAATGTCACCCTTTCTTTGGGTCCTTCATAGAAAACCACTTGACAAACACCTGCTTATGTGGCTTGGCAAAAAAGGTGGATGGCCTGTATCCGAAAAAGTTTTTTGCAATTATCTAATAAATACCATGCTCACCACTTGAGACGTAGATGATCTGAAAAAAGTTGCAGCTATATTTAACTATTCTCATTAATTATTACTTTTACTAATCGTTTGCAAGGACTTTATCCAAATACACTACGTTTTTCGGCTGACAAAAAATTGAAAAATCCATTATAATTCCATTCATTTACATGAAAGTTCATAAAATATTCATTCACTTCTGGCATTCTAAAATAAAGAAAATATAGTAAGAATAATCTAACTATTAAATATATTTTTATTATTTATTTATTTATTTAATTTTCTCAGCATTGAACTAATAAACTACTGCACAGCATTCTTTGAGCTCAACTAAACTGCTGCACAGTGTTTTTTGAATTTTTAGACGAATCGAGCGATAGACATACTGTTACGCAAACTGCTACATAACGTTCCTCGGCCTAACCAACATCATTGAATAATCATCTAGTTCAATCTCCATAATAAGTATCTTACCTAACAAAAGGAATGTTTACTCAAGTGTAAAGATCCATATCGATAAGATATATAGTATTTGAATATTCCCAGGAAATAATAAAAAACAAAAATTATGCATGTTTTTTTCAATTTTGATTTCTGTATGAGACATACAGGAATCGACAATCAAATTAGTTAATTTAGTAATTGATATTCGATACCACCCTGTAATTTTATTACAGAATTAAAAAACAATGTGTCTTTTTTAACAAAGATAATTAAACCATGTTAGGTTTCGTAGTGTTTTTTAAAATTCAATTTTCTAAAGAATAAGGGTAAACAATTTTTGAATTGTTGACTATTTTAAAATATAATTTCAAGCAAATTAAGTTAGTTCCGGGCAAAATTAAAAATTAAACAAATTAAATATAAATTCAGGCAAATCTGCACTGTCCAACTTCTATATTCCTATTTTAGATTATTCTAATTTACTAAGAGTCTCTTAGTGTTAATTTATTACACAATTTAATAAAGGAGGATAAGATTGAATTTGCTCATTTATGGCAGATCAAAGACCCATTTTTCTTTGGTCACATTCAAAATCTCTCTCTACAGTTTTTGAATGACCGTTTCTTCAACGTCCTCAAGAATTCCATGTTATTCATAAACCAATTAATTTAATTAGTCGTGCTTATTTGACCAAAAACTTTGATTTTTTGAATCAAATTCCGTTACCTAAACCTACTGATCTGATCACTTTTGTACATCATTTCTCGCTTATTCTTAATGAAATTCTTGCCCCTCATTACTATAATGATGATAAAACACATACCTTAAGAGTTTTTGCGAAGGATCATGCATCCAATTTTTTAAATGGAGAGCTAGAAGGAAATCCATTAGGATCCAAGGAAATTCTTTCAAAATTTAAACATACATTCATAATTAGAAATCCAGAAAAATCTGTTAAGTCTTTTTATAAAGCTGCGAATTCTACATATGAAGCTTGGGATAATGCCTGCGTACCTAATTCTGAAAGGTATAACATTTTTTTTTCTGAAAAAGTTTGGCTAAAAGAATCAAGGTTTCTTTATGATTTAATTAAGAACATAACTGGAGAGGTGATTGTTTTAGTAGATGCTGATGACTTACTTCGAGAACCAGAGAAAATTTTGAGAAAATATTGTGAGATGGTCAACGTAGAGTTTAAGAAAGAAATGCTAGAATGGAAAAAAGAAAGGTCGAATATATGGGATTTAAAATTGTCAGGTCCTAATATAGATTATTTGTGGCATAAGTATGTTTATTATTTTTAAGTGATTTTTCTTTTCATAAATTAACTATGTACATATTTTAAATAAAAAAAGGAATGTAATGCAAAGCACAGGATTTGACAAATCAATCAATAATGATGAAGAAATTGAATATCCTCAATATGTTTATGACTTAATTGCTAAAAGCAAACCTCATTATGAATACTTGTTTCAACATAGAATTAAAATTTAGCGCAATCTTATATAATTTTTTTGTGGATTATATTCGGCAATTATATCTTTACGAAAGAGTATACCAAAAAAAAATTCTCATATATAGATGGAAACACGAAGGAAAGATGGACAGCAATTAAAAAAATTAACAGAAATAGCAAATTTGAAGCACAAATTGAGATATATGAAGATAGATGTTAATTCTGCATCAAGATAGTTTTTCATCTTTAATTAAAAAAATATTATATCAGTTAACATTTGTAAGTTTGTTAAGTTTCTGAAATTAAATTTCATGTAATTTTTCTTATATGGCAAAAATTTATAAATAGTGGTAAAAATATTTGGTTTTTTAAAAAAAACTAATATCTCTTTTATCTAACTAAGACAAAAAAAAATTTCAATTCAAGTATTCTCAACATTCTAATTGAAATTCAATTGAATATCTAATTTAATTCTAAATCTATTAAAGCATTTTATCTTTTTTATTGTATTGTTAGAGAAATTTACACCGCTTCGCCAGGTGACAATTAAAGTTATTTATTTTTAAAATATATGAATTTTTTATAAATATAAGGATTCCATCCTGTCAAGGAATAGTGTTTGCATGCAGAGCGTGTGTCATTATTCTCTTTCAATAAACAGTTTCAGGTTTTTCTTCTTCAAACATCAAAGTAATAATTATTATAAAGCTTACTACCACATAAACTAATATAACCACATGAAAATCAAATTCACTGCTCGAATCCTACAAGCATTTTACTTTTCACAGATTTAAAGTCATACTGACAATCAAATGGGATCAGATCAATTTCATGTATAGTAAAGATGGTGTAAATGACTAAGTTAAAAAATTTACAAGTTAGATGATAATAATTAGTAAAATCTATAAGTTTTAAAACTTACTTGGTAGAACAAACCAAGCCATCGATGTAATTATCGTTAAGGCTCTAGATAAATTCAAAAAATTAAATATTAATTTGGATAAAAATAATACTTTTCAAAGAAAAAAAATCGAAGAGTTCATTGGAAGTAGATATAGTACCTAAAGTCTTTCACATTAAAAAAACAATAACAACACATTGCAAGAAAACTAATTGCTAAAAAAATAGTATTAAGTCATTTACTCAAAATTCTAAAATAATGACAAGTTCTTACCAGCTGTTAACAAAGTAAGTGCTATATATCTAAAACAAACCCAACAAAAAAAAATAAGATAAAATAAAAATATATAATAGTTTTATTAAAAAGAAATTTATTACTGATTGCTAAAAAAAATTAGTTAATTCTTACGAATATTCAACACTTTTGTTATAGTCAAGTTCTCCATTAGTTTGATCAAACATGAGAACTTTTGCCAGTGCTATATTATAAAAAGATATAAACATATCAAATTTTGCTTAGATTTTTAAATCTGAAGTATGTTATGTTTGTATATACCAAGAGAAGGACAAAGGAATGTGAGAATAAAAAGTTGTAAGATCAATACTCCCAAACAATATGTTCTTATTTTTCCTTTCACACTTAAAAATTAATTCAACCGCTAATTTTAAACATCTTCGTTTTATATAAGCATAACAATACAAAATCCTTTTAACAATACAATCTAAAAAATTGAACAAAAATATTTACAAACAAAAAACAAATGGGGGTTAACTGAATTGAATTACATTGGATGTGCTTTTGTTTAATAGGTATATATCAATTTTCATCATTATATTTAAAATTTTTGAATCAAATACCGTATTAATTATTTTTATTCTTTGTAGTCTTATTTGGTGTTGATATGATTAAATATGCGATATATTGAATAATTTTTGAGAACATTTCTATTTCGAAATTGCTTTATATTTCAAAAATTAAGTGCTATTCAATATATTAAATTAATATTACTCAGTATAAGTAGCAAAAAATATACAAACTTATATTACCAATATTTTTCTTCAATTATTTCTCCAATAAGTCTTACGCTCAGATTTAGTACCAAGTTGTAAAGGATTTCAGTGGGAAAACCTTGACAGAAAGAATAGGTTCAAGTAATTTTTTCATTTTCAGTAGTTAGATGTTTATGATATGGTTTTTTTATATAAAAGTATTTGGTTGAGATACTTGTTTTTTATTCTTTTTAACTTTAGTCTTGTCTATTTCTTGCAAATTTTGCTATACGACCACCTTAGGTTTTTTTTAATATTATATAATAATTCATTTTCATAAAAATTGGTAAATGTCCTCTGAGAACACTGAAAACATCAAATTTTAAACACTGATACTTTATTTCTTAATTTCAAATAATTTAAATTCTTTCTAATTTTTAATTGTCACTGAAAATAGAATTATTTGTCTCAAAATTTTTTAATTTTATTAAATGCGCTCAAATAGAGAACATTTGCCAATAATTAATTTTCATAAAAATTGGTAAATGTTCTCTGAGAACACTGATACTTTATTTCTTAATTTTGGTGACAAATAATTTAAATTCTAATTGTGACTGAAAATAGAATTATTTGACACCGAAATTAGAATTTTGATTTTAACTTTTAATGTCCAATTTGATTAAGTGGCTCATGGATAACATGGAATACTTCAGGGCATTGAAGAAACGGTCGTTCAAAAACCGTAGAAAGAGATCTCGGATGGGACCAAAGAATAATGGGTCTTTGATCACCATTTTTAAATGAGCCAATTCATACGTACGTACATACGCATTTTTAAATATGAAAAAAATACATGCATTCAATTAAAATCATATATGCAAATTATGTAAATATGGTTCTGTTTTTAAATAGTTTCATTGATCAATTAAATTATACTGACGAGTTTTTTTTTGAGGATTCAAATGCAAAAATCATTAATTAATTTGAGTATAATTGAATTTAGTAACAATATAATATATTAAAAATAGTGCTTCACAAAATTTTTCTTAACCACACACAGAGTTTAGCTCAGATTGGGTTTTATGTTTGCGTAAAATAATAAAGAAATACTAAAAAATAAAATAGGGTTGATATCGTTGCGAGAGAGAAAAAGAGTGTTAAAAGGAGTGAGCTTATTGCAAAGAAAATAAATTTAACAAAATTTACAGATTCCTTTGAAGTACAGAGTAAAATTAAATGTCAAATTGCATTTTACGGTATTTATAAGACTTTTTGTCATCTTCATTTTTATAATAATTTGCTAGGCTTTCACAAACCTTAAGTCGATACTCTTTGCTTTTTAAGAGTTCTAAATAGAGTTGTAAAGCTTTATCCTTATTTTTAGTAACACCATTACCATTATCATAACAATGTGCCAACCAAAATTCAGCATTATTTTGGTAACGCGACTTTCTTAATTAAAGGCTAGAATAAATATCCAAAGCCTTTACAAGATCTTTTTCAGTACCATAACCATTTAAATAATACTCTGCTAAACAATATTTCGCATCATCCTGGAAATCTGATTTGCTTTTTAAAAGTTCTAAATAGATATCATAAGCCTTTTTGCAATCTTTTTCAGCACCACCCCATCCAGATTTATAGAATTTTGGCAACATATATTTTGCATCATCTTTATATTTTGAATCACTTTGTGAAGCTTGATTAAAGAGAAAAAATGCTTTATTACCATTTTTTTCAACAAAATGCATTGCCAAATGATAGTTTGCATCGTTTTTGTATTTTGAATTACTTTGCGCAACTTGTTCAAAGATATCAGTTGCATTGCCAAATAATATTTTACATCAAGCATTCGACTTGTGTTTGGATATTTATCCACTATATTGTTAAAAAATTTAAAAGAATTTTCGTAATTTCCTATAGAATAATTTTGAAATGCAGCTATAAACTTATCATTACATAGTTGTTCTTCCATATTCATTGTTTGTCTAGATTATTATTCTTATTTTTTTTGCAACACATACATGCTTATATAGCGAATCAAGATTTACTGGTTATGCCTTCAATTCAATAAGTAATTTTTCTCAGATATTTTTATTAATTGAAATTTAAATAATACTATATCACTACTATCTCTTTTTCTAATCTCGATTTAAACTATTCTTTTAATTGTTTATCTTTTGCATTTAAATTTTTATTGCAAATCTTAAAACGACACCATAAATATTGCAATCAATTGAGACTAATTAAAAAAAAACTTTGAATAATAGAATTCATAAAAACTGAATTGAATTTTTTGAGTCAAATCAAATCCTTTGTTGTTTTCGTGAACTTGTTCATTCCTACAACAATTATTTTTAGCGAATGTATTCCATTATATCGTTGGGTTTGTGATGTTTTCTTATACGCATTACAAATGTGTGATATGGTTCGTATTCGATTAAATAACTTTCATTTTTATAAAGTAGATGAATGTTTGCTTTGATGATAGCCTGTCTGATATCTTCCCAGTGTTCGATGGAAAATGATTTTGTAATCAAATACAAATGTAGATAGAAAAGGATAAAAGTGGCCCTGATAGCACTGTATTATAAATGAGGGTGCGAACTATAAACTACAAAAAACTAAAAAGAATCTTAATGCTTTATCTGTTTTAAAGTTGTAAACTTAAATATAAAAATAAGTCAATCGTATTGCATTAATCTACAAAAGATACCAAAGAAGCAAAATGAAAGAAATTTTAAAGTTGTAAACTTAAATATAAAAATAAGTCAATCATAAGAAATTAATGTCTGAAAAATAAAACTAAATAAATTAATGTTTACTACAATTTTGAGAAGGTTCGGACTTTTTTTTAGAGTTTGAAACCAGTTTTATTAAAATAAAATTCAAAAAGTAAAACTAGTTTTCTTTAGTAACATTTTGGTTTGAATTAACTTGGCCAAACTTTTTTATTAAGGGCTATCTCTGGTGTTATATATTTCAAGAAAAAATTTAAAAGAAAAAAATTGCTAGTATTTATGTTTTATAGTACACATATTAAGCCTAGAGAATGTGTCGTGATTTGCTGGTGATAGACCTTGGTGTTGTGGTGGTAAGATTGTGTCATTATTATTGATGACATGTATTTCACTTTTTTTGAAGTCTATGGAAAAACTAGGTAATCTAAGGAAATTGTGTTTTTTTAGATGAAATATAAAAGTATGAAGTGTTTGAGGTTGAGAAGTGTCAAGCATTGGAAGGTTGTGATATGATAAGAATTTATTATAACATGTTATATTGACATTAAAAGAAGAATTCGAATTAAATGTAATAGAAGAGTTTTTTGTCGTAGTAACCATTTTGTGCTGGTTGTTTTTTGTATATTTAGGAGAATTCGAGTTAGATGTAATAGAAGTTGTCATGGTATCTATTTTGCACTTAGTAGTTGGCTGGTTGTTTTTTGTGTAATTGGGGATTTTTAATTTTAATTCTTTTAATTCTTCAATTGAAATTTTGCTATCCATCAAACGTTCATCTAAACTTTTAATTTTTTGATCAGAACTTGTATTTGAAAACTTTATTCGATTTCTTAGATCATTTATTTTTTGATTTTTTTCAAAATTTTCAATTACTAATTTACTATTTTCCTTACTTAAATCACTTAATATAATTTTTAATTTTTTATAATCATCATTTTTCAGAATTTTAATTTGTGATTTTAATTTTGAGATTTGGGACTCAAAATTAATTTCTTTTAAAAGACATGAATAATCTGTGTCTATTAATGCTTGTTCTAACTCAGTAGTAATATAATCTATTTTTGCTTCTAATATTTCTAATTTTTCATTACAGGTAGCAACAATTTGAATTAATTCTTTACGGCTTTTAACAGCAAATACTGACTCTCTCCATATTCTAGCATTTTTATGTATCTTTTCTAATTCAATATTTTTTATTTTAAAATGGTTTAGCATCTCTTTCATTTTTTCATTGCTTCTTTCATTTGCTAAGAATTCTTTATTCTGTCCTGTTTTTTGAATATTTTTCTGGTTTTCAGTATAACTTGCTATACCAGAATTTTTTTTTAGATTCTCAATATATCCATATATTTGTTTTTCTAGTTGTTTATTAGCATCATTTCTGTTTTCTAGATCTTTTTCAATTTTTAGTAATGTATCATTATTCTTTACCCTACCTAAAATCAATTGCTTTCTTAGGTTGAAATTTTTGGTTAGCAAATCTTTATTTTCTTGAATTAAATTAATTAAATTATTTTGCAATTTGTCATAATTTTTTAGCTCACAAATTTGTTTCTCTAGTATTAATACTTGGGACATATAATTTATTTCCTTTATTGAGCCCAAATTTGGTTTTCTGTCAAGAGCTTTTTTTAACTCATCTTTAAAGTATTTTTCTTTTGTTTCTAAAATTTCTACTTTTTCATCATTGTCAGTTGCTATTTGTGTTAATTTATTCTTATTTTCACTAGCTAAATTTGACACTCTTTTTGATCTATTATCTTTATGTTGATTTTTTAATTCATTTTCTAGAATTTCAATACTATCCAATATCTTTTTAAATTTTTCACAAGCTTCTTGCTGTATGAATTTTAGCATGGATTTTAGTCTACTATTTAATGAAATTATAAAGTTTTGATTTTAACTGAAAGTGAAATTTTATATTTTTTATAAAGCTTTAATAAGTACTGTATTTATAAATTTAAAAGAAAATTTTTTTATTTATCATATTACTCCTATATTAAATTAAAACCAACTTCATTAAAGTATACAATTTTAAATAAAATTATTAACTAATTATCAAAAAAACTATTGCATATCTTTCAATAAAATGCTAATTTTATTGGAAACATAGATTCATTCATTTTGCATATTTTGCGTTTCATTAATTCAGCTCAATAGAGATATCAGATATTTTTCTTGCATCATAGAATCTATTGTATAAACCCTAAAATTTACATAATTTAAACAAATTTAGACAATACTGAAGATTAGAATCTACAATGAACTAAATTACTTTTATCTCAATTGAAATAATTAATGAAAAAAAATTTATCTTTAATGCAATGATTTAAATATTCTTTGTAGGTTTTCTTTTGTTTTTCATACAACATAAATATGTATTATATGTATGAGATACCAAATCGAGTAAGTATTGGTTAGTAATATAATTAGATATAAATTTCATAGTCGAAAAGAAAAATACCAATAAAATGTAATATTTTCTAATAAATATTTACTTAACACGCCTTTTAACCACGTGTTTTTAAGGTTACAAAAGTATGATGTCATTAATGTGATACGTTCTTGAATATAAGTGGTGTTGATAAAAACTAACAAAGATTAAATACAGAAGAGACACACTCAATTATGAGGATTTATTATCCGATATTAACATTATGAAATATATGTATCAAGAAAGGCAATTAAGAAATGAGAAAATCCAATTTATAATAGATAATGACTGCCTAATTGGAAAGCCTAAAGGTGTACTCACTAGTGATGTGATTAGTTCAGAATTTGATTATTTATTTTAGCTTATTACTACAGCTAAAATTAATTTATACAATGATATCGTTATTGGGCCTTGGTTTTCATAACAAGAAACTTTTCTCAGAAGTTTTCAAATTATGACTCAACCTGGTTATTGAAACCAATTAATTATTTTTGCATGACCTTAATAAGAAAAATTTTTAATTTTAATGAGCTTAAAAATTATATTGATAGGTATACAACAATATTTATCTCTTCAATATTTTCAACTTTAACTGCCATAAACGTTAAGACCCAATTAAAAATCAAATTTAAATAGAAGTTTAAAAAAAATCTCAATTTAATATTATTTTCTAAATGTACGTATGTATGTCTAAATTTTTTTTGATAGTTTTAAATAAATATCTTAACATCGATTTCAGACAGAAATAAAAATTTATATGTTCAAATTAGTCCATAAATAAATATTTTAATGTTTTGCTCTCTAATAGATAATTCGCATCATTACACTATTTGCAAAGCAACAATTCTTTGTATTGTTATGTATCCTAAATTAAGAACTTGAACTAATTGAGTACAAAATAATTCGAAGAAATTCAATTTACTGTAAAAAAGCGATTGAATTTTTTAAAAATAAATAAGAGTCTTTACTATTCTAATTATATTTTAAATACAAAATTTATTGAATTAATAATGTGATCTGTAAACTAAATAATATAAATTAACAACAGCGTGCCAAATATCAAATTAATTAATATGTACAATTCTCCACATTTTATGTTCCTGGGAAATATTAGAAAATTGATCGAGTCATACAGGAATTACATGAACTTTTTAAAAAAGTAACAATTGATAAAAACAAGAATCTTTAATATTCTAGATGGATTAAATCCAAATTTTATTGTAAATATCAATGTGATATATAAACTAATTAATATAAAAGTACTCTAATAAGCTGTATTAGCGCCCAATAATCAAATTAATTAATATATGCAATGCCCACATTAAATGATTCTCAGGCAAATAATTTGGAAAATATCAGAAATGATATCAAGTTTTACAGAGATAATGTATACCAGTATTTAATTTGATTCACGCACGATGTTAATTTTTACGTTTTGCTCCCATATCGGCCAATTTGACCCCAAAATCAACCAATCTCAATGTACTTAAAATTTAGTAAAGTGCGAATTTCATAAAACGGCCTTTTTAACTAACATTATATTTAAGAATATTTGAACGTGACTTTCTTTCACGTGATCCAGTGATTTTATTAAAGGTATAGTGTAATACAATATAAATATAAATGCTGAATTATTTGTTGTACATACAAAAATCAGCGGTTTATATAAACAAAGTTAGAATAATTTTAAAAATTAAAATAAATTAGTCGAAAACAATTTAAAAATTGATTTTTAATCTTATGTAAATATAAACAAGAATATTTCAATATATTTTTCAATTTTTCAATACTATAAAATTTTGCGAGGAGTTGTTAATTTTTACGAGGAGATCTATATAAATTATCAACTCTGATTGGTTAGAATCTATGTAAATCATATGATCTTCATATGATTTGTTATGATTTGCATAATTTGCAACGTGATTACTATTAAAAATGATCTATGTTACACTCTACCTTTAAATTTTCAATCAAAATAATAAATTAAAATAGACCTCACGACTTTTACGTGATATATACAAAAAATATCTGTATAGCAATTGATAAATTTGACCAATCATTATAAGATGCAATTAACAATGAAAAGATCTTAAGATCACGAATTACTTAATATTACAAATTTATTAGTTTTGACAATTCACGTATAAGCGTACGAAAAAAGTATTGACTTTACTATATCAGATATCAAGATAAATAATATTTGTAGCATACTCTAAAAATTTTAATTTATTTGAAATTTTACTTTAAAATTATGGGGTAATATGTAACCCACGGATTTATAATATATACAGATAAATAAAAATTGGCTAAATAATGGCTTAAAACTAGTGCTCAATGTTGAATAACTCAAGAGAGAACTGCTATTGAAAATTTCACCAGCAATCCTGACTAATGAAAAATTTCATGAACTTGACAAATACTATCATCTCGTACCAATGATAAAGTGGAAAAGTGATCAAGCCTTGTCATCTAACCAGATTGTGCCATAAATATCTAGGTACTTTGCTAAAATCATTCATTATTGCGATAGTGACAAAATATTCTAGATACTATTATTAAAGTTAATATATTATAAATTAATAAGTGATGAAATATCATGCTTCTGCCAATCAAAAAGATTTATTTGTTTATTATTTTGAAAGGTAGAACGAATGCCACAAAATACCGTGGGTATTATTGTAATGTTATCTCAAAAAAGATGCTCAATCAATAGTTCGAAACGTGCAAAGTCTTTAAAGTCTTCAGCTAGTATTTTATGTTGCAATATCCTACAGAATTGATAAGGGAATAAATGAAAGAGGAACGAATATATTTATCCTATACTGGGAAGTGAAGCTACACCAAATTGAATGATTGCTCAAATTTAACGATAAATTATCTTTTCAAATTAAATGCATATACAAAAATTAATTTATTTTGCTAGAAATTGTGTTTTCAAATTAAACACGTATTAGAGATGTGCACCATTATTCACTGAATCTAAATTTATTAATAAAATCCAGTGAATATTCAATAGATTTATTAATAAATTTATATTCAGTGAATAACGGGTCAAATCTCTAACACGTATACAAAAATTGATTTATTCAAATTAAAAGTATGAATTAAGTTTTGTAATTAATTATATGATTTATTTTTAGGGTCTGATTCTTCGGTTTTAAGTCAAGTGCTACAATTATGATCCGCTTTCTTATTTTTATTTTTTTTTTATAATCTCTATTGAATATTTATCAATATCCTCAGGATTTTTCACATTATTTTTCATAAATTGTATAAAATTTTTCTTGCTTCCATCAATAAAAGCCTTGTATAACAAACAAAAATGATTATCACAAATATCGACCTTTAGAAAATCAATTAATTCATCACCATTTAAATGAAAGAGTCCAAATTTTAAGTTGTTTTTTTCTCCTAGTTTTTCGATTGTAAAATTGATCTTTATCTCAATAGCCTTCTTATAAATAAGAATTGATAAGATTTTTTTGCGTATATTTTTATTTTTGTAAAAATCTGATCTTGCTTTTTCTAAGTCTTTTAAATCTTTTTTTTCAAAGTCTTTTTTATCCCAGATAAAGAGGTAATAGTAATATTGGCCGAAAGATGCCTTCAGGATTGAAAATTGGTTGCTTTTATGTCTTTCAGTGATAAAATTATTGTTATTTAACAAACTAATAATTTGTTGTTCCATCTTTAAGATTTTCTGTCTTTAAAAAAGACTTCTCTAAAATAAAATATTGCTTTTTATATCTCTTTAATGACTCTGTTTGTCTTTTATATCACTTTCGATTTTTTTTTATACAGTATATATGTGATGATTCCTAATATACAGAATTAATAAGATCAAATAATTTTTAAATTTCAGAATTTTGACAAAAGAATTGAGTTTAGCAAATTGAAATATAAAATAAAGATAATATATTCTATTTGGCTCTTCATATCACAATTATAGATGCTAGTGAAATTAATTTCACCAATTTCATCAATTTACCACCAATTCACCAATAGTGGTGAAATTATTTCATCACATTTCACCAGCATCTATATGCACAATAACTCGTTTTCGAATAAAATAGCTAATACTAATTGTGAAAAAGATTAGAAATTTTTAGGTTCATAAAAAATAGCATTTGTGTTTATGTTTAATTCAAACAAATATTTTAATTTGTATAAAATTTAGTAGAAATTTTTATGTCTACAAATTATGTTTATGTTTAATTCAAACAAATATTTTAATATGTATAAATTTAGGAAAATAGTTTTTTTATATTTACCGTTGTAAAATGGATTTAAATAAAATTAATTGAAAATGATAATCTGCGCTATTGTTCAGCAATATAAATACTAAATTGTGAAAAAGATTAGAACAATAGATCTGCGAATGATGTTCTGAATGAAACCAATGGATACTAAATAAAGGTTGAGATCTTAAATAAGTATGTCAACAATTGGAAAATTCAAAAGAAGCGTCAAATAATTGCTCTTCTGATACTGTACAACTATCTTTTTGAAAGTGTTTTCTCCAAAAGTCTGGAGATTTGAATTTTTTCATACATATATCACGCAGGTACGTCCATTTTCTTGACCAGTTATAGGAGGCCATTGTCCAAATCAATTATATGATTTACAGGTTGTTTAGGAACGGTGATGTGATCAAGAAAAGTGATATCACCTAAAATAAGGAATTGTTTTGCAAAATTAAAAAATTTACAAATTCTTCAAGGCTGTCGTCAGAACACTTATTCGATAAAAAGTTGAAAATAAAATCAACAATTATTTTCAGAATCTAAATCTATATCTAAACAGCCACTTTTTAATTTGTCTAACCTTTTCATTATTTTGGGATTAAATTCATTACCATCAACTATCAGAGTGTCTAGAGTTGTGTTCACTTGAAGTGCATCTGCAAATTCATTTCCCACTTCATTTCCAAGAGAATTATATGAAAGATCTAATGAAGTCAAAGCACTATTCTTGTGAATTGCAGATGCTAATGCATTACCACCTTCAAACCCAATTTGATTCATGTAAATATTTAAAGTAGTTAACGTATTTTGTTTTTGCAAAAAGCATTTGCCAGCTCTATTCCTACATCAGAGTCAAGCTGATTATATGAACAATCCAAATAAGTTAAAGTGTTTTTTTGATAAGAGAAATTGCTATTACTTTCCCTCCAGAACCAAGATTAATATTTGCAAGATATAAAGAAGTTAAAGCGTTATTGTTGCAAAGAGTATTTGCTAGTGGTTTTCCAATTTCAGATCCAAATTGATTATTGGAAAGGAGTAAAGTAGTTAACGTATTGTTTTTGCAGAGAGCATTTGCCAACGCGATTCCTCCCGAAGCATCAAGGTTATTGTATGAAAGATCCAAAGAAGTTAAAGTGTAATTTTTAAGAAGAGCATCTGCTAATGCTTCCCCACCCTCAGTTGGAAGTCACGCAAATGCATCCGATATCTCTTTAGGGGTTGAGGATTGCGAACGCCATTGGGGCATGAAATTTTTTTATCGTTATACTTCGTCCATCAAACGATCAGAGTTTGACCAGTGGGTATTAAATTTTCTTAACGGAGACAAAAAAAGGTATCCTGAAACAGCTGCTTCTTTGATTTCAATATTGTTTGTAAAACAAAGTAAGGAAGTAGAAGCTCTGGGTCTTTCAAAAAAATAACCTTGGTTCTTTTGGAGGAGAAGTAATAGTAGATGCTCTTTTTATTTATACACTTCAAAATATTTGTTTAAGAAAGCATGTTTCACTATTAAATATGCAATTTTCTGAGATTGCTGAGGATAAAGAAATTTTCACAAAATTCTATGAGGCATTTGCCAAAAATATTAAGCTTGGAATTCATGAAGATTCTCAGAATCGGTACAAATTAGCCAAATTCCTTCATTATTATTCAACAAAATCCACCGATGAACTTACCTCTCTAAAAGATTACATTACACATATGGCAGAAAAGCAAAAAAAGATTTACTACATTGCAGGAGAAAATCGTCAAGCTATATAGTAAATTGCTCTTTCATTTGTTAATTATGAAAATTTTAAATTTCTTTAGAAAATCGTAATGTGATGTTGCATTATTTTTTTCAAACACGTACTTCGGCAGGCTGATCAACATATGACACATTTAATGCGAGCCAGATTATATATTGATGCAGGCCAGATAACCTCATGAATTAATTTCCTCTCAAGATAAGAATTTAAGATTTAACTGAAATTAATCAATTTAGTTTTGTATAAGGTCCAAATTTCCACACTAGTAGGGTTTCATAATTTTATTGTTTGAAATTTTTTATTAAAGAAATTATAAGTTGTATTAATCACATTTTTTCTTTTTTTTGTTCATTATAGCATTCAAATTCAAGATGAACTGATATATAAAATCATTTATCAAATTCATTAAAAAAAAAAAAACCGTAATGCGAGTTTCAACTCCAAATTGTTATAAAAAATTAACATTCTTCATTATCATTTAAAAATTTTTCTGCCTTTTCTAATATTTCTTGATGTTCTATTGTCTCTTTTTCAATTTTTTCTTGTTTTAATTTGGCACAAGATTCTCTAAGTTCTTTATAAGCTTATTTCAATACCCTAATTACTTGATTTCTTTCTTCGCCTTTTATTCTTTGCTTGTCTATTATTTTAACTTCTTTTTCGAGTGAAAAAATTTTATGGTAAGGTCTTTAATTTTTCTTTGTGATTCTTCATAATCTTGTTCCTTTGCTGTGAGTTTTTTGTTAAGGTTAGCATTTTCTTTCTTGGCGGTTTCAAGCTCTTCTTTTGTTATTGAGAGTTTTTTGTCAAGGTTCAGATTTTCTTTTTTGGAGGTTTCAAGATCTTGCTCCTTAAGTGTAAGTTTTTTGTCGAGGTTCGCATTTTCTTTCTTGGCGGTTTCAAGCTCTTCTTTTGTTATTGAGAGTTTCTTATCAAGGTTTAGATTTTCTTTTTTGGAGGTTTCAAGCTCTTGCTCCTTAAGTGTAAGTTTTTTGTCGAGGTTCGCATTATCTTTCTTGGCAACTTCAAGCTCTTGTTCTTTTATTGAAAGTTTTTTGTCAAGGTTAGTATTTTCTTTATTGGCGGTTTCTAGCTTTTGTTCCTTTAGTATGAGTTTTTTGTCAAAGTTCGCATTTTCTTTATTGGCTGCTTCGATCTTTTGCTTCTTTAGTGAGAATTTTTTGTCAAGTTTCATATTTTCTTTCATCGCAGTTTCAAGTACTTTTTTGGTATTCTTATGGTCAATTTCAAGATTTTTAAAATTCTTCAAAATAACATCATATTCAATCTTGAGCTCTTCATAAGCTTTTTCAGTTGTTTGATATAAATTTGATTTTTTAACCTATACAATATATTAATTAGAATAAATATTAAAAATTCCTAAAAATATAAAAAGTACTTACTTGTTCAGAAAAAGTATTAATAAATGTTTGAGCCAGTGTTTCATGAACTTTATCAAATGACTATATAATAATATTGTTAATATTTAATTGAATATCAAATTTTATTATATAATTTACTTAAGTATTTCCAGTTGCTATTAATAATGTTAATTTTATTTTGCCAGATTCGATCTTTGTTCTATTCAAAATAATAAATAATAACTTTTTAATAAAAATTTTTAAAGGTATGAATCAGCAAAGATAATTAATTACCATCACAAAAAGAATGCTAAATACAGTTAATGCAGCAATTATTGCTAAAAAATGCCAGTTTTTTCAGTATATTTTTCCAATTCTGATTATCTTCGGTATTTATATTAATATTAATATTTTGTTGTTGTAGCTAAGTGGGTATATTTTCAGAATGATAACAATAAAATTTATACTATCGTAATTCTAGTTAAAAAAAAAAACTAGTTCAAGGATTTAATTTGTGCAGAATTTTAATATAAATTTGAATATAAATTTGGAGTATAAAATTTGGCATATTTTAGAGTTTAATTTAGGCAGAATTCGAATATAAATTTGGCAGAATTAGGGTGTAAATTTTGGCAGAATTAGAATATAAATTTGAATATAAATTGCCAGATTTAGAGTATGAATTTTGGCAGATTTATGGACAGAATTGGAGTATAAATTTTAGGCCGTCGATAATGCCATGACGTGATGCATTACGTGCAAAGATTAAAGAGTAATTTCTCAACAAATTTGTACAGATCCAAAAAAATTGCTATTTTATTTATTTTATTTTTAATGATAAAAGTTTTGAAACAAATCGATACCTTGATACGAATGTAGTAAATACAACACATCTTTTAACATTTAACCAAACAGTAATAATAATGAAGACTATAACTCATTTCGAAAACATTTTCATACATATTAAATATTAATATTAACTGTTTATTTTTCTTTCCGCTGGCTTGATTTTTACTGAAAAGTTTAGAAAAAGAGTTTTTTGTTCTTTTTTTGCCTGTCAGTCATTATTTTTCTCTATTTCTCATAATATTAATATTCGCAAAAAAAAAAAAAAA